>JAXQQM020083870.1:0-20818 GCA_034641835.2 Pinus albicaulis | reverse complement strand
ATATGAATGAATGAATGAAATGAAGTATGGATGGATAAGTGAATGGAGTGAAATGAGATGGATCATAAGCACTATGGATCTGAACTTATGATTTTGTAACAACTGCTTATAAAAACAAAAATGGGAAAAGTTAGAGTGTCAGAGAGACTCTGATTTTCACCCTATCTTTTCTGTATAAACATGCCAATCAATGATTGGTTTTCATGTTTATACCTTTATTTTTTTATTTTTTATTTTTTATTTTTTATTTATTTTCAAAAGAGAAATACTTCAAAAAATTTAATCAAGTTGATGAAGAAGAAAAATTATTCTTCATTAACTTCACATCATTGCATTCTTGGAACTTCTTGACAAATTCTTCTCTTGAGAGTGGTTTGTGATACAGCTTCAATCTATGACCATTCACAAGAAAAGTGACCTCTTCTTCATCTATAGTTCTGATTTTTACTGCCCCATTATCAAAAATTTCAACAATTTCATATGGCCCAAGCCAATGTGTCTGAAATTTTCCTTGAAAATCCTTGAATTTTGAGTCAAACAAGAGAGCCCAGTCACCTTCTTTGAATTTCTTCTCTTTGATGTACTTGTCATGCCATCTAGCCCTTTGTTGTTGGACTAGACTTGTTTTCTGAACTGCATCTTGTCTGATCTCATCCAATTCATTAATTTGCTCCATTCTATGCTTTTGTGCCTCCGTTAAATCAAGTCCTAGCTGAACTGCCATTTTGAAAGTTTGAATCTGGAACTCTATGGGAAACAAAACTTGCTTTCCATAAACAAGCTCATAAGGAGTATGGCCTGTTGTGTTTCTCCATGTAGTTCTATAGGCCCACAAGGCTTCAGAAAGCCTATCTACCCAATCTCTTCTATGTAAATGAACAGTCTTTGTTAGGATTCCTTCAATGACCTTATTAGTAGATTCCACTTGACCATTTGCTTGTGGATGATAAGGAGTAGATTTTCTATGTCTGATTTTGTACCTCTCCATCATTTGCTCCACTAGCCTTGATGTAAATTGAGCTCCTTGATCTGCAACAATTTCTCTTGGGATACCAAAACGAGTAAAAATATCCTCAAAAAGAAAAGTAACTACAAATGATTCATTAGCAACAAGTAATGGTTTAGCTTCTACCCATTTAGTAACATAATCAGTGCAAACTAATATATATTTCTTTTGTCTTGATGGAGGACTAATAGGTCCTACAAAATCCAAAGCCCATTTTTCAAAAGGTTCAATATGTACCTGAGGTTGTAATGGCATCTCACCTGAAGGAGAAGGTTTCCCTACCCTTTGGCAACTGTCACACCTTTTGACATACTCTTTAGCATCTTTAAACAAGGATGGCCAATAATATCCTAAATTAAGGATCTTATAGGCTGTCCTCTTATCTGCAAAGTGCCCGCCACAAGGTTCATCATGACATGCCTTGAGAATCTCAGGCATCTCATCTTCACGAACACACCTTCTAATGATCAAATCTGGACCTGTCTTGTACAACTCATTAGCAACCCATGAATATTTTGCACTATCATTAATGATTTTTCTTTTATCCCTTGCATTCATAATCGAAGGAAATTTTCCTAAAACTAAATAATTAGCAATATCAGCAAACCATGGAGTTTGAGTAGAGATTGCAAAAAGATATTCATCAGGAAATTGATCTTCAACCGGAGTGTCATCTTTGATATTTTGGAGTCTCGATAGGAAATTAGCTACTGTGTTTTGTTTTCCAGGCCTATCTAGAATAGTAATGTTGAATTCTTGTAAGAGCAATAACCATCTTATAACTTTGCCATTAGTGATTGATTTTTTCATTAGGTATCTAATTGCAGAATGATCAGTGTGAATAAAAGTTTCATAGCCTGTTATATAGTGTCTAAATTTGTTTATGGCATGAACAACGGCTAAAAACTCTTTTTCAGTTACAGTATAGTTTAACTCTGCAGGAGTCAAATTTTTACTGATATAATAGATGGCATAAGGAATTAAATCTTTCTGTCCCAATACTGCTCCTAGAGCTGTATCGGAAGCATCTGTCGAGATATGAAAAGGTAACTTCCAGTTAGGTCCCCTTAATATAGGTGCTTCAGAAATTTTGGTTTTCAGGGTTTCAAAAGCTAACTGGCAATCAGAAGTCCATTTGAATTCACAATATTTGGTGAGTAATTTGAAGAGTGGAGATGCTATCTTGGTAAAGTTTTCTATGAATCTCCGATAATACCCTGTAAATCCTAGAAAACTTCTAACATCTCTTTGACAACTTGGAATGGATAGGTTAGAAATGACTTCAACTTTTGCCTCATCAACTCTAATCCCATCCCCTGAAATATGGTGCCCTAAAACAATACCTTCAATAAACATCATAAAACATTTTTCATGACTAAGTGAAAGGTTTGCTTCTTGACATCTTTTTAAGACTTTTTCCAAGTTTTCTAAAGCCTCTTCAAATGTATTCCCATAAACTGTGAAATCATCCATGTACACCTCTACATAGTCATGTATTAGATCTAAAAAAATTCCTAATACTGCCCTTTGGAATGTTGCAGGTGCATTGCATAATCCAAATGGCAATACTCGGTAAGCATAGGTACCCCAAGGACATGTAAATGTGGTTTTATCTTGGTCTTCAAGTGCTACTTGGATTTTATTGTAACCACTAAACCCATCTAGGAATGAAAAGTACTTTTTGCCAGCTAATGTATCTAATACTTGATCTATGAAAGGTAAGGGAAAATGGTCTTTAAGAGTAGCCTTATTCAATTCTCGGTAGTCAACACACACCCTCCATTTTCCATTTTTATTTGGCACAATTACCAAAGGAGAAACCCACTGACTATTTGAAATAGGATAGATGAAATTAACATTTAACAATTTTTGCAATTCCTCTTTAACAATTTCCCTAAGATTTGGATTCATCCGTCTTTGAGGTTGTCTGATTGGTTTGAAATTTGCCTCTATATAGATGTGATGAGTACAAGTCTTGGGGCTTATCCCTTTCATGTCAGTGTATTCCCATGCATAAGCAGAAGAATGTCTCTGTAATACTTTGACTAACTCTTCTTGTTGAAATTTCTCTAGGTTCTTGTTTATGTTCAAAGTTTTTCTTGGAAAAATTTCACTTGTAGAGCTGCCAAATTTGTCCATAGAATGAAGAGACATCTGCCTAGATGACAAAAACTCAATATTGGATCCCTCTTGAAATGATTCATATTTGTGTTCTGGAGAGGATTCAAAGTTTTCTAGAGTATTCAGAATTTGATTATCTTCACTAATTTCTGAAATTGTGAAGAAATTGTGAAGAGTGGTTGTAAATCTTCTTCATCCTCTATCCATTGAGTGTCATCTAGATCTGTAATTGTCCTAGCTGGAGGATATAAAGTGAATTTATTAGTTGAACTACTATCAGAGATATACATATCACCGGACCTACAACTAATAAAAGCATTAGCTGTAGCCAACCAAGGTCTTCCTAATATAACACGATGGCCTCCTAGATTATTCTTAGGAGTTAGGATCATGAAATCCACAGGGTACTCCCAAGAATCTAGGGACACTGGAATGTCTTCTATTACCCCATCTGGTTTGATCACAGATCTATCTGCTAATTGTAATAGTGTGGGTGTAAAGAGAAGATTAGGAAGTTTCATTTTGTCCATGATTTGTCTACTCATGATATTTATTGCTGCTCCTAAATCAATGAGTGTGTTTTGAATTTCAATTCCATTGATGTGAATTTTGACAACTGGATTTCCCGGGTCAAGATACTTTGGAATAGCAATCTTGCCCATCATAATGTCTGCTATTTGTCCTACCAGTTGAATTTTCTTGGTTTCTCTTATTCTTTTTCTTGTTGTCTTCATACTCAACTCCTTTATTGTTTTGGCTAAAATTGGGATTTCCTCGATGGCTTGCAATAATGGAATTTTAATGCAAACATTTCTCAATTCATCTAAGAAATCATAATTAGGCACCATGATCTGTTTCTCTACACCTCTATCAATTTGTAATCTTTCCGGAAAGGGAGGTATAGAAGTAGATGTGGATGGTTGCTCTAATACAAGAGTTGGATTTATTGGATCTTTTTGTTTTAGTTTTTCAGTGTTTGGGTCTTGAAGGGATGTGTCTTCCTCAAGACTTTTATTCACCCGTAGGGAGTCTTCCTCAAAATTATCTTGTTCTTGTATGATCACAGAAGGTTTCCTCTTTTCAAGTATTCTTCCAGACCTCAGTTGAACATCACTAAGGTCTAAAGGAGTGATTAAATAAGTTGGAAATTGTTGGCCTTCTATCATGTATGTATTCTGAGGGTTCTTATTATTGGGGTTTGGTATGGGTTGAGCCGGCAATTGATTTTATTTTTGAGGGAATGGTAATGAAAGTGGTTGATTTTGATGTGGTTGGTTCTGATGATGTTGTTGAGGATTTTGTTGAAAATTTTGTTGAAGATTTTGAGGAAAATTTTGTTGAGGATTTTGAGGATAAAAATGTGGATATGGTGGATAGGATGGTGGATAATGATAGTATGGAGAGTATCTTCCATAGGGACTTTGTGTTCCTTGTGCCCAAGATTGAGATTGATTTTGAAATTGGGGCCAAGGTTGCCGCCAAGAATTCCAAGGTGGAGGTTGATTATACATTTGATCATGGAATCCTTGTGTTTGAGGTCTCGTTCAGGCTCTCTAGATACAAAATTGAGAGACTCGTGAATCAGAGGGAGTTTCTTCCTGAAAAACAGCCTTGAGACCAGGAAGAGAAGGACAATTCTTGGTCTCATGTTTCTCAGAACAAATGACACAGGTTTCTATAAATTTTACATCCAAAGGACACTCTCTTAGGGCATGTTTCTTTCTACATTTGGGACAAAAGATTGCCAAAGCATCAGATTCAGCCTTCTGCTTGTTTTTTATCTTAAGGGTGTCTATTTGTTCACTAAGACTCCCTAAGATGTCAGATTTAAAATCATCAAGTATGTGTCCTATTTTTGATCTACTTGCTGTCTCAGAAGCAGATTTACTTGCCCTTGCAAGAGCGGGATCTCTTGGACCTTTGACAGTTTTAGATTTCCCTCTGGAAAGGTTGATACATAACTCAGATATTTCAGGTAATGTAAGTTGTGATATATCCCCTTTTCCCATCATGTTAAGGATATCCAACCATTCATCCCTAATTGTTTTCAACAAAAGAGCTTTTAAGGTGTCTTGATCTAGGTTTTCCATTTTTGCTCTTTTGATATTGTAATTAAATCTTTCCAACAAATCTTCCAAATTTTCATCTTCTTTTTGTAACATCTTGAACACTTCTTCCTTATGATTAACCGGCATACAATAATCCAAATATCTCTCTAGAAATGATTGTTTCATGTCTTCCCATGTTCTAATAGAACTATTGATTAGACTCATAAACCACTTCAATGCTGCTCCCTTCAAAGTTGAAGGAAATAATTTCAGTTTTTGAGCATCTTGTAAGTAGTCATAAGTCCTACACAACACTTGAAATTCGAATAAGAAAGTTTCAGGATCTTTAGTTTTAAGTCCATAGAAGTTTGGAAGGACAGAGGGTGAAATGTTTTTCATGGTTGTATTGGTTTCTTCATCAATTATAGGGAACCCAAAAGAGCTTCCTATTCTACCTCTTCCTCCATTTGCACCTCTACATCCTTCTCCTCTACCTCTACCTCTACCTCCAAATAGTGTGTTTTCTCCATTAAAAACTCCTTCTCCTCCTTCTTCTGCCATGGTTGACTCTCCTGTGGAAGTGGAAAGGTTTGTGTCCCTAACAGGAGTTTTTAGATCTTCTTCTATGGCAGGTTTAGTGGATGAAGTGGAAGGTTTCTCTAATGGGATATCTGATTTCAGGTCTTCTAGAAGTCCAGGATCAGTAAAGGATGGAAGATGGGTTTGAGTTGAAGGTGTAATAGCTCTGGATCTAGATGAAACAAGTGGTGTTCTAGAAATCAAACTTCTGCCTCTGCTGCTTATAAATCTTCCCCTTGAATCTCTCTCCCTACGCATAAAATTGTTTTTTGATGCTAAGAAACAAAGGTTACCTAGTTTTCACTTCCCCGGCAACGACGCCAAAATGTTTGGTCTCAATCTAGTCTCCTAAATTGAGCTCATTTAATTGTCAACCAGGGTTGGTAAACTGCTGAAGTGAAGTGTACCGTATGTACCTAGGTGCTTGTTTCTTAATGCGTTGTGTGTAGTGTTTTGTGATGTTTTTGGTCTTTTGTGATGATTTATGATGTTTTTGGTCTTTTGGTGATTTTATGTTCACAAGAAAGATGACTAGAAAACTGATGGAAGGAAGCTAATGATTAAAAACAGAGTGAGACCTAATTGGTTGATGAAAAATGACTGATACAAATGCAATACTTAAAACAGAATCAAATCTAAACTATGACCAATCAGAAACAAAGCTTGATAATGACTTTTAAGCAAATGATTTAAAACACAAACTAAACTTGTCAAATTCTTTCATCAAAGGCATTTGAGAGAGAGCTTGAAACATGGTCAACTAAGTATGCAAATCTTCCTAACTAAACAGTTTAAACAACTAACTTATAATGATGCAACATTTTATCCTTGATTAGAGATTTGTTGAAGCATATTTGGAATAAAACATTTATACCATCATAAGATCTTCTACTCTAAAGCTAATTCCTAACTCTATTCTGCAATTTAATTGAATGTCACAAAACCTTACTCAAGAGTTATTGATTTCTTTTCAAAGTAGTTTTTTGAGGGAGGGTTCTGTTTATGAAATGATAAGGAAATTGCAGAGGTACTTCAGGCCTTAAAATGATATTTTCTTCTATTCATATGGTGATGAATCAATTATGGATTTTAGAACAAGAAGAGATTTGTGAATAATGAAGGTTGTTTTGTTAAATTTAACAACCGAAGTAATCTAGTATGCAGTGACTGACAACTGAATATGGAGTGCAAATGCAATGAGTTGAGCTACAACCAAACCTAAAATGTCACTAGCCTAAAATAGTGTTAAACTACAAGTCATTATCAAACTTAAAACAGAACAACTGAGCATGAAGTAAGTGCAATTAAACTCCGGAGCATCCTAACTAAACTATCATGCATTATTCTATGGAATTATACAGTCTGTTTGTCCATCATGATTGGTATTTTGGAAGAGTTCCTTCTTGTGGAAGAGTTTTTAGAACAATCCTGATTGTGTAATTGAGTGCAGATGTAAACATAAAGACTGAAAGCAATGAAAAACTAAGATATCATAGCCATCTCCCACTCATCATTATGATATTTTGGACAAGCGTTTAAGAGCAAGAACAACTATGGTACTTAGTGAAAACACACAACTAAAACGTTCAAGATCACAATCATGCTTAAGACAATATAAATATTTCTTGGAAGAGTTTCTTCTTGTGGAAGAGTGCTGAGCATAAGTATAACTGTGATGGTGAATAAAAGAGACTACAATTAAACCCTACAATACTATAGCCATTTCCCATTCATCATTATAATCTTTTGGAAGAGATTCTTCTTGTGGAAGAGTTAGAATGAGTATAAATATAGTAGCTAATAAAAAAAACTACAAATTCAACTTCAGAAACATAAAGGCTGCTAGAATACTTATCTAAATTACGCAAATAAATCCGTACAGGGGGCAGGGGCCCTCTACCACTAGACGAAATCTAACTCCAAATCAAATCAACGCTTTCAAAACAACACTTTCTGCTTCATTAAAAGAGAAATAACTTGAACAGAGCACTCTACGTCTTCAGAAATGTAGCACAGAATCTAAGAAAAATCTAGAATAAAATCTAGCCTAGCTCTCGGTTTCCCAAGTGTTTATATAACAAATGTACATAACAAGACTTGCAACAATTCCAGGATCATTGTCTTTCCTTATCAAAATCACATTAGGACTCTTGAAGTGGAGGCTGCGTGAAAGAAAGGAAAAGACATACGAATTTGAGACGAGTCTAATAGAAGTCTTCTTCTAAATGTGTTCCCACGTTCCAAAACCATACCCGAGTCGTTTCTTCCTTCATGGTGAGCAACGAACCATGTAGACATGACGTGGAATATGCCCATATGCGGTTTTTCTTGAGAGGCCACCTGGAACATACTCAAACGTGAAGACAACTGCAGAATCGCCGGTTAGCTACGGAATGTCTGCATTCTGCAGCTAGTTCCGGTCAAAATGCTTTACAATGGAAAAAATCACAAAACTTAGCAAGTCAGTCATGTAAATCATTATAAAAGTAATTTTAACTATATTCATTGATCAATTGGGTCTAGGATATCAATGGAAAAAGGAAAATGAAGTAAAATGGAATGAAAGAAAGCACAATTTTGAGGCTCAACAATGACCGCTTCCCATCCATAGAGCAGCTGGAATGGTGTCTGGTTATGTAGTCATTTTACCGTTGTGCGGTATGCCCACAGGGTTGCTGGTATCCGTTCGTCATAGTCATCCTGTTCCACATTGCATATTTTTGTCAAGCCTTTTTCCAGTATTTTGTTAAATGCTACCACTGTGCCATTTTCCTGTGGATGATATGGGCTACTCTTATGGTGTTGTATCAAGAATTGCTGCAGGAGAGAATTAATTGTCTCATTGATGAAATGTGTACCCTGGTCACTGGTTAGGCTTCTTGGGCACCCAAATTGGCTGATTATGTTTTCAAAGATGAATCGAGTAGTAGTATCTGTAGTACAGTTCCTTACTGGCGCAACTTCTGCCCATCGGGTCAAGTAGTCGGTCGCAGTTATGATGTACCTTGCCTTTGAATTTCTTGCAGGTGGCGCAATAGGTCCCACAAAATCGACTGCCCATTTCTCGAACGACTGGAGTGTCCTTACGAGATGGAGCGGTAACTCATCCCTATGGGAGGGTCGTCTGGTTCACTGATATACATCACATTTCTGAACATATGCTTTACTGTCCTTGTGCATTGTTGGCCACCAGAGATCTACTTGTAGTACTTTGTGTGTTGTTGGTCTTGCTCCCACGTGCCCTCCCACAACACCACTGTGGCTTTCCCATAATATAGCTTCCCGTTCATTATCCAAAATGCATCTCTGAAGAACTTGGTCCAGCCCCATCTTGTATAACTGCCCTACGATCATCTAATATTCTGCTGCTCGAACTACTAGATGTTTCCTTTGTGTTGTAGTATACTCCTGCGGACACTATCCCGTGGTGAGGTAGGTTGCTATTTCATTTAGGTAGTCCGGGATGGCTTCTACTCTAAAAATATCAGCATACGGTAGCTGATCATCTAGAGAACCTCCACTTTTGCCAATCTCTAGTCGGGATAAGTGATCAGGCCCTACATTGAGCCTTCTAGGCTTTACAATTAATTTGAATGTGAATTCTTGGAAAAGTAGGAGCCACCAGAAAATTATCCCTTCTAAGACTGGTTTGTTTACCAGATATTTTAATGTGGAATGATCCGTGAAGAATTTGAACTTACCTCCCAATAGGTAGTGGTGGAACTTATGTAGCGAGTACACCACTGCCAGTGCTTCTTGTTGAGATTGCAACAAGATGAGGAGCTTAGTGGAAAGAAGTCGCCTTCACTAAGTGGGCCCGTAGGCTATTTTTGGCGCAAAGTCTATTTTTAGACATATGGATCATGTTCTATGAGTTGCAGGATGCTATTTGTGGATGGTTGGTCAAGTCGGAAGAAATAGATGGATTTCTATTTTTAGACATACTGGGTGGAATCTATTTTTAGATTGCCAGTCTAAAAATAGATATGCCGAATATTATTAGCTCTTAATAATATTTGGACTCTAAACATTATCTTATCCTCTTGGAGCACTTCAGTTTGATGCCTGGATGTGGCACATACAGCTAATAGAAGGAATTACACTATTCCTAGGGTTTAGTGGAGCTATTGCATGGTTGACTTCAGTTAGAACTCATGTGACAGATTTTGGTGGAGTTGATGAGACAGTTAATGGAGTTGTGTTCAATTTAACTTAGTTGAGCTAGTTGTATCTAGTCTAAATGATTGATACAATTAGTGAGAGTGGTGTGAATTAATTATTAATTAATTCACTAATTATTAACTCATAAATCAACTAAAGAATACATCAGTTAACTGCAGTGCATGGACAGTTTCAGTGGAGACCAGTGGAGAGGTAGGTGAAAGAGCAGTGTGACTATCAGTTGTGTCTATACTGGTGCATGAGATTTGCACACACATTGATGGAGAAGCCAATGAGGATTGCGCAGTACATACTGGTGGGATTTGAACCTTGATCTCATGATTATCCATATTGGATTGCACAGTAGAGGCTGGCTAACAGGTGGAGCAGATTGGAGCAAGTGTTTTGTATGATCTGAGCTTGTGTAGTGTGTAACAACTGGAGATAGTGCTGAGAGCTTGTGAGGAGTTTGTACTATGATTGTTACATGATCTCTATCATTATAATATACAGATAGTTGGGGGTTTTCAGCTTTAAGCTTTCCCATAAATACTGTGTTTATATGTGTGATTGTTTATGGTTTTAATGTGCACATGCGATTGTTTTTAATTCCGCAAATTGATGATCAATAGTAGAAGAGGTTATGTGATATGCATGAAGCTCAAATAGTGTGTGATCAGGATAATCTCGGTGAATAATTTAACAGTTATTCAAATTTCTACACTTATCGCTCCGTTGTCATGTAGTTGCGCTTTGTTGTTAACAACTTGCGACTGGCAAAATACACTGGATGATCGACTGAGGTGACCCTGGCTGAGCTAGAACCGCACCAAGCACAATGCCAGATGCGTCAATGTGTACATGGAACTGTTTATCCCAGTTTGGGTGAACTAGTATCGGTGCACTTGCCAATTTTTCTTTCAACACGTCCAGTGCCTCCCTGCAGCTATCCGTCCACTGAAATTGCTCTGATTTTTTTAGCAGTTTTTCCAAGGGTGTTGTTATTTTGGCGTAATTGTGGATGAAACACCGGTAGTAGCCTGTGTGTCCCAGAAGTGACCGCAACTGTTTTATGGTCTCTAAAGCCTCCATATTGACAATCACTGCGACTTTAGCCCAATTGACACAATCACCTTGATTACATACCACATGCCCCAGCAAGGTCCCGAATGGTACGAAAAATATGCATTTCATCAGATTCAATGAGATCTATAGTTGTCTACACCTATCAAACATTACTCTTAGCAGGCTCACATGGTATTTCAACAAGCTATATACACAGTCCAGTCATCCATATAGACTTCTAGGAACTTGTGGATGTATTCTCGGAATGCTGCTATCACAATACGAGAGAAAACTGCGGGTGCATTCTTCAGTCTGAATGGCATCATGTTGTATGTGAAGGAGCCCCATTCGATAGTGAAGGTTGTCTTTGTCTTGTCCTCTTCTGCTATTCTCACTTGGTGGTAACCTAAAAATCCATCCGTGAATGAGTATGCTTCGCTCCTTGCAACATTATCGAGCACTTCATCACTAAATGGGGTAGGGAACGGATCATGGATACATGCGTTGTTTAGGCTTCTGTAATCCACACAGACTCGTATCTCTGATTTCTCCTTTTTTCTTTGTATCAAAATGGGGCTTACCCATTCTGCCTCTTCTACGGGGAATATGAGCCCGACTTTTAGGATTTTTTCGATCTCTGCTTTCACTTTTTCCTTCACCCTTGGGTTTAGTCCATATGGTCTATGTTTGACAGGCCTAGCATCAGGCTTCAGTATTATTCTCATTTCCCCCATATCTCCTTTTATGCCTTTGAGATCTGCTACTGATGATGGAAATAGGTCCTCATACTCCTCAAGTAGACTGAATATTTCCTTTGTTGTCTTCTCGTCCCAGTAGTCTCCAATGGTCACCAACTTGGGTTTTTCCTCCATCCCAATGTTTACCTTTTTAGTCCTAAGTGGCAGGAAGTGGATTCCTTCTGTAGTTGGTTCTTCTTTAATGTCCTTATCCACCTTTGTTTCTTCGAAATACAGATGTCTGAGGTCCTCCAGATTGTCATCGTCCATCTCACTATTAATCTTCTGACACACCACCTTTTGCTGGATACCCTCATACCACAGTGGCTGCTCATCCGTCTATAGGTTATCAGGAAAGAATAGCACCTACTTGATAGCTTGCAAAGCTTGCGTAATCTGCTCTGTTTGTCCCTCAAAGGTGAAACATCTTATGAATTTCTCTACAACTCCCTGCCAATCTTGGGTCCTTCTTCTCTTTTCCTCCGTTAAGTACCAGGATTTTGGGATCACATCCAACGAGTGGATAAACTTGTGGACCCATAGTTCCTCGGGGTATCTGCCAGCTCGCCATTGTGCTTCACATTATTTCAGATGGTTTCTGGGACTTGCGTCCCCTTGGTACCGATCCCTATGCCTGGGCTCCTTTTCCTCTTGAAATTTGGCTTTCATTGCTATCGCCACCTCATCCCATCGCGTCAGTGAGTCGCGATGGTTACTCCACCATCTTGTAGATGTGGTATGAAATTCCACGTTGATTAAGGGTACTCTCTGGTCTTTTGGCACTGTGGTTTCTAATTTTTCTATGAAAACACTTACAACATTCATATATGACAATATTGGGTATCCCTGAAGTTCAGCCCCAATCCAATTAACTCTTGCAACACTAGAACACCTCCTTTTGTTTGTTTCATAGCCTCCTTGCTGCCAATCGTCCCATGCCAATTCTAATCCTAGTTCCAAGCTTTGAATACTCCTCCAGCTTAATGAGCCTTCTATCGTCGGGTTGATGTAGTCTTCCCATCTTCCGGTGGTCATATGGTAGAGATGGTCCAAGAGCTGAGAATCTTCTCGGCTATCCATAGTCTTGGTATACCTCAGTCCTTGGTAGGGGTCGAAGGGTTGAGTGACTCTGATTTCCCCATCCTCGAAGATCATTAGTTCTCTCTTTAGATCAATTACCACATAATTTTCAAAAGCCCAGTCGATCCCCAACAGTGCTGGTTACGGATCCTTGTCCCCCACGATGTCAATGACTTCGAAATCCGTAAATTTTTTTACCCCCGCAATATCAACCTCAACATTCTCCAGTCAGCTGATGGGGGCAATGCAATACTGGTTTTCTATCTAAAGCTGGATTAGAGAGTATGTCAATCTTGGCCTCCCAAGCGCTTCCCAAGTTTTCCTCGGCAGGATGTTGACATTGGATCCTAGATCAAGCATGGTGTCCTTAATCTGGAATCCCGCCACTTGCGTATTTACTCAGAATTCCTTTCCCGTCCTGCGTTTGTTTCTCTTTATTCTCTAAACATATTTCTGGTCCATTTCTGCTGCTTCTTTTGCTCTTGTGTTCTGTTTTAGCACTCCCTCCAGGTTTTGCTTCAGTCGCTCCAGTGTTGGTGCATTATTAACAATCTTCAGGAACAAATGGAACCATTCCTGTATTAATTCATTAGTATTCTGTGTCTCCTTGTCTTCCTGAATTTTGTGTAACTCGATTCCTTTGTTTCTCCCCAACTGGGCAAACATCTCTGCTGCTTCTTGGAAGAATTGTTTCTGTCGTTCAGGTTTGAACAGGAGCTTTGGGGATGCTATTCGGACTACTTTTACGGGGTCCATAGTGTGTGCATCCTCCCACGTTCTTTTGCCACCTCATGTCACTATGGCCACGTTTTGCATTGATTGAGTTCCTGTTAGCCGGGGTTCCGCATTCACTAGATTCGATCCCCTCTGTCTGGCTCTCTCCTCCCATCTTTTGATGAGATCTGGGAAGTCTTTTGTTGCATGTGAGTTGACACGGCATTGCGAGCACTAGGGTCTCCTAGGGAGTGGACACTCTCTAGCCACATGTCCCTCCTGGTCGCAGTTATAGCATTGTGTCAGACCTCTACCTCATGTTAGACCCCCTCGCATGCCTCCTCCTCTTCCTCAGGGAGCTTCATTTACTCTGTATGATGGCCGGTCTAGCCGCTCCGCTAGGGCATCCAGTGCTCGACATTGTTCTATGCTGTGGGTGGTCAAGGCACATAACTCACAATATACATTATTTTGAACATTGGAATACTTCTGTAGGATTGTACATATGCGAGGTTGATGACCCATACTTTTGCATACCTCACAATATTCATTGGTGGCTGGGCTTGGTTGTGCAGGGAACCCCATATAGGGCTGTTGTGGTGGGTATATCCCTTGGGTGTTGATTTGCGCGGCTGCTCCTAGAGGTGGGGCCCCCTATGCTCTTGCTGCCGATGTCCTTACAACTTGCACTTGAAACCAGGGGCATTCCGTGGCTACATGTCCCTCCACGAGACAGTGTGTGCACCACACGTTGGGTCTTGGTGGTCGCATTGGTTGCATTTCCTTAAGTTTCTCTGTCAGACTGGCTATTTAATGCTGCAAACCCAGTATGGAGGGGTCCTATATTGCTGCACCCCCTTTGAACTCTTGCGGATAACCCGCCATGGCTTCTATCTTCATCACCTACTCCAGAGCATCTTGCAGTGTGTCGATCCTTTTTTGGGTCAGTGGAGTTCGGGTCAAGGGTAATAAGGCTTTAATGAACCAATCCCTTTGATGGTTAGGGTCGATTGGGTAGCTGAGTTTCCCAATGGAATCCTTGAATATTCTCATCAAATCCCAAGCAGTTTCCCCTTTTCTCTGCTTGATCTCCCACATCTCTGATAGGCCTTGTTAGTCAGTCTGAGGCAGTTTGAACTCCTTAATGAAATCCCTCTTCACATTAGCCATCGATGGATTTAGGTGGGCCTCTGACCATTTCATAAACCATCATAGGGCCCTTTCCCTAAGCATGGTTTGAAATTCTATCAACTTTCCAACATCTGGTGTCTTTCGTGCCCTCCAGATGGCCTCACAGAGATACCAGTGCTGTTCGACATCGTCATTCCCTTTGCCAGAAAATTCTAGGTACCGTGTAAGTGATCCCGCCATGCTTACTTGATTGGGCGGTATTAAAACGAAGCCGTTGGATCCTGGTTGTGAGACAGAGCCACTAAAATTCCCGATACTACCTGGCCTGTCATCTTCTCTTTTAAACCTCTCCCACTCAATAATGGAAATCCATCCAGATTTCTATGATCCAATTGCAATTCAGTTAGAAAGGGCATTTCAAGAGAAGGTAATGGTGAATAAGCTACTAACAATAAAGATATATTCTGATTTTAGATTTAGCTTTCTTAGTTTAATTTTATTTGCATTTTTACTAATTTTTGACATGTACATACATGCAGGAATTAAAATTCTTACATGGCTTCATTGGAAGTATGACTATACCTAGTCATGTTTCCTTCATTAAGTTAGAAATAGGAATAGATTAATTTTCTTTTCTGTTTGCATTTATTTCATTATTTCATATTTTCAATAAAACAAGTAATGAATCCAATTTCTTTTTGGCATCCATTTCAATTATAGAGAAGCATCCTAGATCATTTGAAAAGATCTTGAATTATCTAATCATACTTATTTGTCAAGCCTTCAACTTTCTTGTTTTTTCAAAATTCATAAAATTGATCATACATGAAGAAATTCCAGGAATTTTCTATCACTTGATAATTTTCTTATTCACAAGTAATTCTAAGAACTCATTTTTACTACTCTAGTCTTCCGATGTAATTTTGGAAAGGATGAAATCATTACTTAGAATTTTAGATTAAAATAAGAAAATGATGTTGAACTTATAGAAAAACTGAGAGAACTTGAAGCTTCAAAAAAGGTAAAATTTGCCATAAATTTCCTTCCAGGTACGCATTTACATGTTCATTTTCATCTATTTATAGTTTCTCTTTTCCTTAGTTTATTTTTTATTCTTTTTCTATTTTATTTGGAGGTTTTTATTTGTTTTTAAAACTTGAAGTAAGCAACAAACCCATTTTAAATTTGCAACAAGTTCAGGGAAATTTTATTTGTGATTCATTAGAATTTGAAGCATTCTTTAACTTGGTTTCATTCATTCATTTAGAAAACCCAATTGAAATTTAAAAATAGTATCGCAAGATTCATGTGTAAAAATGTTTCAACTTGATTTCTGATGCAAGATTTCCAATGTGTTACCTCATTCAATTTTTCATAAAACACCATATCGCATTTCGCATTTCATAGGTTTTCAATTGAATATATTTCCATTATCTTGAATCACCGATCTTCGATAATCAACTTTACCAATATTGTGATATACATATAATTCGAGACTCGATATTAAATTTAAATCAAGTTCATAAGAAATATCACGTCCATTCAATCGCAATACTGGTAGGGTCATAATTTTTAAAACATCGATGTCTCAAACCCGATACAATATTAAACTTTTATAATAGATTTATCGAGCTCATTCTCCATCACATATCGGCGTATCATATTGTTACATCATGCACTTGATTTTGTCGATTGCCGATCACATATCATATTGGAATAAATTGAAAATTTTGTTTTTCATCACAAAAGTTCCGATGCGATGAACCCAATCGCAATCGCAAATAGGAGAGACCTTATTTCGATATATCCATTTAAAAAGCTCTGATGTGATAAAAGCTTGATCGCAATCACGAATCGGGAAAACACATTCTATATATTCGTTTGAAAGACCTCCGATGTGATAAGTCTAATCGCAAATCGTAATTCGAGAGGAAAATTGAATACATCCCTGTGTGCTCATTTTAATAGTTGCGATGTGATAACTCATCGCTAATTTCTCATTGCTTATCGCTTTTCATTAATCTCCATCTCATTGCACATATTCCTTTCACATTATCTCATATCGGAAATTCGCTACTGCGAACCCCAATGTGATAAACTTCAACGCATGCAATACAAATAATTCGATAAGACATTGTGTTAATTTAAAGCAATTTTGGGTAACCGCTATGATATTAAAACGATTGATGATAAATTTGCAGCATATTCAAATCATTTTGATTTCTCATATATTTCAGTTTTAAATAATTCCATAATTAAATATGAAATTCAAGACCTCTCTATTTTAAATTTAATTATCTTAAATTTGGTCTTAACATTGAACAATTTATAAAATCATGGAATTTGTATAAAACTTATAATATTTTAAGAATATTCATCACTGCAAATTTTCAATCTCATTTCTAATGCATTTGTTTTAATTTCAACTCCCTTGAACAAAAAGCATTCCATTTTATATTTTACTGCTTGCTTTAGTTTAAATAAAATAAATAATGATTTTGGATTATAGGATTTTGGTTAGTTTAACTTCTTCATGTTTTTAATGTTAACTAAAAGAAGAAGTCAACTAGTATTGGAGAAACTGATATCTTTTAGGTAAGATCAAATGCAGTTATCTGATGGTAAGATTCATGTACCCACTTTCATTGATTTAGTTTCAGTTTTGTTTTCAAATTACGTTGATATTTAAAATTTGTTTTGTAGCTCTTCATAAAAGCTTTCAATCATTTGCCAAATCATATTTTCGAAGCCCTATGCTCTTCTCCTGATTTTATTTCAAGAAGCAGCGATAGTCTTCATTGAAACAACTACACTAGGAAGTTTCTGAACCTTTAATCAGTTTCTTTAGAGAATTCCTTTTATTAGAAAATGATTAAGATAATTCTTTGAAACAAAAAGATTCACATCAGACATAAATTTTTTATTGTGGCTGAATTTTATGATCACTGCTATCTACAGCCTAAAACACTTACAACCTTGCAAGGTATAAGTTCTATGGATCTCGATATAAGAAGGAATGATTAAATGATTATTTTTTTTTACTTCATGTTGTTAAGACATTGGTATAAACATTTTTGTTAGAGTTTGTATTTCAAAACTTGGATTTTCCTTTCTACTTTTTAATTGTTTTATTTTTATTTTTGTTTGTTGATTTCTTTTCTCACTTTAGTTTAAGAATTATTTTCCTTTGGTTTTTATTTTTGATTTTGGTGACTTTGCCATGATTTATATGGAAGGCCTTCTTGTTACCTAACGATGGTCGGCATACATAGGAAAAAATTGTTAATAGTTTCCTATTAGTTTTTTCTTAAATCTCTTAGCAAAATTTGTTTTCCTATTATAAAGGTAGACATATTTAAGGAAGAGATTACAAAAAAAGAGAAGTTGACAAAGTATCATGAAATCTGAGAAATTTGTTTTTCATCAAAATTGTAATTCATTTTGAGATTTCAATATTTTATTAAGATCTTTCAAAATTCTATAATCGATCGAAAACTCAATTTTAACTTGTCCCTATTTAAAAGAGTTTTATTTTTCTAGAGTGTAATCCAAAAATATATTTAAAACTTAAAATATAAGAGATCTCATCACGAGCCCGCTTACCATGATCATAGGGGAAAAATAGATTGACATTACCAACACTGCTAAACAAACCGGGGTAATGGCTTATAATTGCAAACAATTGTAAGACAAGGGGTCTCATCACAAGCCAACTTGTTCAGTCCAATTATAACCAGTGAATGGCATTGTCAACTATCTAGCTACCAAACCAGGACAATGGATTTTCAGAATAATAATAATAAATAAATAAATAAATAAATAAATACAAAAATAAACATATATGAATGGATTTATCTCTAGGTCAATAATTCTTAAATAGATGAGATTTTGAATCATTGATGATTAAAAGGTAACCCTGTCGAGACTATAGATGTTTGCTGGCAATAGTGGCTCTACGTGTGACAAATGAGTACATTTTAAAAGCTAAGCTGTAAAGCGACCCCTGCTTTATTTCTACAACTGATTAAGGACTGATATAGAGTTATGAAATATTTTAATTTATGAGGAATTTCAAGAAAATTACAGTAAGATGATTATTGCTTTTATTCAAATTAATGAACCTAGTCAAGCATTCCAAAAATAATTTTCTCTTCTTTAATCATTTTTACTTTAATTTTGAGAAAATCTCATTCATATCAAACAGAAATAACTGTTTGTTCCAGTGAATCGCAATTATTGTACGGTACAACAACCCCCCCATTTCTAACTTGTTCACTTCAAATAATGGGGACCCTTTCTATAAAATTTTAGCTAAGTGCCTTTTAAGATTTCTATTAAGTTAATTACCTCATGATTTAATTGATTTTTCATCTTCTTTAGATTTTTGTTTTGATTGCTTGGTTGAAATCGATTTTCTATAAGCTTCCTGTTGACGCTTGTTTCGCCTTATTCGGTCAACCGGTTTGTAAACGACACTCCTTTGAAGTCTAATCAATTATGTCGCCTGGGTTAAAAATTGTGAAAAATGTGCATTAGTCCATTTTTTAACTAAAGTAGTTCAATAATGCATTCAGTTAAAATATTAACTCCTAGTTAGTTATTACTAACAATTTTTAGTTTTACCTATACAACCAAATCATAAAGCATCAGAATTTCAGAAATTTATTCCAATTTTCCAATTTTCAAATAAATCACTAATCTCGAAAAAATCCAAAATGTTGAAGTGGCTGTAGTTCATTTATCAAAGTGGTTGTAGTTTAGATAAGAAAAATTCATAACTTAACATCATTAAAATAAAACTAAAAAAAACTAATATTCAATATTCAATTTTAAATTAATTAAATTAATTGTTATATTAAATGTAATTAATTTAATTAAATTAAAATTTTATATTAAAAACAAATATATATTAAAATAAAAAAATAGTAAAATCATATCACATCAGGAGCGAATAATTATATCGCATCGGAAGTATCAATCGGAGGATTTTTTTAGAAGCTCCGATGACTTTCCTCTTAAAAACCCCGATGCAATGAGTTATAAACTCATTTTCTTTATATACCGATGTGATGAGTTTTTCCGATGCGATTGAGTTCATTTGTATTTTTGCGATGCGATAAACTCATTTGTCTTATTGCGATGCGATGAACTCATTTTTATTTTTATTCCGATGTGATGCACTCACGATAGTCTAAGTGGTCGGTAGTGATAATTTAATATTAAATAGTGTTAATATAATTTAACATTAGAGTTTCAAACTCATTCGTATGAGTAAAAGTGTAGGTTTAAATTAGTTTTAAAGTTAGCATTAGTATATATTAGTGTTAGTATTAGGTTAGTTTTAAGTTAATACAAGTGTTAGCTTAGTTTTAGATTTAAATATTTAAAATAATGAATTTTAGATTAATTAAATTAATTAATATTTAAAATATAATTAATCTAATTAAATTTATTATTAATCAGATTAATTTGTTTATAAATAAATAATTATATTTGTTAGTTAGATTAATATTCATAAATAAACAGGTTATTAAATAATTAGTTTAGTCTATAATTAAATATTAGATTAGAATTAATTATTAGTTAATTGTAAGCTAACTTAGGATTAGATTTTTAATTAAAATTCCGATTTTTTTTAGCCCGGTGACAGAATTTCTAGATTTATATCAGATTTGACTTATCAACTTTGGAGGCTCATAAATTGAGTTTTACTTGTCCGAATGAGGCCCAGGATGGATCATTGAAAAGAGAAAATCAATGAGAACATTTATGAGGAGGTTTCACTAACAGATTTGATCATTTATTGGGTCAAAAATCAGGCAGAATATCAAGCTTCGAATTTCTAAAATAAAATCAATTTTCTGAGTTTTGTTTTCTTCATTTTCATTTGCCCAGCCTTTTCTAATTGCAGATTCATGCATCAATAATATCCTTGATTAGTTAAAATCATTATGAGCATCAATAAGAAGCTCAAATTTCCTTTTTATTTATTTAAATAGAATTTGACTGTAAATAAAATTTTGATTTTATTGTTGCATCTTAATTCATTTTAATTTCTTTTTTTTTGCAGGAAAAACAATAGAAGGGATATGGAAAAAAAGATCTCAATCAATGAGAAAGCTCCAACAATTAAAGATTGGATTTTTTAGCAAATAAAATTGGATTGGGCAGATTTT
>JAXQQM020093211.1:0-106130 GCA_034641835.2 Pinus albicaulis | reverse complement strand
ATTTTGTGTCCTCGTTGCTTGTTGAGGCTCATTTGACATGACAGAAATCACCCCACAGAGTGTCTCTTGGGAGAAAAACTATCTACAGTGGTACTGTTATCTTCTCTGGTGTGAGTTAAGTGGAATAATGGGCCTTTAAGACTCCCATACTTCTTAAATAACTGCTTCTGATAGTTTGTAGTAGTCATAAGCGAACTGCCGACAACAATTTTTTTCGGCACCGGAGAAAAGCAGTCACCGCGGCTGCTCTCTTTGGACCTAGCGTACCGACCGTCGGTATTTTCCTTCTTACACAGGCCTCCGTCTTTGGCTTCATGGCCTCTCCGAATGCCGCGCGAGGGCTCGTTAAGTTGATTAGTTCCATAAAGCAGATGCATTTTCTGCATTGGTCAAATCCCTTCAGCCTCATAGAACTCGCCCTGCGCTGTCCAAGTTTGTCAAGAAGCTAGATGGGTTGCAAGAGGTTGACCTCCCTCCTACACTTCCACGAATGGCTGCACTCTCTTTAGCTGAGCGGGGGCTCATCGGTCAGTTCACTGGCCTATGGCCTTCCCCGAAAATAGTTCAACGATGGATCGAAAGAAATTGGGCAAACAAAGTTAATGGTAAAATCTCCATTCGTTTCTATGGAAAATGTTATTACACTTTCCATTTCGAATCTAGAGCAGACAAGGACTTAATATTCAGAAATGGGCCGTATTTCATGGACTCTCATGGATTGTATCTGAACAAATGGACTCCAGACTTCGATCCTGAGCTGGATGTCCCTAATGCTGTTCCAGTCTGGGTTCGTCTTCCGCATCTCCCGCTCCACTGCTGGGGAGATGACTCGGTTCGAGCCATCGGCAATGCTGTTGGAAAATACATTGATCGGAGTGAACCCAAGGATAATATGCAGGCATGTGCGCGTATATGTGTTGAATTTTATCTCGGCAAGGGTCTTCCAGAAGCAATCAAACTAAAGGTGGATGAATGGATGCATATTCAACAACTGGACTATGAAAAAATTCCTTTCAAATGCAAGGTATGTCATGAATACAACCATTTTTCCAATTGTTGTTATAAAATAGTTAATGATGAACTTGCTCAATCTGAAAAGCAATGGGAAACTATAAAAAAAAAGAAGATTGCCTCTGGCTTGAAAGCAAACTATGAAGAGGCTCCTCCCAAATCTGCCCCTCCCAAGCCTAATCCCCCTTCAGCTCTGCCCAAAGCTTCCTCCTCAGCTATCCCTCCTCCCTCCTTTCCTCTTGGCCCTCCCATCTTCCCCACCCCGGGGCCAACCTCTGGTTCTCCCCTGATCTCTTCAAACCCCTTTGGCGCCCTCTCTCTCCCTGAACATGACCCCCTGATCCCCCTTAAAAATGACCCCCCCATCCTTTTCTCCCTTTATCAACCCTCTCCCTCCCATTCTCGCGACCCCCCCCCACTCGGAACTACTAGAAGCTCCTCGAAAGAGCATGGAGTCAATCAAGAATCCCAAAAAAAAGGACCTGGCAGGAAATCAAGCAAATAGCAAAGGGACGAAAATGCTCAAAAAGACATCGCCATGGGAACTCAAAATCCCATAGAAACTTATATATTGAGTCAAAATAGCAGAGAAACAACACATAAGGAGCAAGGGGGACGAGCATCCCTCCGAAACCTAAATAATCAATGATGAAATTTATATCATGGAATTGTAGGGGACTGGGGCACCCCTCAAAAATTGCTGCCCTAAAAGATCTTACAGACCATGAGAAGCCAGGAATTGTAATGATTCAGGAGACAAAGAAAATATTGCAAGAGATGACAAGAATTATAGAACAACTCAGGCATTATGAGGGGAAAATATGTGAAGTAAGAGGAGCTTCTGGTGGTATCACCACTATGTGGAACAAAAATATTTGGATATGCACATCCAAAACTATCAATCCATACTGGATCAAAGTCATATTAGAAAAGCAAGTAGAGCACAAGAAAATAGTCATTTATAACATTTATACACCGAATCATTTCAGAGACAAAGAGCAGTGCTGGGCCACACTACAAGAAGACATCCAAGCTGAAGACAACAGAAACATCATCCTTGGGGGAGACCTAAATCTTATATTACACTCCAATGAAAAAAGAGGAGGCATTTTTACACATGATCCTTATAGAGAAAAGCTGGAAAACATCATGCAAGAGTGCGATTTAGTAGATATCATCCCAAAAAATCGGAGGTACACTTGGAACAACCGTAGGCTGGGCAGAGATAACATAATGGAGTGCCTTGAAAGAATTCTAGTAAACACTTCTTTTCTCTCTAAGTTCTCCACTGCTCATGCTGCAATATTGCCTTATTTAGCTTCCGATCACTACCCCATTAGCATTGTCCTTGAAGCACATTTCCTTTGGGGCCTTTGCCATTCAAATATAATTCTCTTTGGCACAGCAATCCCATTATGGATCAGATTGTCAAAACAACCTGGCAACATCATATAGAAGTATCACCAGGATTCATTTGGGAATACAAACTAAAGAATACAAAACATGCCTTGAAGGAATGGGTGAAGCAACATTACAAAGAACCATAAAATGTCAAGGTTGAGCTAAAAAATAAATTGAAAGAAAATCACAGGAAAATAGAGGAGAATGGGCTGTCCCACGAGGATAAAGCATTAGAAAGTGATATTTATTATCAGTTGTACCGGGTTAATAGAGAAGAAGAACAAAAGTGGAGAATTAAGTCAAGACGGCTTTGGCTTCAAGGAGGAGACAAAAATACAGCCTTTTTCCATAAGCAAGCAACTGTCAGGAAAGTCAGAAATAATGTCACCATGATCAATGATGAGGAAGGCTGCCCTAAAAAAACCCAAGAAGCTATCAAGCAAACTGCCTCAACCTATTACAGCACTCTTTTAACTGATACAAAGGAAACAAAGGATTATTTAGACCTCCTACAGCATATACCCAAAGGAATCAATGAGGATATTAGTGCAGATTTGACTAAGGAAATCAATGAAGAAGAAATACTTGATGCCATCTGGGCTCTTCAGCCAGATAAAGCCACAGGTCGAGATGGCTTTCCAATCTGTTTCTATAGAACATACTGGGGAATAATTAAAAAAGACTTTGTCAAGATGCTAAGATGGATCCAATGTAAATGCAAAATCAGAGGATTCACTAATGCAACCCACCTTGCCCTTATCCCTAAAGAAAATCGACCTTTGAACTTCTCTCGTTTTCGCCCCATATCGTTGTGTAACTCATCATATAAAATTTTGACAAAAATCTTGGCTACTCGCCTAAAACCTATCCTCCCCACTCTCGTTTCTGAAAATCAAGGGGGTTTCTTGGCCAATAGGAAAATCTCGGACTCCATCCTTCTTGTACAAGAGGCTATTCACTCCAGTCAAACCCGAAATGAGAAAGGCTTCATCTTAAAGTTAGACTTAGCCAATGCCTTTGACCGTGTCAGGCATTCCTTCCTAATTGTTGTGCTTGAAAAAATGGGATTTGCCACATCCTTTATCAGCCTTATCAAAGCCTGCATCACAGGACCTTGGATCTCCCCTCTTCTTAATGGCAGACCTGGACCATCCTTCCAATCCTCTCGAGGTCTTAGACAAGGCTGCCCCCTCTCACCTTATCTCTTTATTTTGATGGCTGAATATTTTAGTAGAGCTCTGGATTACAATCGTCGCATGGGCCTCATCACCGGGATCAAATTTGATAATGGAGTCAAGAACATCAATCACTCTCAGTTTGCTGACGATACTCTTCTAATGGGGGGAGCCTCAAACATCATCGCCCGCCGTTTTAAAGCTCTCCTAGATAAATATATGAGCTACTCTGGAGGTCTGATAAATTATCTTAAGAGCTGTATTTATGGGTGGAACACTTCGGCACAAGTTCTCCATAGGATTGCTACAACTTTTGGGGTTCCATGTAAGCTGAATTGGGAGCAATTTACTTATTTGGGCATGCCTGTGAGTGCCGACAACTTGAAAGCTACAGCCTGGGAAGTTATTATCGACAAGATGAAAAGGAAGATACAACATTGGGGCACCTCTTGGCTTAATCCTGCAAGGCGCATAATTCTTCTTAAAGCAGGCCTCTCCTCCCTGCCCTTGTACTGTTTTAATATCTTACAAGCCCCTGCCAATTTTCATTTTAAAATGGATGCTCTCCTTCGTCATTTTCTTTGGCAAGGAGGGAGAACTGAGAAAAAAAAATACAACTTGGTTAGCTAGAAGCAGGTCACTCAGCCATGTGAGTATGGAGGGCTGGGAATCAGATCATCTAAATTCCTAAACCTTGCCTTTGCTGGAAAGCTGGTTTGGAGACTCATATCTGGCAGGATAACTTGGTGGAAAAAAATTCTTGAAAAAAAATATCTCAGCTACCCAAGGTACCAGCTTTTGGATCATGAACTCCCTAACAGAGCGTGCTCAAAAATATGGAGGATGTGTAAGAAATCTATACCATTTCTTGAACAAAACACTTCCAAAGTGCCCAAAGGCGGAAGCTACATAAGAATTGGGGAAGACAAAATAATGGGGCAACAACCCATAAGTCGAAGGCCTGGTATTCAGCAGATTCTAGCTCTTTTCAGCAGTGCAGGGATTCAAACTCTGGACCAGATATCTCAATGGGAAGCTCACTCTCAAACCTGGAAAGGTTGGACTTTCCCTCACATACCAGCAGAGACAGAAATCAGTCTCAACAACCTGAAAGTTTATCTTCATGGTATAGCACCTTCCAAACGCTACCTTGCTGATGACTTTCGATGGGATCCTTCAGGCACAATCTACACTATTAAAGCTGCTTATCATCAGATCTGCATCAACGAGTATCCCATGAAAATCTGGGCACAATGGAGACTTGTTTGGAAGGCAGAAACTCTCCCAAAAATCAAATTCTTCTTATGGATCCTCTTAAGAGGGAAAGCCCTCACCGCAGAGAACCTTAGAAAGCGAGGAATAAATGGACCATCTCGTTGTCCAAACTGCCAAATTGAAGAAGAGACAAGCCAACATCTATTTATAGACTGCCCATTTGCATCAGCCTGCTGGAAGGAAGCTTTTCGGAGTCACAATCCCCCTTGGGTGCCTGGCACTAGCATATCTGAAGTGCTACACATATGGAAAAAAAGCTACCCGTGGGGAAAAAAAGCAAAAAACACAACTCGAAGGGTCTGGAATGCCTTGCCCTGTACCCTTCTTTCGAACATCTAGCTGACAAGAAACAGAATGATCTTCAAAGGTAAAGAAACTAATGTTAGAAAACTCTATAGCAAAGCTTGGAATCTCAACTTGGAAGCTCTATCCACAAAATGTCATGGGAATCTGAAGGTGCTGGATCTAAATGTCGAAGAAAGGAATTACATAGGGCATATTCTGGAAAGAAGCAACATAGAACAAAACAGAAGTGATCCCAATAGCAGAGACAGCTCCAGATGTAGCTGGAAAATTAGGATGAAAGATGAAGAATTTTCTCGTTGGCTCAGGAACTGCAATACCCATTATCTCTTTTTCGATGGAGCCTCCAAATCTAATCCAGGAATGGCTGGGGCTGGAGGATTTATTTGCAACGGTAATGGAGATGTGTTAACTGAATATGAATGGGGTCTGGTCTCTGCTTCAAACAAAAGGGCTGAAGCTTTTTCCCTCCTTCAAGGTTTGCTCCAGCTTCAGAAACTTGGTATAACCAAGGCTATAATAATTGGAGACTCTGCCATTGTCATTGGTCTGATGATAAGTAACAGAAAAGCCCAAAATCTGATTCTGCAGCAAATTATTGAGCGATGCCAATCTCTGGACCAGCAGATGAAAGGCAATCTCTTTACCATGTCCTTCAATCTCTCAACAAAACTGCTGATGAATTGGAAAATAAAGCTTGCTCTCACTCTGTTGGTAACCTCCGGTGCAATGGCTCTGACCAATACTTTTTCTTGCCATGATCAGGTCTTATTCCCTAAGCAGATCCACCCCACAGCAGTTCACTGCTCGTGGACTCCGAAGCCCTTTGCCCAGCTTCTCTACGAAAATTCAAACTTCTACCTTCTGTCCAATGGCGTTGACCCCCACAAATGTAATCTCTTCAGCACCAAAATCTAACACTCTCTGGATCGCCCTTTCAAAACCCATTAAGCTCTGCGCCCTCTGTGTTTTCAACATATCATGCTCAAACGAATGTTTACTTAATCCAGTTGATCTCTTCATATCTTCGGCACTATTTATACAGGACGCATGTGGACCTTTGCATTTGAACTCATCTGCTCACCAGGAGCCAATTTTCCTCTTTTATATTTATCCTCTTGCAACCTTGTTTTCATCCTTGTCGGCTACACGGCGGTTGAAGACAAGTCAAAAGCAGCTCCAACAAAATACTTTTTTTGAATTAGTTGAACGACACTATCTCTATCTCAACGGGCGGCAAATGCGACACACACCTACAAAACTAAAATATGAAATGTAAAATTATGTTTTATTTTATTGTAGTTTGTCGTAGTTTATACAACCTCCTTCTTCTTCACAACGATGGAAGCAAGTTGTAAAGTGACTTGACACTCAACCGCATCTCGCGTTGGTCCTCCATTTACCAATGCCTATTTTGTAAAAATGGAGATCCGTCTCCCTCCTTTTTTCTTTTGAATATCAACCAAGAACCAACTTGTAAAAATAAAATAAAATATTAATACATGTTAAAAAATTTTATTCACAAATCATATTGGATATTTTATTATATACAACATTGAAAAATAAATAAATAAATAAAATTAACATTTTTTTTAACATATAGGTATATACGAAGTTGATATCGACATAAATTAGTTAACATAGATCTTCAAATAGTTTATTTAAATTAGGTGTTAAAATATTTTTGAAAAATATAAAGTTTAAACATCTTACTCACATTTTTTTAAATTTCTAATCACTTTAAGTGAAACTATATTAAGTCATATAGACAACTAATTAAACATGAATAGCATATTTCTTTTTCTTTTTTATTATAATGAACATTTCTTTTCTATTTAGAGAATATTTTATGTTTATTTTAAAAGGAATACATATCAAATCCAAACAAACATACTTACACATTGCCTTCACACTAAAATGTAAAATAAACTTATCCGCTAAAATCCTCTACCTCTATAAAATAGAGAAATCCTCCAAACAGAACGAGTAATCATGAAGTGAATGATGAATACTCATATCATCATGTGAGAGAAGAAATACAAATTTTCTCGGCTTATTTGAATGCCAAAGTGACGAGTGTAAACACAAGGTGTGAAATTAAACAAACATGAAGATGTTATATAACTAAACAGAGTTATAAGTATTTATAATTTGTGTAAATATGTGGCGTGTTTAAGAGATTGTTAAATAAATTATTTTTAAATTTAATATGTTATTGAATTATTTTTTATATCATTGGTTTGATGATGTATTAGATTAAAAATATTTTTTTAATCAGCTTTTGTTTATTTATTTATGTAAAATTCAATTTTTTTTATCACATATACTGGATAATTAAAATGTCAAATAATCAAATTTTGTCTATCCTTTTATGTAAAATTCAAAAATTTTCAAACACAATTACAATAAAATCACACCTACCAGATAATTAAAGTGTCAAAAAAGTTAAGGTAAGGTAAAAAATATTTATATATGCTATTTTGTATGATATAATAAAACATTAAACTAACATATTCCCTTGATCATCTCCCTGAAAGGATGAGGTCACATGAACCTTCAGTTGTGTGCCAAAGGCTTCTTCAATGTGATCTTCACCTGTATTGAAGACAAAAATAGGATCATGGACGGAGGACCATATTTATTCAACTCGGCAGGCTTATACCTTCGCCATTGGGTTGAGCGCTTCAACCCAGACAAAAAAGATCTCACATGGGCCCCGGTCTGGATCCGGCTCTATTCCCTCCCCCGAGATTACTAGGATGAGCTGACACTAAGGGACATAGGCAATGCCCTAGGAGAATTCGTCAAGACAATGGAGGTAACAAAAATCAATTGTTACGCAGCATACGCATGAATCTCCGTCTACATGAACATAGCGGAGTCACTAACAGGCGAGGTAAGTCTGTTGCATGATGATTTTGAATGGATAATAACTGTAGATTATGAACACATTCCTTTTAGATGCCGAAGGTGTCACCAACATGGGCACTTATTCAGAGACTTCCCTCTAAATAAAAAAGAGTTAGTTGATAATGAATCAAATGACCAAGCAACAGAAGGGTTTACGAAAGTAGCAAGCAAGAAAAGGCACAACAAGAGAACCAACTCTAACCAGAACAAAAAATGCCTTGCGACTAGAAATAGCTTTGCAGTCCTAAATCAACTAAGTGAAAATGAGAATGAACCTGCCAAAGCGGCAGGGCGAGCCTCGCAGGAGCAGCCCTGGACCTCAAAGAAACAACAGGACAAGATCCAACTGGAGGCCTTTCTGAAACCCCAAACCCTATCCACGTAGGGGACAACTATGCATTGAAGGGCAAAGGACAGGTGTTGGATCCAATCCCAGAAGCCACGGAGGAAGAGTCAGAGAGCGTTGACCTTGAGGGCCTGGATCTCATAGGGTTAGAGGATGCATGCAATAAGAAGGACTTTCACTCAATATCCTAGAAGCAGATCCAGAAGCTGGAATAAATCCTCACCTGAGCACAACATCTCCCTTCTTTGGGAATTCAGGGGGGTACACTCATTAATACAAAATACTTCATGAAAGAATCCCGCAAAAGAGGCCGGAAAACAGTGCTGCAAAGAACAATAGAAATGGGCAACGAAATGGTAGAATCTAGTAGATTCCCCAAGTTAACCTGATTCTACGCTTACTCTACCAACTCCCCTCAATGAAGATCATCTCATGGAACATCAGAGGGATCAACAGCCCCACCAAGCACAGGATCATCAAGAAAAGAATCTCTGAGGAACACCCTACAACTTTCTACATGCAAGAAAACAAATGCTCCAAGTCCACTCTGGAAGCAATCTTCAAAAAGATATGGAAAGGATGCAGAAAAATAGCGGTAGATGCCAATGGAGCTTCAGGAGGAGTAGCAATCATCTGGAACCTCCAAATCATCACTCTAGAGAACTATCATGCCAATAAGCATTTTATTCAAGCCAACTTTCACCTGATTGGAACATCCATCCATGGCTTGCTAACTAACGTCTACTTTCCCCAAAATCTCCACCAGAAAACTAACCTTCTAGACAACATTGCTGAGCTCAATAAACATAGATCTCTACCACTCTGCCTGCTTGGAGGTGATTTCAATATGATAACAAATCTACAGGAAAAAAATGGAGGAAGGCAGCATCTAGACATGGACAACAATGGATTCAAGAACTTCATCCAAGACAACCACCTCATAGATCTACAAAATTCCAATGGCATCTTCACCTAGAACAATAGAAGATGAGGTACCCATAAAATTGCCTCTATATTGGACCGCTTTCTCATCACGGAAGACTTCATACATATGGGGGGTGATCTTTTAGCCACCATTATCATGGCCATAGGCTCTGACCACTGGCCGATACAACTTCAATGGTTAAGACTAGGCGCGCCTACACCCAAACCATTTTTCTTTGAACATTGTTGGCTCATACGTCCAGGGTTTAAGGAAATGGTCTCAGATTGGTGGTCCTCCCTTTCACCACCACAAGGAAAAAAATTGCATTAGTTCTAGACAAAGCTGAAAATGCTCAAAGGGAAATTGAAGGTGTGGAACAAAACCACCTTCGGTAATATCTTCAAATATCAAAGAGAGCTGGAAGAGAAAATGAAGAAGCTTCAACAAACAATCATCATGGAAGGCCACTCGACAGATTCAAAAAACAGAGAGAAAATATTAACAACCCAGATGGAAGAGAGAAGAAGCCAAGAAGAGATCCTATGGAAACAAAAATCTAGGATCTGTTGGCTCAAAGATGGAGAACGCAACACAAAGTTTTTCCATCGCTCCACCATTCAACACGAGATTCATAATAGAATCACAGTTCTCAAAAATAAAAATGGAGAACGTCTAGAAAAGCAAGAGGACATCACGGAGGAGCTGTGCAACAACTTCAAGGACATACTCCAAGAACCCAATCATCAGAGGCATGATGCAATAGGAAAAATCACCCAGCATATACCTAAACTGGTCACGGAAGAACACAATCGGACGTTGCTTAAAGCCAAGACTCTTGCTGAGGTGGAACAAGAAGTCTTCCAAATGAAGGACGGGAAAGCTCCTGGCCCTGGCAGATTCACCGCCAACTTCTTCCACTTCTTTTGGGAAACCATCAAAGAAGAGGTCTGTGGTGTAGTTGAAGAATCGCGCACCACTCACTAGCTCCTTCTGGCTCTCAATGCCACCTTCCTCACTCTTGTACCAAAAGAAGACAATGCTGCTACGCCAAGTAAGTACAGGCCCATAGCACTCTGCAATGTCATTTATAAGATAATTCCCAAATTTATTGTTAACTGAATGAAGCAGCTCCTTCCCCTGATCATCTCCCTGGAGAAAACGGGCTATGTAGAAGGACGAAAAATCCTTGATGGAATCATTTTAATCCACGAGGTCATTCATTCTCTCAAAACCACCAAAAAACTTGGTATGCTCCTCAAAATTGATCTATCCAAGGCTTTTGACAAACTCAGTTGGGACTACATAAAACATGTCCTCCTAGCCTTTGGCTTCAACCACACTTGGGTAAGATGGATCATGAGCCTTATAACCTCCCCTTTTCATTCCATCTTGTTCAATGGTATACCTTCAAAAACCTTCAATCCATCAAGAGGTATTAGACAAGGAGATCCCCTTTCACCCTTCATTTTCATCATTATGGCTGAAAGGTTGGGTCGTTTGCTCAAAAGCTCTGTCCATTCAAGCACTCTACATGGTATACCCCTTCACAATCTTCCCCCCACTTTTCATCAACAATTTGTGGACGACAATATGATCATGGGACAACCCTCGGTCCAGGAAGCTCATTCCCTCAAATGGCTGCTAGATTGTTCTTTGAAGCTTCTGGCACAGAGGTCAACCCTGAAAAATCTCAACTCTTCTTCTTCCATACTCCCCCTATCACTCAATGCAATATTTCCCGCATTTCAGGCTTCTCCATAGCCTCCTTTCCCTCCAAATACCTTAGTGCCCCTCTCACAGCCACAACCATTAATCGTTCCTCATGGGGGGCACTGCTGAACAAAATGGAAACCAGGCTATCCAACTGGACCCATCGCTCTCTCAATATAGTGGGCCGCATGGTTCTCATCAAAGTAGTTCTTCAGTCTCTCCCCATCTACCTCTTCTCTGTACTCGCAACCCCCAAATGGGTCCTCAAGGCTATGCGCAAACTACAAAGGACTTTCCTGTGGCGAGGGACCAAAGAGAAAAATGAATGGGCATTAGTCAACTGCAACGAAGTATGCATGCCAAAAGGTCATGTGGGGCTAGGGATGCATGACCTAGAGCACAACAATAGTATCATGGGAGTTAGTATCTGGTGGAAATGGGTCTCCAACCCTCACACACCTTGAGCTATCCTATGGGTAGCCAAATATGCGAGAAACTGGCCCAAGGAGGACCTTATTAGATTCAACATAGAGCTAGGAGGATCTTAAATATGGAAAGCTTCTAGCAACCAAAAACAGTTGATACAAACCCACAGCTTCTGGGAGCTGCGCAGTGGTACTCAAGCCAGATTCTGAGAGGACTCCTAGCAGCAACTCCCTAGTCTCTCCTCAATCTTTCCCAGACCCCTGTGGAGCACAACATTACATGCAAGGAAGTGGAAGTGTGTACAGGATTTTTGGACCAATGACACAACTTAGGGATACAGGAACTGGATTCACACGAACAGATGGCAAGAAGACTGGAACAATGAAAATCACAGAGACATTTGGGAGGAGCTAATAACTAAAAGAAAAATCAAATCCCAACTAGGACCTGATATCCTTATATGGGGTCACAATCCAAGTGGAAAATATTCCACCAAGGAAGCCTACAACCTCTTACAACAGCAGAACCCAGATCCATCCAATCTCATCTAGAAGAAGATATGGTCTGCCAAGCTCTGACCCAAAGAAGCCACCTTTTTATGGCTGCTAAGTAAACGACACATTCTCACATTGGAGAATCTATTGAAGCGAGGGTTTGTAGGACCCTCAATATGCCCTCTATGCCAAGAGAATTTTGAAACCATCGACCACTTGTTGGACCTATGCCCTACTTCAAACGCCCCATGGGACAAAATAGAAATCCTATACAGATGCACCAACAGAGAAAGGGGCAACATCATCAACACCATCAGTAGGTCGATGGAAAACCCATACTCCAACAACCTTCTGAACAAACTCTGGCAGATAATTCTGGGCCTCTTGATATGGAACATATGGAAATAAAGGAATATTCGGATCTTTAAAGACAAGGTATCCAATCAAGAGAAAATATGGGCAAGGATAGATGGAAACCTCACCAAAAACTTGGCTATTACTTCCTGTAGTAAGGAGGATCTCCCCACCTCTACTATGGAGCGTAACATATGGAGCAACTAGCATATAAGCATAAATACACCCCTGGACAACCCCCCAAGGAACGCAAGAAGAACCACCGCTTCTGAAAAATGGAATCCACCCCCAAATGGATTCTTCAAATGTAACTTCGATGGCACCTCCAAAGGCAACCCCTGAAATGAAGGATTCAGAGGCATCTTCAGGAACTCCCAGGGCGAGCCCCTTCTGATCTATTATGACAATATGGGATGGGAAAGCAACAACTTCACGGACGTTGAGGGACTCATCTAGGGAATCTATAGAGCCATTGAGTTCAACTATTCTCCCCTGGAAATGGAGGGATATTCACAAATTATTACTCTGGCGGCCACGAGAATTGTCCATGGCTCTGCCACCACAAAGGTATCCACCAACTGGAGGCTTGCCAACAGGCTTAAACTACTGGAACAATTGATACAAAATCACAGGGAAATAAATTTTCACCATGTGCGTAGGAAAGAAAACTCTGTTGTAGACCTCCTCAAGGGTGTGGAAAGTAATAGAGAGTTGCATTATTCCAATCTCACCCATATTGAGAATGATTATTTAGGAAGAAATGCCAAACTCTTATCCAAAAAGATCTTCTCTCCCCGGATGCAGGTGACAGTATAAGTACGCATGAAAATAGTCTCTTCCACTCTTGAGATGATGAAGATCTGCAGTGCAGGCCTTCACTCGACGTGGATCCACACTCCTACAATCATTCACATGAGATGACAGAGACTGGGCATCATGAAGACACGTTAAGACAAAAACATCCCTTCCGGGGCACCTCTCTGCTGCAATATTTTGAATGATCTCGTGGACGGATATGATGTTCGGCCATAACTCTACACACATGCCTACTCATGAAAATAGTAACAACATGTAGCTGTGAGCGAGGCATAATAATGCTCAGCATCTTCGCATGTGTCACAGTCCTACTGTTGTGCTATACAACAACCCCCCATTTATTTTTTTTTATAAATAGGGGCCCTTTAGAAATAAATAGGAAATTATTTATTATAATTTCCTAAAATAAAAAACTTAGAAAATAAAATTTTCTGTTTTTCCTTAAAGCGCATTGCATATTACATATCTTATTTCAAAAAGAATTATAAAACATAAAATATGTGAATTGCGAAATGCACTTGAAGCCTTTCCGAAGAAATAATTTAAAAACCTTGTAAAAACATCAAATCATTGTTTTATTTTTCCTTTTCGCATCGCACTTTATTTAATCAATGAAGCTTTAAGAAGCAAATGATATAAGTTGCGATACTCGCGGACCCAACAAGCAAATAAACTAGGAAATATAAAATCTTTCTCTATCGCGGTCACTTTAAGTTTTTTGCAATTCACATTGCGCACAACTTATAATATATAATTAAACGCTATGCTATAAAATTTGTGATCTGCGATTTGTACAGATAGCATTTCGCAGCCTTTAAGGGTCAAGCATCACGAAAATATTATAAGGAATGATTGCGATTTGCGTATTAAATGAATTCAGCGTATGAAAACAACTTGTGTCATATAAAATGGAATTTAAGATCTTAACGACTTTAAAACGATTGATAGATCTTACATGTGAAGCCATGCGAAATATTAAATTAGGAATTATGAAAGATGATTGATAGATTGACATCTTCTCGCGTGTATTTGAATTAAATGATTGATTTACTCTCGTAATACTCCTTATATGTTAAATTCACTTTGCTCTCAGGAAATCAATTACTGGATTGAAGAAGTTCAAAATGAGCAAAAGAGGCAAAAAATTTCTTAAACGTCATCCACAGAAGACACAGATATGTCTTCATTATTTTCAGACACCGTCTGTAACAAAGACTGCAGTAGTTCAACATGGGAGGCAATGTATGAACTCTTTGAAGACGAAGGAACAAGGGTGACAAACTAAGTTTCTGTAACAGGCACTGATTCTACCTCTGATGCAACCCTTTTTGATGTTGCATGCTCGTACATTCACAAGATAGTTGTGAGACCAAAAATTCTTCCTTATACAAACATGGTTAAGTGGGCAATTGACCACTTAAACATTGAAGATAGAATGTTGAATAATGCGAGAGGAGAAACTATAGTTCTTTCAAAGCAGAGGATTTTGCAACAATGTATCACCTACCAACCCCGCAATAGAAATATGCCAATCAATATATGTAGACTTTCAAAGCAAAAGATCCAGATCTTATCAAAGTCATCCATGAATGGAAGGACAATGAAGGGAAATTGAAGCAAGATAAGTCTGGTACGTACCCAATTGCACAAATTCCTAATCCTTATTGTTATGTTGTTGGTATGTTGTGTAGAATATTTGCCAAGCCTGATAGTACTAGATTTTCAAGAAATTGGGTTCCCCTAATTGACGCAATCGTCATTTCATCTATCTTGAATTTGGCAAACATTTTATCCAATTACCTAGCCAAGCATATAACTTAATATAGGAATAAAATAAGTGTTTCACTCAAAGAAATACCTTCTTTTTATATGCCTGCCTATGTCATGGACGCTATCTGTTTTACTTCTAATTTTCCTACCATGGGTTGGAAATGGACTACCAAAAACCCTACCCCCATTCATATCTAACACAGAGAACTTTGGGATTCTGAGTTCCACTTACACTTCTATAAAATTTGCTATGGAGTCATGTTGCCCATACATCAGGTGATTTTCAATAGAAAGGCTCCTAGGGTTTCTGAAGAAGCCAATGTAGATATTCTTCCAGTAGATAGATGGTTTTCCTAAGAAAAGTTCACATATATTAGAGTATTTGGGAGTTATGCTCTTTCCCATGTTTTACCTTACTATGTTCCAGATAAATTACTTGCAAAAGAAATAGCCTATCAACTTGTCAATGGTGTCACAAAACAACTAAAGGATGGTAAAAAGGCTATTTGGCCTACTTTCCCTCTACAGTGCGACACCTTTGATCTAGCTAATATTGGCCACACATTCAAAGAGGTTCCTAAGATTCAGTTATTGAAATTGGCATTTATGCCAGGAAGATTATATGATCCCAATGATGTGATTAAAAATTACATCGCAGAGTTAAAAATGAATCCTTTTGTAAAGGAAACGTATGAATTTGATGACTTCTTCCAAGGCATGGAAAATTTCTCTGATATTATCAAATACATTTCTAGTCAATTAAGTCAAGAAGATGTTGAAGCTTTTCAAGCATATAGAAACAAGAGACTAGAAAACATTCCTTTGAATTTGTTGACTATTCAAGATGAAAAACACACTCCAAGTGTTAGTCTGGATGATGAAATGAAAGATATATCTAAAAATGAATCAGGTCAATCGCAACAACAATCTGATAATTCAAATCAATCTGAATCTAAGAAAACAAATTTAGAAAGTGACCAAATTATTCAAGAGATAGAAGTGTTGGAGAAAACAAGGAACAATGAGACAAAATCAAATCCAGAAACAGTTCAACATAGTCATAGCATGTTAGATCAGTCCAAGCCATCTCAAGTGAAATATCTGATGAATGAATGGGAAGAATTTTCTGAAGCAATAAAGACTCCCAAAGAAAATCCCAATACTGATCAAGCATCAAGTTTCCAAACACCAGAACCTTCACAGAAAATAGTTGAGACTGTCAATTTGCTACAAAGAGTTCCAGCAATGCATGGCAAAGAAATCATACCGGCCTACCCTACAAATCATATAGTTCTATAGATTGAAGATATTCCTTCATTAGATATTTTCTACAGTCCTAGCTACAAGGCTGTAGTTAAAAGAAATAAAAGAAGAAGGATTGATGAAACACATTAAATTTCATCTCTAGGATTCACTGTTATTAACCATGAAACATATTTTCTCTTCAAATTTAAATTTAAGCTCTAATTTATTTTTTCCCTAGATGCAAAGTAGATTTAATTATGTTACAGTTTAGTCGGTCCAAATCTGGGTCTCATAAGGCAGGTGGAAGGAATGTTCTGGGCTTCCAGAAACAGTTGGGCCTAGGAACAAACCCTCCAACCTGGGTCGGTATTTCACTACATGAGACCTATACAAACGTTATGAGAAGGATTCTTCCCTAGATTTTTCTTATGGTTCAGTTTCACCTGTAGGATTTAAGTTCGATTTTTACTATAACAGTATAGCACTATTTGAAGTATCGCCCAGTTCTCCTAAATCTATGGTTTCCAACTTATTAGACTCGGACCCTCTGTGTATGTAACAATTCCTAATTTTCTCACGATCCTAAAGCATCATTTACACAGAACCCTACACATATAATGCTATTTCCCATACACACAACAACATATCTAACATTTATTCATAGATTGAGGGGTGAGAATGTAAATACGTTCTTTTAAAAAGAAAATTTACTTAGGTCTATTAAGGTATTAGTACTCATACTCTACTGATATTCATACAAAATCAAAGACCACATGCATTACATTCATTTTTTTTCCATTTTATCTAAACAACATTTAGAACACATCATAATAGTTCATTCTCAATTCATTAATAACACTTTTCAAAAGAAAACCCATTTCTTGTAAAAAAATTACTTATCTAGGTTACCTGAAATGCTAACGCAAGAGGTCACACCACATGGAACACATGTTTTCCTCCCTACCAACAAGACTAGTCTGCAACTGCATCTACCCCGAGCTAAAGTCACCAATAGGGTAGCCTTATGGACAATACTGCACCGAATTCCTACCTACAACCATATGGTATTAACTAGACTTTTTCCAGGACAGATTTGATCAAGAAGTCTTCCTCTGGCCAACCAGCATCCTTAGGTTCATTAACCCTCTGGGTTTTCCTTTTTTCCCTTGAGAACATTTCCAAAAAGGAGGGGTTTGGGAAGGTAACCTCCTGACCCATTAGCGTCCAACTACCCTAACCGGTGGGTCTCTTTTAACCTTACCTCATCATGTGGATTCCTCTCCTTGCGTAAACATTTAGTTTTTACAATATAACCAAATAATCCTATTTTAACATTTGACCTTCACATGGTCCAAAAAATAATATAATGTATGTAATATGCAATAAAAGAACATTGTTTACAAGTTACCAGGGGGTGTGACATAGACTTTTATTGCTCCAAACATTATTCCAAATTAACAATCCATGCCTATCACATTATGCGTTAATTAGTTTTGGGGATGGGATGTTTGTTGCATACTTGACATTCTGGACTTTTTCCCAAAGCTCATCGTTTTCTTTTTTCCATCTCCACTAAGTTTAAGTTGCCATAATTAGAGTATATTTTATGCCAAGCACTCAATTGACTTTAGGGACACATACCTAGTTCCATGCTACAAAAACACATTACCTCTCTTTGGTGGCTCCTCCTAGAGAAAATCCTATTGAAAATAAATAATTTTTTTTTATGATAAATAGAAAGACAACCAACTCTATATATATAAGAATATAGTGAATAAAAAATGATATAAAAACAAAATAAATGAAGCATAAATTTAAATAACAATGTGTTACCATGAAAAAAGAGAAGTATAATAGAATATATTACAATTAGGATTATAATATAGTAACTATTATGTAATAAATAACGATGATGCAATTAAATCATTAATATGAAATAATAATCATCTCCATATAAGTGTGTTTAAATACTTCTATTGCACTTAGCCAATTCTCATATATAGTGGTACAATAAATAAATATTATTTAAAATGGAAATATGTGATTACTATTGAGTTGATGATGTTCTAGGTTCACTTCATTTGGTATTTACGCCAATATGACAAATATATCCAAGTGGATGTGAAGTGTATCTCAAACAAGATCATATCATGTAGGTAAGAAAATGTAATTAAACAAGAAGGGTTGCGGGGCAGCAAGTCCTTGCCTTGAGTGGGAAAGTGGTTGACCTGCAACCCTCACTTGTAGCCCTATGTGTAATGATTATAAACCAAAATTTAAAAAAAATGTTGAAGTTCATAATGTAACAAGAAAAATCAAATCACCCAATTTTTTTAGGCGCGGATAGATTTGGGTCTTTGTTTCTCTTTATGCAGCTTGGTGCTTGATAAATCTACATTTACGATAGAAATATATTATATTTAACAATTAATGCAGAATAAATAAGAACCCATAAAGGTAATTCTACACTGAAGTCTCAACTAGTGGTAACAATGATTCGTTTGACTATTAACATTGATTTATTTGATAATTAACCCAGAAGAAAGAACAACCCATAAAGGTAATTCTACACTAAAGTCTCAACTAGCGGTAACAATGATTTATTTGAAAATTAACCTAGAAGAAAGAAGAACCCAAAAAGGTAATTCTACACTAAAGTCTCAACTAGCAGTAATAATGATTTATTTGATAATTAACCTAGAAAAAAGAAGAACACATAAATGTAGTTCTACACTAAACTCTGAACTAGTGGTAACAATTATTTATATTCTTGCACCTAAGGTAGAAAAACCTTTCATACACATTCTTGAATTGTGACAGTAGACCAGAGTAATGGAAAATATAAATCAACATAGAAATTCAGAATAAGTCACTACAAGCTTTGAACTTTTACCAAGTTAGAGCAGTTGAAATATACACCATTAATACCACTTGGTTCAACGGGGCAGTGACAATTGATAAGAGCACCTTGTTGCAAAGAGAAACAAATCTACAACATTAATACCACTTGCCTCAATGGGGCAGTGACATTTGACAAGAACACCTTGTTGCAAAGAGAGAAACAAGGTCCACTCAAAGCCCAATTTATAGGCATGGGGTATATACAACTCATTTATAACCAATTTAAATGAGGTATATATCAGGTTAATAAGGTTGTGTCAGATTATCTGTCCATCCATCCATGTCTAATGATTATCAACCAAGATAATAATAAGAGTTTGATTACAGGTGCACTAAAAGCCCAGATCAGAGATATGTAAGGTACCATTTACAGGCAAGGTAAATGAGGTGTCACATCATCTACCAGTCGATACATATGTAACAATTATAAACGACAATGATTAAAAAAAATGAAGTCCCATCCATTAATATATAATTATTGTAAACCAAGATAGAAGAAAATAAATTTTAAGTTCACAATGTAAAAGAAAAATTATCCTCGATCTTTTAAGAACTTGAAAGTTTGGATCTTAGTTTTTTTTTTCATGCCTCTTGGTACTTAACAGATCTAGGTTTAAAATAGAACTATTCTAGACTTATAAATTTAACAAAAAAAAAACCATAAAGGCAATGTTTCACTAAAGAGACTATACTGGACTTAGAAACTTAACACCCAAAAAAAAAACCATAAATGCAATGTTTCACTAAAGACACAATCATTCGTGATTTACATTATGTTCATCCAAACATAAGGTAGAAATGATTAGAAAAATATGAAAAATATTTATTTATGCTTAACATAATAATTATTTACGCTTAATTGTGGTTTGTGTTTGCTACCCTGACCCTTATTTCATGTTTTATTATAAGCTCATATATAATGAATAGAGTAGATGGTTGTATGGAGGGAGTGATTAGTTGTAAAGAGATCAAGTTCAATTAACTGTATGGGTTTCCCAACGTAGGAAAGTCAGATAATGCTGACATAGGTTCTAACAAGTCATTAAAAACTATTCAATATATTCATGAAGGGCAGAGCCATATAGTTGAAGAAGATGTAAAATGAAACCATATTAAGTCTGTTCCAAAGTGCATTCATATATTAGAAATGCAAAATTAATGAGAGCACTACAAAGTTGAACACATAAACAAATCACTAACCTAAATGAGGTCACCCACTACTTAGATATTTTTTGTGTTGAGTTCGGTTCGAGGCCCTATGTGAACAAAGCCTCTTGGCATCTGACTTTGAGAAAATATCAATTTTAAAATATTGAATATGTTTTTCATGCTAATGGAACTTTCCACTTTTATATAGGAAATTAAAACAGCAACATCGATTGAAGTGGTTTTGTAGATCAACTGAAATAACCATGGTAATTTTCTCCAAATAGCTACTTCAACTAAAGCATATGAAATTTAAATACCAGAAAAGAACTCATGGTCATGTTTCAAAACACCTCAAACGAAATACTAGATGATTTATTACCTGGTAATGCCCAAGAAGCTCACTGAGAATGATTTGGACAAGGGAATGAGAAAGAAATCAATGCTAAACATAGTGCAAGCTACAAAACAACCATATAAATGGAGAAAGTAGAGACAAACAATTAGGATATTGTAAAATTTGGAAAAAGAAAACAATATCCACAAGCATAGTCAGTAAGGTTAGCAAAACCATCATATCCCAGTTTCATCATTAAGGCATCTGACATTCAACAATTCAAACTGTACCCTAACACATGCACTCCATTAAGATTCAAAACATACCTTTAGGTGGGTATTGTTGTTGATAACCCGCAATTTTTTTTGGAGTAGTTACACTAATGTGCATAGGCCTAGTAGAACAATAAACACCATTCATTTCAGTCATGGAACGATTTCTCTCATTCTCATCAACAAACTTAAAAAATACATAACCTTTGGAACGACCTGTGGAGGGATCTGGTATAACTTTTTCACCTCTCACAAATGGGTATCGAGATCGAAACATCTCTTGTAACAAATAATCTATAACATCTAGAGCCAAATCTCCTACAAATATAGAATGCTCTTGTCCTGTTAGAAGGTGTCTTTCTCCTAAACCAAAAGAGGCCCAATTTAATCTAAAAAGTTGCTTTGTGCCAGGAATCTGTGTGCCATTGTGTGTTTGAAGAATCCTCTCAGTTGTCGCAAGCGAAAAAAACTCCAAAAAACCATGACCTTCTGGATATCCAATCACCTTGTTCTGAATAACCTTTATGGACACATCCTGCAACATTGAAATAATGCCATTAAAAAACAATGTTCAAAGAAATATGCACAAAATATGTGACCACCAATAGTCCATGATCACAAATTCAAGCATTAAACAAAGAATAACTAATATCACTTTTTTCCATATCCTTTTCATCAACAATTTGTGGACGACAATATGATCATGGGACACCCCTCGGTCCAGGAAGCTCATTCCCTCAAATGTCTGCTAGATTGTTCTCTGAAGCTTCTGGCACGGAGGTCAACCCTAAAAAATCTCAAATCTTCTTCTTCCATACTCCCCCTATCACTTAGTGCAATATTTCCCGCATTCCGGGCTTCTCCATAGCCTCCTTTCCCTTCAAATACCTTAGTTCCCCTCTCATAGCCACAACCATTAATCATTCCTCATGGGGAGCGTTGCTAGACAAAATAGAAACTAGGCTATCCAACTGGACCCATCGCTCTCTCAATATAGCAGGCCGCATGGTTCTCATCAAAGAAGTTCTTTAGTCTCTCCCCATCTACCTCTTCTTTGTACTCGCAACCCCCAAATGGGTCCTCAAGGCTATGCGCAAACTACAAAGGAATTTCCTGTGGGGAGGAACCAAAGAGAAAAACAAATGGGCATTAGTCAACTGCAAAGAAGTATGCATGCCAAAAGGTCATGTGGGGCTAGGGATGCGTGACCTAGAGCACAACAATAGTATCATGGGATTTAGTATCTGGTGGAAATGGGTCTCCAACCCTCACACACCTTGGGCTATCCTATGGGCAGCCAAATATACGAGAAACTGGCCCAAGGAGGACCTTATTAGATTCAACATCGAGCTAGGAGGATCTTAAATATGGAAAGCTTCCAGCAACCAAAAACAGTTGATACAAACCCACAGCTTCTGGGAGATGCGCAGTGGTACTCAAGCCAGATTCTGAGAGGACTCCTGGCAGCAACTCCCTAGTCTCTCCTCAATATTTCCCAGACCCCTGTGGAGCACAGCATTACAGGAAAAGAAGTGGAAGTGTGTACAGGATTTTTGGACCAATGACACAACTCAGGGATATAGGAATTGGATTCACACGAACAGATGGCAAGAAGACTAGAACAATGAAAATCACAAAGACATTTGGGAGGAGCTAATAACTAAAAGAAAAATCAGATCCCAACCAGGACCTGATATCCTTAGATGGTGTCACATGCCAAGTGGCAAATACTCCACGAAGGAAGCCTATAAACTCTTACAATAGCAGAACCCAGATCCATCCAATCTCATCGAAGAAGATATGGTCTGCCAAGCTCTGGCCTAAAGAAGCCACCTTTTTATGGCTGCTCAGTAAAGGACGCATTCTCACATGGGAGAATATATTGAAGCGAGGGTTTGTAGGAACCTCAAGATTCCCTCTATGCCAAGAGAATTTTGAAACCATCGACCACTTGTTGGACCTATGCCCTACTTCAAATGCCCCATGGGACAAAATAGAAATTCTATGCAGACGCACCAACAGAGAAAGGGGCAACATCATCAACACCATCAGCAGGTGGAAAAAACCCATACTCCAGCAACCTTCTGAACAAACTTTGGCAGATAATTCTGGGCCTCTTGATATGGAACATATGGAAAGAAAGGAACATTCAGATCTTTAAAGACAAGGTATCTAATCAAGAGAAAATCTGGGCAAGGATACATTGCAACCTCACCGAAACCTTGGCTATTACTTCCTGGAGTAAGGAGGATCTCCCCACCTCTACTATGGAGCGTAACATATGGAGCAACTAGCATATAAACATAAGTACACCCCTGGACAATCCCCCAAGGAACGCAGGAAGAACCACCGCTTTTGAAAATGGAATCCACCCCCAAATGGATTTTTCAAATGTAACTTCGATGGCGCCTCCAAAGGCAACCCCTGAAATGAAGGATTCAGAGGCATCTTCAAGAACTCCCAGGGCGAGCCCCTTCTGATCTACTATGACAATATGGGATGGGAAAGAAAAAACTTCGCGGAGCTTGAGGGACTCATCTAGGGCATCTATAGAGCCATTGAGTTCAACTATTTTCCCCTGGAAATGGAGGGATATTTGCAAATTATTACTCTGGCGGCCACGAGAATTGTCCATGGATCTGCCTCCAGAAAGGTATCCACCAGCTGGAGGCTTGCCAACAGGCTCAAACTCCTGGAACAACTGATACAAAATCACAGGGAAATAAATTTTCACCATGTGTGTAGGAAAGCAAACTCTGTTTTAGACCTCCTCCTGAACAAGGGCGTGGAAAGTAACAGAGAGTTGAATTATTCCAATCTCACCCATATTGAGGATGATTATTTAAGAAGAGATGCCAAACTCTTATCCAAAAAGATCTTCTCTCCTCGGATGCGGGTGACAGTATAAGTACACATGAAAATAGTCTCTTCCATGCTTGAGATGATGAAGATCTGCAGCGCAGGCCTTCACTCGACGTGGATCCACACTCCTGCAATCATTCACATGAGATGACAGAGACTGGGTGTCATGAAGACACGTTAAGAAAAAACCATCCCTTCCGGGGCACCTCTCTGCTGCAATATTTTGAATGATCTTGTGGACGGATATGATGTTCGGCCATAACTCTACACACATGCCTACTCATGAAAACAGTCACAACATGCAGCTGGGAGTGAGGCATAATAATGCTCAGCATCTTCGCATGTGTCACAGGCCTACTGTTGTGCTATACAACAACCCCCCATTTATTTTTTTTATAAATAGGGACCCTTTAGAAATAAATAGGAAATTATTTATTATAATTTCCTAAAATAAAAAACTTAGAAAATAAAATTTTCTGTTTTTCCTTAAAGTGCATTGCATATTACATATCTTATTTCAAAAAGAATTATAAAACGTAAAATATGCAAATTGCGAAATGCGCTTGAAGCCTTTCCGAAGAAATAATTTAAAAACCTTGTAAAAACATCAAATCATTGTTTTATTTTTCCTTTTCGCATTGCACTTTATTTAATCAATGAAGGTTTAAGAAGAAAATGATATAAGTTGCGATACTCGCGGACCCAACAAGCAAATAAACCAGGAAATATAAAATCTTTCGCTATCGCGGTCACTTTAATTTTTTCGAATTTGCATTGCGCGCAACTTATAATATATAATCAAATGCTATCCTATAAAATTTGCGATCTACGATTTGCACAGATCGCATTTCGCAGCCTTTAAGGGTCAAGCATCACGAAAATATTATAAGGAACGATTGCGATTTGCGTATTAAATGAATTCAGCGTATGAAAACAACTTGTGTCATATAAAATGGAATTGAAGATCTTAACGACTTTAAAACAATTGATAGATCTTACGTGTGAAGCCATGTGAAATATTAAATTAGGAATTATGAAAGATGATTGATAGATTGACATCTTCTCGCGTGTATTTGAATTTAATGATTGATTTACTCTCATAATACACCTTATATGTTAAATTCACTTTGCTCTTAGGAAATCAATTACCAGATTGAAGAAGTTCAGAATGAGTAAAAGAGGAAAAAAAATTTCTTAAACGTCATCCACAGAAGACACAGATATGTCTTCATTATTTTCAGACACCGTCTGTAACAAAGACTGCAGCAGTTCGACATGGGAGGCAATGTATAAACTCTTCGAAGACGAAGGACCAAGGGTGATAACTTTTTTTTCTGTAACAGGCACTGATTCTACCTCTGATGCAACCCTTTTTGACGTTGCATGCTCGTACATTCACAGGATATCTTTGAGACCAAAAATTCTTCCTTATACAGACATGGTTAAGTGGGCAATTGACCACTTAAACATTGAAGATAGAATGTTGAATAATGCGAGAGGAGAAACTATAGGTTCTTTCAAAGCAGAGGATTTAGCTGCAATGTATCACCTACCAACCCCGTAGCAGAAATATGCCAATAAATATGTGTAGACTTTCAAAGAGAAACATCCATAGCTTATCAAAGTCATCCATGAATGGAATGAAAATGAAGGGAAATTGAAGCAAGATAAGTCTGGTACGTACCCAATTTCACAAATTCCTAATCCTTATTGTTATGTTGCTGGTATGTTGTGTAGAATATTTGCCAAGCCTGATAGTACTAGATTTTCAAGAAATTGGGTTCTCCTAATTGACGCAATTGTCAATTCATCTATCTTAAATTGCGCATACATTTTATCCAATTACCTAGCCAAGCATATAAATTAATATAGGAATAAAAGAAGTGTTTCACTTAGAGAAATACCTTCTTTTTATATGCCTGCCTATGTCATGGATGCTATCTGTTTTACTTCTAATTTTCCTACCATGGGTTGGAAATGGATTACCAAAAACCCTACCCACATTCATATCTAACACAGAGAACTTTGGGATTCTGAGTTCCACTTACACTTCTATAAAATCTGCTATGGAGTCATGTTGCCCATACATCAGATGATTTTCAATAGAAAGGCTCCTAGGGTTTCTGAAGAAGCCAATGTAGATATTCTTCCAGTAGCTATATGGTTTGCCTAAGAAAATTTCACATATATTAGAGTATTTGGGAGTTATGCTCTTTCCCATGTCTTACCTTACTATGTTCCAGATAAATTACTTGCAAAAGAAATAGCCTATCAACTTGTCAATGGTGTCACAAAACAACTAAAGGATGGTAAAAAGGCTATTTGGCCTACTTTCCCTCTATAGTGCGGCACATTTGCTCTGGATAATATTGGCCACACATTCAAAGAGGTTCCTAAGATTCAGTTATTGAAATTGGCATTTATGCCAGGAAGATTATATGATCCCAATGATGTGATTAAAAATTACATTGTAGAGTTTAAAATGAATCCTTTTGTAAAGGAAGCGGATGAATTTGATGACTTCTTCCAAGGCATGGAAAATTTCTCTAATATTATCAAATACGTTTCTAGTCAATTAAGTCAAGAAGATGCTGAAGCTTCTCAAGCATATAGAAACAAGAGACTAGAAAATGTTCCTTTGAATTTGTTGACTATTCAAGATGAAAAACACACTCCAAGTGTTAGTCTGGATGATGAAATGAAAGATATATCTAAAAATTAATCAGGTCAATCGCAGCAGCAGTCTGATAATTCAGATCAATCTGAAAATGAATCTGAATCTAACAAAACAAATTTAGAAATTGACCAAATTATTCAAGAGATAGAAGTGTTGGAAAAAACAAGGAACAATGGGACAAAATCAAATTCGGAAACAGTTCAACATAGTCATAGCATGTTAGATCAGTCCAAGCCATCTCAAGTGAAATATATGATGAATGAATCGGAATAATTTTCTTAAGCAATAAAGACTCCCAATGAAAATCCCAATACTAATCAAGCATCAAGTTTCCAAACACCAGAACCTTCACAGAAAATAGTTGAGACTGTCAATCCGCTACAAAGAGTTCCAGCAATGCACGGCAAAGAAATCATACCGGCCTACCCTACAGATCATATAGTTCTATAGATTGAAGATATTCCTTCATTAGATATTTTCTACAATCCTAGCTACAAGGCTGTAGTTAAAAGAAATAAAAGAAGAAGGATTGATGAAACACATTAAATTTCATCTCTAGGATTCACTGTTATTAACCATGAAACATATTTTCTCTTCAAATTTAAATTTAAGCTCTAATTTCTTTTTTCCCTAGATGCAAAGTAGTTTTCATTATGTTACAGTTTGGTCGGTCCAAATCCAGGTCTCGTAAGGCAGGTGGAAGGACTGTTCTGGGGCTTCCAGAAACAGTTGGGCCCAGAAACAAACCCTCCAACCTGGGTCGGTATTTCCCTACATGAGACCTATACAAACTTTATGAGAAGGATTCTTCCCTAGATTTTTCTTACGGTTCAGTTGCACCTGTAGGATTTAAGTTCGATTTTTACTATAACAGTATAACACTATTTGAAGTATCGCCCAATTCTCCTAAATCTATGGTTTCCAACTTATTAGACTTGGACCCTTTGTGTATGTAACAATTCCTAATTTTCTCACGATCCTAAAGCATCATTTACACAGAACCCTACACATATAATGTTATTTCCCATACACACAACAACACATCTAACATTTATTCATAGATTGTGGGGTGAGAATGTAAATCCGTTCTTTTAAAAAGAACATTTACTTAGGTCTATTCTGGTATTAGTACTCATACTCTACTGAAATTCATATAAAATCAAAGACCACATACATTACATTCATTTTTCTTTCCATTTTATCTAAACAACATTTACAACACATCATAATAGTTCATTCTCAATTCATTAATAACACTTTTCAAAAGAAAACCCATTTCTTGTAAAAAAATTACTTATCTAGGTTACTTGAAATGCTAACGCAAGAGGTCACACCACATGGAACACATGTTTTCCTCCCTACTAACAAGACCAATCTGCAACTGCCTCTCCCCCAAGCTAAACTCACCAACAGGGTAGCCTTATGGACAGTACTGCACCGAATTCCTACCTACAACTATATGGTATTAAATAGACTTTGTCTAGCACAAATTTGATCAAGAAGTCTTCCTCTGGCCAACCAGCATCCTTAGGTTCATTAACCCTCTGGGTTTTCCTTTTTTCCCTTGAGAACATTTCCAAAAAGGAGGGGTTTGGGAAGGTAACCTCCTGACCCATTAGCGTCCAACTACCCTAACCGGTGGGTCTCTTTTAACCTTACCTCATCATGTGGATTCCTCTCCTTGCGTAAACATTTAGTTTTTACAATATAACCAAATAATCCTATTTTAACATTTGACCTTCACATGGTCCAAAAAATAATATAATGTATGTAATATGCAGTAAAAGAACATTATTTGCAAGTTACCAGGGGGTGTGACATAGACTTTTATTGCTCCAAACATTATTCCAAATTAACAATCCATGCCTATCACATTATGCGTTAATTAGTTTTGGGGATGGGATGTTTGTTGCATACTTGAAATTCTGGACTTTTTCCCAAAGCTCATCATTTTCTTTTGTCCATCTCCACTAAGTTTTAGTTGCCATAATTAGAGTATATTTTATGCCAAGCACTCAATTGAATTTAGGGACACATACCTAGTTCCATGCTACAAAAACACATTACCTCTCTTTGGTGGCTCCTCCTAGAGAAAATCCTATTGAAAATAAATAATTCTTTTTATGATAATTAGAAGGACAACCAACTCTATATATATAAGAATATAGTGAATAAAAAATGATATAAAAACAAAATAAATGAAGCATAAATTTAAATAACAATGTGTTACCATGAAAAGGGAGAAGTATAATAGAATATATTACAATTAGGATTATAATATAGTAACTATTATGTAATAAATAACAATCATGTAATTCAATCATTAATATGAAATAATAATCATCTCCAGATAAGTGTGTTTAAATACTTCTATTACACTCAGCCAATTCTCATATATAGTGGTACAATAAATACATATTATTTAAAATGGAAATATGTGATTACTATTGAGTTGATGATGTTATAGGTTCACTTCATTTGGTATTTACGCCAATATGACAAATATATCCAAGTGGATGTGAAGTGTATCTCAAACAAGATCATATCATGTAGGTAAGAAAATGTAATTAAACAAGAAGGGTTGCGGGGCAGCAAGTCCTTGCCTTGAGTGGGAAAGTGGTTGACTCGCAACCCTCACTTGTAGCCCTATGTGTAATGATTATAAACCAAATTTTAAAAAAATGTTGAAGTTCATAATGTAACAAGAAAAATCAAATCACCCAGTTTTTTTAGGCGCGGATAGATTTGGGTCTTTGTTTCTCTTTATGCAGCTTGGTGCTTGATAAATCTACATTTACGATAGAAATATATTATATTTGAAAATTAATGCAGAATAAATAAGAACCCATAAAGGTAATTCTACACTAAAGTCTCAACTAGTGGTAGCAATGATTCATTTGACTATTAACATTGATTTATTTGACAAATAACCCAGAAGAAAGAACAACCCATAAAGGTAATTCTACACTAAAGTCTCAACTAGCGGTAACAATAATTTATTTGAAAATTAACCTAGAAGAAAGAAGAACCAAAAAAGGTAATTCTACACTAAAGTCTCAACTAGCAGTAAAAATGATTTATTTGATAATTAACCTAGAAAAAAGAAGAACACAAAAATGTAGTTCTACACTAAACTCTGAACTAGTGGTAACAATTATTTATGTTCTTGCACCTAAGGTAGAAAAACCTTTCATACACATTCTTGAATTGTGACAGTAGACCAGAGTAATGGAAAATATAAATCAACATAGAAATTCAGAATAAGTCACTACAAGCTTTAAACTTTTACCAAGTTAAAGCAGTTGAAATATACACCATTAATACCACTTGGTTCAACGAGGTAGTGACAATTGATAAGAACACCTTGTTGCAAATAGAAACAAATATACAACATTAATACCACTTGCCTCAATGGGGCAGTGACATTTGATAAGAACACCTTGTTGCAAAGAGAGAAACAAGGTTCACTCAAAGCCCAATTTATAGGCATGGGGTATATACAACTCATTTATAACCAATTTAAATGATGTATATATCAGGTTAATAAGGTTGTGTCATATTTTCTATCCATCCATCCATGTCTAATGATTATCAACCAAGATAATAATAAGAGTTTGATTACAGGTGCACTAAAAGCCCAGATCAGAGATATGTAAGGTACCATTTACAGGCAAGGTAAATGAGGTGTCACCTCATCTACCAGTCCATACATGTGTAAAAATTATAAACGACTAATTAAAAAAATGAAGTCTCATCCATTAATATATAATTATTGTAAACCAAGATAGAAGAAAAGAAATTTTAAGTTCACAATGTAAAAGAAAAATTATCCTCGATATTTTAAGCACTTGAAAGTTTGGATCTTAGTTTTTTTTTTCATGCCTCTTGGTACTTAACAGATCTAGGTTTAAAATAGAACTATTCTAGACTTAGAAAATTAACAAAAAAAAAACCATAAAGGAAATGTTTCACTAAAGAGACTATAAATGACTTAGAAACTTGACACCAAAAAAAAAAGCCATAAATGTAATGTTTCACTAAAGACACAACCATTTGTGATTTACATTTTGTTCATCCAAACATAAGGTAGAAATGATTAGAAAAATATGAAAAATATTTATTTATGCTTAATATAATAATTATTTATGTTTAACATAATAATTATTTATGCTTAATTGTGGTTTGTGTTTGCTACCCTGACCCTTATTTCACGTTTTATTATAAGCTCATATATAATAAATAGAGTATATGGTTGTATGGATGGAGTGATTAGCTGTAAAGAGATCAAGTTCAATTAACTGTATGGGTTTCCCAACGTAGGAAAGTCAGATAGGGCTGGCATAGGTTCTAATAGGCCATTAAAAACTGTTCAATATATTCTTGAAGGAGAGAACCATATAGTTGAAGAAGATGTAAAATGAAACCATAGTAAGTTTGTTCCAAAGTGCATTCATATATTAGAAATGAAAAATTAATGAGAGCACTACAAAGTTGAACACATAAACAAATCACTAACCTAAATGAGGTCACCCACTACTTAGATATTTTTTGTGTTGAGTTCAGTTCGAGGCCCTATGTGAACAAAGCCTCTTGGCATCTGACTTTGAGAAAATATCAATTTTAAAATATTGAATATGTTTTTCATGCTAATGGAACTTTCCACTTTTATATAGGAAACTAAAACAACAACATCGATTGAAGTGGTTTTGTAGATCAACTGAAATAACCATGGTACTTTTCTCCAAATAGCTACTTCAACTAAAGCATATGAAATTTAAATACCAGAAAAGAACTCATGGTCATGTTTCAAAACACCTCAAACGAAATACTAGATGATTTATTACCTGGTAATGCCCAAGAAGCTCACTGAGAATGATTTGGACAAGGGAATGAGAAAGAAATCAATGCTAAACATAGTGCAGGCTACAAAACAACCATATAAATGGAGAAAGTAGAGACAAACAATTAGGATATTGTAAAATTTGGAAAAAGAAAACAATATCCACAAGCATAGTCAGTAAGGTTAGCAAAACCATCATATCCCAGTTTCATCATTAAGGCATCTGACATTCAACAATTCAAACTGTACCCTAACACATGCACTCCATTAAGATTCAAAACATACCTTTAGGTGGGTATTTTTGTTGATAACCCGCAAAATTCCTTGGAGTAGTTACACTAATGTGAATAGGCCTAATAGAACAATAAACACCATTCATTTCAGTCATGAAACGATTTCTCTCATTCTCATCAACAAACTTAAAAAATACATAACCTTTGGAACGACCTGTGGAGGGATCTGTTATAACTTTTACCCTCTACAATGTGGGGTATCAAGATCGAAATATCCTTCAGAATAAATAATCTATAACATCTAGAGCCAAATCTCCTACAAATATAGAATGCTCTGGTCCTGTTAGAAGGTGTCTTTCTCCTAAACCAAAAGAGGCCCAATTTAATCTAAAAAATTGCTTTGTGCCAGGAATCTGTGTGCCATTGTGTGTTTGAAGAATCCTCTCAGTTGTCGCAAGGGAAAACAACTCCAAAAAACCATAACCTTCTGGATATCCAATCACCTTGTTCTGAATAACCTTTATGGACACATCCTACAACATCGAAATAATGCCATTAAAAAACAATGTTCAAAGCAATATGCACAAAATATGTGACCACCAATAGTCCATGATCACAAATTCAAACATTAAACAAAGACTAAATAATATCACTTTTTTCCATATCCTTTTCTTAACAAACCCTTGCAAAGTGATTTGTCAAATAATTATGAGCCAAATATTTAAAAGATGACCTCTGGGCCATATGGGCCCCATGGATCCACTTACCTCATCACTCTATTTTCCATAACATGCCATGAAATCCGTGGAGGAAGCCACATGAAGTTGTGGCATGCGAATATGATTTCGGGCGAGCCACTCGTATCCTCGCTCCTCTCTCAGTTCTTTTACCAGCCAGTTTCATTTCATCTCCCAGCCTAGGTTCGACCAACCTAGCCAGTTTTTTTACCTTCATTTGAAACATAGTTACCGATCAAACGAGAACTATTACCTCAAAATGAAAGCTTTAGCCCCAAAAAACTCAAAAAACATGAAAAAACAACCTAAAAACGAAAAGTGTGTCTTCCAGAACACACTGTTTTTTTTAGGGTCAAATCTCAACATTTTTTTAAATTATTCTAAAAACCATTTTTTTCTTGAAAAAAGGATTGAAAAAACACACTCGAAATGAAAAGTGTTGATGGTGGAATAACGTCGGCAATTTTTTGTGTGCAAAAAACAACTTGAAAACAAAATGTGTTGATGCTGCAATAACATCGCCAATTTTGTGTGTGCAAAAAATAGCTTGAAAATGAAAAGTGTTGTTGCTCGAATAATGTCGTCAATTTTTTGTGTGCAAAAAACTCCTTGAAAACGAAAAGTGTTAATGTTGGAATAACATCTTTTTCTTTTTAGGGTAAATTGTCAACAACTTTTAATAATGACATTAAATATAAAATATCATGACTCTGAAAAACCTTAAAATTTTAACGATAAACATGACATTGTTAGATCTAAGACTATTGTGATCCATGATGTAGGTAAAAAAACTTTCGAATTAATCACATCATTAGGATTGACCTAATCTTAATGAAGTGATTAATCTGAAAGTTCTTTTGTCTAAACATGACATTAAAGATAAAATATCAAAAGTCTTAAAATTCCAACAATTTTTAGGCATGGTATTAAAGATAATCTATTATTGTGTCTCTGAAAAGCCTTGAAAATCCAAGGATGATATTCAAGATAAAATATCACATTTATGAAAATAAAATTCCAACGATTTTTAGGCATGGTATTAAAGATAAAATATCACTTTTAAAAATAAAAAATAATAATAATAATAACAACACAGAAAAAATTTCAAAAGAAAAAAGAAGGGAAAATTTCAAAAAACCATACAATTTAAAGAAAAAAAATTTAAAATTAACCAAAAAAAAAAAAAAAACATTTTTTTTGTTATATAAAAATAATTAAAAAAAAAACTGCATAATTAAAAAAATGATAAAATTAAAAAATTAAAATTTGTTAAATTAAAAAAAAAATAATAATAATAAAAATATTAAAATAAAAAATAATTTAAGTTCGGAAAATTGCTGAGGAGCCCGTGCGCGAAACCTGAACGCTCTCCTGAGATTGCTCCACATCCATGGCCCTAGTAGGGGGCCCTGAGATCGATTCCTCTCTCCCGCCTGAGCTTTCCGCCTTCAAGAAGTTGGTGGCCAGCAACTCCAAGCGCCCAGCAAACGAAAACTAGCAAAAAATCGTTAAAAGAATGGCTACTTTCCCAACAGTCGATCTCCCGATTGATGAGTCCTGCAGATCGGCCCTAAATCTTGCAGAAAGGGGCCTCATTGGACAGTTCACTGGGCTCTGGCCCTTGCACAAAGCAGTCGAAGCCTGGATCCAAAGAAACTGGTCTCCCCTCATCAAAGAAGGAATCAGAAGCTTCCTAGTAGGTAAGGATTTATTTGTCTTCGTCTTTGAAGTAGTATAAGATAGGAATCTGATCTTCCGAAATGGCCCATATTTCATGGGCCCTCAAGGCCTATATCTGAATCAATGGACCCCTGATTTTGATCCAAGTCAAGATGTTCCCTCAACAGTTCTAGTCTTGGTTCGTTTACCCCACCTTCCTCTTCATTGCTAGAACCCTAAATCCTTTGAAATTATCGGAAATAAACTTGGGAAATACATAGACAGAGCAGAAAAGAAAGATCAGTACTCATGTGCAAGAATCTATGTAGAAGTTGATTTGAAAGAAGGCCTTCTCGAAGCTATCAAATTCATGGTAGCGGACTGGTCTCACATCCAAGAGCTAGACTATGAACAACTCCCATTTAAGTGCAGGTACTGCCATGGATATGGGCATTTTGCCAGATATTGTAAAAAGAAAACAATGGAAGAGACAGACAAATCAAAGGAGGAACAATGGACACAGGTTCAAAAAGCTGCTCCTAACAAACAGAACAACAAAACAAAAGGGAAAAGGAAGCCAACAGGAACCGCTGCACCTACCTCGGTGGTGCAAGGGGCGGAGCCCCTAGGCCCTCCATCTACAAATGCAAAAACCAACCCTTTTGAAATCCTAATTACTCCTGAAGAACAAATAGCTGCAACAGAAGATGTAGTGGAGGAACCAAAACCTAAACCAACAACAGAAGAGAAAAGACAGGAATATGCTACCTCAATACAAGCTCGATCTCCCAAAGGAGCATCCACCTCCCCATCCTATGCAGAAATGACAAGAAAGAAACCCCTAGAATCCTCTGGATCTTCGGAAGAAGAAACTTTCGAGAGACCCATCAAAAGAGTCGAAAGGAAGTCTCACAAAGAGGCAAGAGAAGAAGAGGCCGAGAAGAAAAAAGTGCAAGATAATCAATCCACGATTGAGATGTCTATAGGCAGAAATACTAGACCCAGGCCTCACAAAGGCCATCCCTCTGCAAGTAAATAATGTGTATAGTCTCTTGGAATTGCAGAGGCTTGGGGAATCCCACAAAAGCGAAAGCAGTGAAGAACCTACTAAAATTTGAATCCGCTGAGATCCTCTTGCTCCAAGAGACCAAAATAGAAGGGTTTTCCCTTCTTGATCTAGGTAAATAAAAATGGAAAAAAAAGAGTTGGGAAAGCAGTAAGTGCCAGGGGAACTTGCGGTGGTCTTGCCACTCTCTAGGAGTATGACAAATTTCTTCTTGTTAGCTCCTTCGAAACGCAACATTGGATCTACACCGAACTCCAACATCTTGCAAGTAAGACCTCCCTTGCCCTCTTTAATCTTTATGTGTCGGTGCTCTATGCTGAAAAAAAGGATTGTTGGCTAGATCTTTCAGACTTTCTAGAAGCCTACTCACCTAAGAATATAATCCTTGTTGGAGATTTCAACCTTGTCTTTGATCAAAAGGAGAAAAGAGGAGGCAAGATTAGCAAGGATCACATCCTTCCTCTTGTAGAAGACTTGATCCTATAGTGCCCCACTTTGGTTGATGGACACTGATCCTTCATACTTTATTCTTTGAGGACCTCAGGTTGAGGATCCAGACACATGACTCTATTATTAGTGGATTTGAGGGTGATGTATGTTCTTTATTGATACTGTGATGATGACATCATTAATGAATATGCATGTTCTCTATTAATATCATGATGATGATAGATAGGTATGTTCTCTATTGATGTTACAATGGTGATGGCTTTGATGGATATGTTAATTTCCCATTGATGTTATGATTATGATAACCATGATGGATGTGTCTCCTATGATAGCTACTTGCATTAGTTATGATTCAAAATGAACAACGATGTGAATGACGATCATGTTGATGTTGCTATTATGATAATGACTAACAATGAGAAACTTTGTTATTGATGATGATTGAGTATGACAGGAAACCACTAGAGGCACTCGCATATGATGAGCTGACAACATCTGGTTTGATAGGAATTAATATTTTTGTCTTTGAAATTATAAGTTCAGTTTGGAACTTGATATATATATATATATACACTCTGATGATATGTCAGTGGTTGCAGGAACATGTTAGTTGCTTGGCCAAATGACTCACATATGGGTGATGGGGTTGTACAATTTGATGGAACAACATAGGAGGGGTGGAACAGTGTTCTTGATCTCACCCGCTAGCCTCCTGTCGTGACTTAGGTTGGAAAGGTCAAAGTACCTTCGCCTTGAAGATCATGATGTCGTGAGGGCAGGTACCAAATTTGGTTCACTCACGAGGATTTTCTGGGGGGTGCGCATCAAGGCATATTCCTTGATCCCTAGCACCATTAGTCTCACTATAGCAGGCAACATATGAGATGATAGGGGTTTCTGTCGTTGCACATATAATTTTCCCCTCGTAACCACTGGATACTTGAAGGGCAAGTGGTGTGGCACCCTTGGAATTTCAAGAGAAATTCTTGAAGGGCACGACCAACTTGGCACCCTTGGTATCAGAAATAAATTTGTAGGCATGGCACCCTTGGAACTTCGAATGGAAGTTCTTGAAGGGCATGACCCACTTGACACCTTCGACATCATTAAAGAAACTAATAAATATAATAAATATATGAAAATCCAACTAATTCATATCAAGTGACATATGATGTTAGAACCAAAGGAATTAAATCAAGAATAAAACTTAGGGTAAGGGAGGAATAGGAAGAGATAAAATATTTACCATGATAACTCTACCCTTTCCATGTTAAAATAAAATATTAAGTACATAAGACTTAATTAGGCAAAAAGGGGAAAGAGGGACATAGAGTTAAGTATAAAGATTTGTTAAAAATTTCATCAAGAGAAGAGGGTGGTGAAATAAAATAAGATTAATAAATTAAAATTCGAGAAATTTAGAGAACTTCCATGTGGCAAAAGCCAACATAAGAATATTCATCAAAAGGGAAAATTGAGGTAGTTAGGGGACCAAATCTGAGAATCATCAATTAATTTCAGTAACAAACACAAATTAAGGAGTAAAAAGGGGGAATCAAGAGACAACTAGGAGAAGAAATAGGAAACCTTGTTGGGTTGAGGGAAATACTATTTTAAATGAATAATTAAGTAAATTATTTTTTGGAGAGTCTTGATGAGAGGGTCACACATGGGTGGGTGAATAATCAGATTTTAGGTAATAAAAAAAATAATTATTTATGCATAAAATTTCAAGTGTCATTTATGAAACTTTCTATAAAAGAAAAAGAAATGGAAGGGAAAATGACCTTTTTGGTTTACCCTATTGTTGGATGGAGGAGATTATGTCATTTTGAGTGGTTACGAGCTATAGTTGAGTTTGGTGGGATAGAGTATTATAAAGTGGGGACTCTTGAGCCAAGAGGAGCTCACTTCTATCAACTAGCACATTTCTTTGTTATACAACCCCATTGCAGCTCGGGGGTCCGCGGGGAAGGAGAGTACCCAGGGAGTAGGTTGGGAGGTCAACCGGTAGGTCATTACATTCGGATTAAGCACGACAACCTTCAGGCTCGGAGGTAGACGACAGCAAAGGAGCTCAAGCAGCGTCAAGTCAAGTTGGTTCTCGTCCAATGGTGAACGGTACATGTGTTAGTTAGATTATTTTAATTATGATGATTTCATTGTGCCTTTAATCAAGTTAAATATATATGTGATAAGAAGTTAATTTGATGGACTTGACATGCGTGATTTAATTTTACTGAGTTCAAACTTGTATGATCATGTTTTCATTTCCTAGTTATTGTGAATATATATATATATATATATATATATATTGTGAATATTTCCTAGTGTCTTATTTAGATTGTAGGCCATTTCCTATTCAAGAGGATCGATGCGTTCTTGGCATCACTCAAAAATAAATATGTATTAGACCGTTTCTCTTTATGCTAATCAAGAACTGAAAATGATAGAGCCTTCACACCTCATCTTAGTTCCTTGAATGCACGGAATATACAGATCTCTTATTGTTGATGCAAGTTAGTTATTTGGTAGTTTTTAGCGCTTAAAAAGGGCTAAATGAATCACAAATTGGTAGCAAAAAGTGCCCAAGCCAAGTTGCTCCTCTTGCAACTCCAATTCCAAGCCAAGTTCTTCTTCATACAACTTTTGCTTATTTTATTAATTTCTTTAGGTTCTTCAGATCTCCATGATTAAACTTCACACAACTGCAACAAAACTATACACAAGATTTTCCATGGAAAAATACCATGGATTCACTGAGGCTTTATGGCTCTGATAAATCTCACTGCAAGTCCGATACCAATTAACGTAATTAATAAAAGAAAAATGAACTGGCAGAAACCAGAAATCGTATTGTCAAATTGAGAGATCAGATCTGCAGTTGCCTTAAATTTTATGCTGTAGGGTTATCGCCAGATTCAAAGGGATCGAGATTTCTTCTTGAAACTCAAACATCCATGATTTGAGGCAGATCTTCTTTAGAATTTTTTTTTTTACCATTAACACCGTGCCAATTCTGTGTTGAGATAATAAATGAGATGAAGTATCTATTACGTCGAACGCAAGAGAAACATTAAATGCAAGGAAGTTTCTGGTACATCTTGTGTAGGAGGATCATCGTGTGTAGGAGGTACGTCTTAAATGTTTCGTTAAAACCTTGAATTCATCGCAGGGGCCAGGTAATGAGAAGAATCACCCACTTAATGGTCAAACTGCCCAAATATGTCATAAATCTACGAGAGCATATATCCTTTTATTTCGAGAGTAACTACGAATATTTGAGCTAACAAAGTGGGAGAATCACCAACTAAATGCCCATCTAACGAGTCCATGCAATAAAATAAATCTAGAGCACTCTAGTATTGAGCCTTATAGATCTCATACTCATTGTTCGAAAGGAGTTAATATAAATCAGTAAAGTCTCACAGAGATGCAAGATTTAATGTTATAACAAGAATAACATGAATAAGCACAATGAGTAAGTAGATGGATTATTTTTTTAATAGGAATCGTTGCTTGATAACCATAGCACTTTGTCTACAGAATCCCACATTTCCCAATTTCTGAGACAATGAAATCGGCAGTTTCAATTCCATTCTTCCTTTAAGTATCCAAAGCCTAAGAAATTTCTGTTCTGCTTTAGCATTATTTTAGTTGACAGTCCCTGCTATCAATTAAATACATTACTGCAAGTATTAATTTCAATATTATTAGAAATCCATATGTCATAAGTATCCCTCTCAAACGACTAAGAGTGTTAATGATTGGAGTGAAATATGAAATATGATCAAACTTATGCAAATATAGAGTTGTAATTCTCATGTTCATACTGGAAAACTATGTCAAATCATGCTTTTGCATCAAGTTGTCTCTCAGGGACAACAGCTTGGAATTATGGCAGTTCTGCTAATGCTTGGTCGATCCTAATCAAAGTTGGGAACTTTGGAATGTTCCACATTGTAACGCCTTGCATTGTAAACTTGTGGGACAAGAAAAATATCTGCCAATGTAAGTTTATCTCCTATAGAATACTTTCCTGCAACATCTTTCAACAACTTTTCCAAACCAGTAAAACCTTTCTCGAGAGATTGAGAGTAAAGTCATTAAGGGAGACATTAAGCATAGAGAAACACTCCTATTTCCTATGAGACCACAAAAAATCTAAAAGAAAACTTATTGGGCAACGTAGAACCCTTGTACAATTTTTGATGTAGCAATTTCGTATAAACTTAATCCTCATTGTTTATATTTATTATTCAATTTTGTGCTTAATTCTTACAGCTATATTAGTCTCAATATTAACTCCTGCAGCTAAATTAGTCTCAATTAGTTTAATTCGAGTGACAAACTGCTATTTCTATTGTAAAAAGTAAGGTCTCATGTCTTGCAGCTAAATTAGCCTCATTTTAGTGACTAACTGCTCTTTTTCTATTGTAAATTGTTTTGTTATTCTTCGCCTTTATATTCTCAATGAACCAATTGAAAATAGTGATATGTTAATTTATGTACGTGAGTCGAAGTCATTTTTTTTTTCTTGGCACTTGCATGTCAATGATAGAGTAGCACTGGACACGAAATCTAATCATCATTTTTTTTTTCCTGGGCAAGTTAATATTAAAATTTTAAGATAGGCAACTCAATGTTGAAAGGAATTGAAGTATATATGATTCTAAACCCAAATAAAATCGATCTTCTCTTTTAAATTTAAAACAAAATCAAATCAACTTGCCTAAATTTATAATAATGTGTGCTTTGTCCAAATAAATGTTTGTCGATGCAAGGCTAAAATTATTTTGTGATACATATTACACAGAAAACATATTAAAATTTTGGGTCAAAAGAGCGTTTTATTATTTAATATTTGTATTTATTTAGTTTGATATTCATAATTTATTTATCTTCCACTATATTAGAAGTAACTTATTTCGTTGATTTGAAAACTTCTTTAGATTAGATTATGGTTGCTTAAAATGGGCTTCATTTTCTTTTATAAAGGATATTCAATTGTGGAAAAATCATTCTGGCAATTGTTAAAAAACACACTATCTTTGTAGTACTCTCATTAAAATATGTCTATTAAAATTAAAATTTGCCTATGCCAATTCTTAAACGTGGAAATTCACGACTCCCTTTGAAATGATCAATTACGCTTTTCATCCTATGTTTTATATGTAGCTAGCAAATTTAATTCCAGGCAACAACGATCATAGAAAGCTCACATGCGGCAAACGAATTTGAATTTTACATGCATAAAAGCTTGGACATCAAATCAAATACAAAGTATGTATTTTGCGGTGTTCAACATCTATTTTTATAGCCTTAAGATGGAACTATAACAATCATAATTATAATGAGCTAGATACTCTCCACCGGACAACCATTGTTCTTTAACAACCACATAAGCCACATATGTCAATGATACTCACTGAACACAGAGGCATAGCTGTTGTTGAGAACATCTCCACAGCTACCACCTCCCATAGGGCAATAGACATCACTATTCGTCACTTTCATGTATGTCAAGTATGTGGTTTCCATGAAACCTAGCCCTGTAATCATTGCACCCAATCCATACCAAGAAATCGCCGCATCATTTTCATTATGTTTCTCGTCTGAATAATTAAGCTGTGAGCTAGCAGTCTCTGACTTTTCAGTCGACAACTATGCCGGCTGATAGAAATAGCAAAAATGACACAATTACATAAACTCAATCATATATTATGCACAAATGGTGTATGTGCACACACACTCACACACACTGATTACATTCAGATTGCTCTATTAAATAGAGTTTCTGACATCCAACTTATTCCTAATTTAGAGAGAGAGGTTGAGAGAATTTCTCAACCATCACAAACCAGCTTTTCAAATATGGAATGTAAGCATTAACTCCAACATCCCCCCTTGATGATTACATTACATGAATTTATTGAATTCACTCATAAATAACAAAATAATCAAGCTTATCAGTAGATGCTCCAGTAGATGCTCCATCAGGTTGCCTCATAACCCTCAGAAAGGTGTAGTTGGCAAGTTGGATTCCCGAGTTCGCTTCCTCAACTCCCGAATCAAGGACCTCCCGAAGTCAATTACTGGACAACATCCCAATCTGTCGCATAACCTCATTAGGAGACCACTTCCACGTCTACCACTAACGAGGGATCCTTCCCTGCGGACGGACAGGTTTTCTTCACAACAGAAACAAACGGCCCTGCATCAGCTTCATCATGGAACCATCCGACTGTCCTCTGGGCTGAATACATGAGCTGTGAAAAAAATTTCCTTCATGGCCTAGGGGTCGTAATTCTTCTCTCAGACCTCATGTAGTGTGGTGGAGAGCTTCCGGTAGAGAGTCCGCCCAACACAAAATGCTAAGACGCAGATCAATACGAACAAGGCCACGCGGAATTTTCTATACGCTTCACACACAAAGGTCGAACGCGCGTGGAACTTGAAAAAAAAATCTTCTCTGCAAGGGAATGACCCAATTCTTCAACCCTCAGCTACCCAATCCGACCCTCAGCTTCTACTATAGATCTTGATTCATGCGGGATCCACTTGCGGAGTTTCTGCTAATAGGAGCTCTTCTCATAGTTTCATGTGCCAAAGCCCAGCAACGAACAATTATCTCAACACACAACTGACAACGAGTTTATGCGGCTTGAAAATTCAAATGGACGAAGTAAAACAAAAAAAATAAGCAAAAAAATATATTCTCATAATCCCAGTATGAGCCTGAAGCTCTGATACCATGATTGAAATAGCAAAAATGACACAATTACAGAAACTCAATCATATATTATGCACAAATGGTGTATGTGCACACACACTCACACACATTGATTACATTCAGATTGCTCTATTAAATAGAGTTTCTGACTTCCAACTTATTCCTAATTTAGAGAGAGAGGTTGAGAGAATTTCTCAACCATCACAAACCAGCTTCTCAAATATGGAATGTAAGCATTAACTCCAATTCAACTCCTCAACACCATCAGGAAATGATTTACTAGCATGTATGGGCAAATGCTTGAATTAGGGTAACCTCTGCACCAATAAGTCGGATAAGAAACCCAAATAGAACGACCTGATTCAAATCAAACTCAATTAGATATTCCAGGACCTCATAATAGTCGAAACTCAAAATATCACAACAATCCGATTCAAATATTTTGTGCTGAAAGCCTAATTAGTGTGAGTGCAGGTCAGAAAAGTGAATTTATTCAGCATTTGTGAATGGTTTTTACAGTTCAAATATAGAACAGTATGAATACGAATTCATCCACGACTCTGAGCAAAATAAATTTAGAGAATTCAGACGAAATGATTACCGTTGAGAGGCAACCATGGCCGATAGTTAATCTATTTTTATAGCCTTATTCATCCCACCCATCATATTGCTGGCACGTATCCTTGACAATCATTAAACATGTGGTGTGCAAGGCCTTCGGCTCCTAAAACTAACAATCTCCGTTTTGTGTGCTTGTAGTTAAGTTGAATATGATTTTATACGCAATCCTCCTTTTCATTCCACGGAAAAAACACTGGTTCCTGTCAGTAGCATGCGTTGACATGCTGGTACGCTTCCCAACAGTATAGTGTTGAGATTTAGATTTAGCGTATATACGTACGAGTATATTACCAAGTTGTCGATATGTTAAAATTGTAACAGGAGCTGTTTTGTTTGGAGGATTGCATTTATAGGTATCAGTAGGGTTTAAATTTAAATTGACAAGATAAATGCTGTCAGTATTATGAATAGAAATTGAACTCGATGCATCCTCAGGATTATAATGGTGACATGAATTATAAAATTTAAATACTGGTTTATTCTCTCAATTAGTAGTCTTTCTTATTAGTCCATTTCCTGTCCTGCTCCCCTTGCTGAATTATGACTATCTATCTCTCCATGCAATGCAATATTGAAGGTGTTACAGGAGAGACAACAGCAGAGGAGGAAGAAATACTATCGTTCAAAGCAGATTTGCCAAGGTGATCTGTGAAATCATCTGAGCAGTTTTCTTCGAACAGCCCGATGTTTCTTAAACGTAGAGAGAGTGATTGGTTGGTTTTTTTATTTGATCAATTTTTTGTGTGCTCTAATATTTCTTCTCTTTTGAAGTCCTGAATTTAGAAGGTACCAATTTTTCTGTTTTGTGGAGTCAGCGAGAAACTTAAGTGTTCTTAGGGATTTTCCCTTCTTGTGTCTCCTTTATGTTACTTCCCTGGTTTTTCTTTAAGACGAGAAATATTAATGAAATTTATTCAATTAAAGTGAACAGAAAAAGGTAGGTTTCGAAGGTGAAAAATTATAATTAGGAATTGCTGAAGAGGTTTTTGGATTTTCGACAGTGTCATAGGAAGTTTTACAGAGAAAATTAATTTGAGATGATTCTCGGCTTAAGGAAGTGTTGGGGTTTGATTTTAAAAGATGTAGTTAAAATATTTGGACGCTACCATATGTCTGAGTTAATGAAATTAGGAAATTGGGGCTTTCTTTATGAGGCCATAAATTTTCTTGGACAATTGTTTGTTTTGCTAGAATTTGGTAAAAAAGGAAATTCCAAAAAAAATTCAAATGGGTGGATGGTTGAATAATGGTAGAAATAGATTCAACACCAAAACCATTCAGAACTTTATGATACCCAAAATCCTAAAATTATAATCTAGATTTTCTAAAATTTCTGCCCGATTTTATTTTAATATTGCCCAAATTTCCATTATTATCAGGTTAATATATAAGTTATTTTAAACTACCCAAAAAAAATTGGAGAAATTTTAGGCAACTAAATCCTAAAATTATGATCCATATTTTCCAGAATTTTTGCCAGATTTTATTTTAATCTGACCCAAATTTCCATTATTTAGGTTAATCTAGTGTTTTTTTTTTAACATCCAAATTTTTTTGGAGAGCTTTTAGGCAACTCAAGCAAAAATTAATGCTGAGGAAGTGTAAATTTTGAGTTTTAATGGTAACCAGTAGATATTTGAATGTATTAATGTAGTAGCTTATGGATGGAATTTTCCTACATGAGATTCTGAAGGACTTCTTGCAATAAATTGACATAGAAAATTAAATGCTTTTAAATCTAGACTTAATTCATAACTTAAGGTTGAAATTTAAAAGATGCAGTTAAGGTTTAGTTGATATATATATATATATATATATACTTCGAAATCTTTGATCCTAGAATCTTAAAAGTTCTGTTTGAAAGATTTAGTTCATCACAATCAACAGTTTTTGAGTTTGTCACAATCAATAGTTCATACTAATTTCAATTTAAAATAAAATAAAATAAACATTGTGACTAGAGTTCTTGATATGAAGGTCTTTATGTAATATGCTTATAACTATGTCAGTCTGGAGTGTAATCATGGTGAACACTGTTGTTACTCATTGTTCGTAGAAGAGATCAAGGGTTTGAGAAATGTAAGGGTGTTTTGAGGTCCAGGTTTAAATTTTGGAAGATCAAGTCAAGTCTCAAGAATGGAAGGATATTAACTGTTACAATGGTCTAGCTGTAGAATAGTGATATTGGCACTCCCCTGCTAACAATTTTAGGGTCAAGGGTCATATCAACTGTGATTGTAATATAATAATTTTAGTGGTTGGAATCGATTTGCAAACACCGCTCTATTTGACTCCAGTAAATATTGCAACACTGCTATAAGTAAATATGTAAAAACAACTAGCATCTTGGATGTAATGTTAATTTGGTGGCTACTTTTTGTTTTTCTTAATTAACAAGCCTCTTCATTTTAGCATACATTTATTTCAGTTTGAGCTTTCCAGCTAAGTGCCTTCTCTCCTGTACATGTGTGTTAAAATATTTCGAGTTTTGTCCACTATTCAAACCTATGCTTATAAACAAGACGTGAATGCCTGAAATTCTCCTAGTAGTTTTTGAATGCTTAGCCATCACAAGTGATTTGGAACACCTAGGGACATGTTGATGGATCCAATAATGACCCAGAGATTACTTACATTATATATATATATATATACACACACACACACACACACACACACACACACACGTCAAGGAATAAATGTATGGGATTAAATTTTCATGTCGATTCCTTTATGGGAGAAGAAGAGGGAACATGCAATTGCTTACTATTCAACAACTGCATGGTAGAGACGTGCCATGCATGTGATACATGAAGGAGTTTAGCTTAGGTGATTGTTGAAACAATGATGATTAGACACATTGAAATTGATAATTACAATACTCTTAGGTTCAAATATGTGACAGCTAAGAAATTCAAAAGGATTATTACTAATTTGATATAGGTTAATTTTGAGTGCTAATTTTTGGAGCCTATCATATACTTGTATGGTTTTATTTATTTTTGTTGGAGCTTTATCATATAACGATATTAATTATATCATGTTAAAAGGATATCTACTGTGTGACGATTCCTAGCCTAAAAGCCATTTTATTAATTAAACCTAAGTGGTGTAAGTGATGTAGTTGAGATTAATTCGCAAGAATAATTGATGCACCTCGATGTAGGTTCATTACACATGTGGGTTGAGTTAATGGTCACTCACTAATTGTACATTCTCTTGTGAGATATTTCATGGTAATAGATGTTAAACATATATAACTATGATCATTTTAATCAATTGTGTTAATATATGAGAAAAAAACAGATATAAGTTGTAGATATTTTGTTAACTTACTTGGGGATGGTGTTTATACGAACTAATGGTTCCCAAGTAGTCCACTTTTGTTACAAAATGAATATTGATGTAATGTATTAGGAATATCCATACACATATTGTACATTGTTGAATGACGTTGTGCGTCCTAAAAGCATTGGCATCAAGAATGATAAAATATAATTGTGGGGCTTGATTGTGTCACATTGGCAAGTGACACATAATCACCCAAGACCATTTGAACACTATATAAGGGAGGTAATCAAATTTAACAAGTAAATATGATGTTTATATTACTTGCGTAAAGGGCACCATAAAGAATATGGAAGATGTTTTAAGTATGACCCTCAAATATTTCGGCATTTTCTTAATGGACAAAAATTAGGGAGAAATTGCTTGATTTGAAAAAAAAATTGAGGATACTTGTCACAATGAGGATAGCAAGATTTTAATAGAGAATATTAAGGATATGCATCCCTGTCTTAATTTCCTTTCCAAATCTAAGGACTTCGGGGCGAAGTCCATTATTAAGAGGGGGTGAGTGTAGTGCCCCACTTTGGTTGATGGAAACTGATCCTTCATACTTTATTCTTTGAGGACCTCAGGTTGAGGATCCAGACACATGACTCTATTATTAGTGGATTTGAGGGTGATGTATGTTCTTTATTGATACTGTGATGATGACATCATTGATGAATATGTATGTTCTCTATTAATATCATGATGATGATAGATAGGTATGTTCTCTATTGATGTTACAATGGTGATGGCTTTGATGGATATGTTAATTTCCCATTGATGTTATGATTATGATAACCATGATGGATGTGTCTCCTATGATAGCCACTTGCATTAGTTATGATTAAAAATGAACAACGATGTGAATGACGATCATGTTGATTTTTCTATTATGATAATGACTAACAATGAGAAACTTTGTTACTGATGATGATTGAGTATGACAAGGAACCACCAGAGGCACTTGCATATGATGAGCTGACAACATCTGGTTTGATAGGAATTAATATTTTCGTCTTTGAAATTATAATTTCAGTTTGGAACTTGATATATATATATATATATATATATATATACACACACTCTGATGATATGTCAGTGGTTGCAGAAACATGTTAGTTGCTTGGCCGAATGACTCACATATGGGTGATGGGGTTGTACAATTGGATGGAACAACATAGGAGGGGTGGAACAGTGTTTCTGATCTCACTCGCTAGCCTCCCATTGTGACTTAGGCTGGAAAGGTCGAAGTACCTTCACCTTGAAGATCAGGATGTCATGAGGGTAGGTCACAAATTTGGTTCACTCACGAGGATTTTCTGGGGGGCGCGCATCAAGGCAGATTCCTTGATCCCCAACACCATTAGACTCACTATAGCAGGCAACATATGAGATGATAGGGGCCTCTGTCGTTGCACATATAATTTTCCCCTTGTAACCACTGGATACTTGAAGGGAAATTAGTGTGGCACCCTTGGATTTTCAAGAGAAATTCTTGAAGGGCGCGACCGACTTGGCACCCTTGGTATTAGAAATAAATTCGTAGGCATGGAACCCTTGGAACTTCGAATGGAAGTTCTTGAAGGGCATGACCCACTTGACACCTTCGACATCATTAAAAAAACTAATAAATATAATCAATATATGAAAATCCATCTAATTCATATCAAGTGACATATGACGTTAGAACCAAAGGAATTAAATCAAGAATAAAACTTAGGGTAAGGGAGGAATAGGAAGAGATAAAATATTTACCATGATAACTCTACCCTTTCCATGTTAAAACAAAATATTAAGTACATAAGACTTAATTAGGCAAAAAGGGGAAAGAGGGACATAGAGTTAAGTAGAAATATTTATTAAAAACTTCATCAAGAGAAGAGGGTGGTGAAATAAAATAAGATTAATAAATTAAAATTTGAGAAATTTAGAGAACTTCCATGTGGCAAAAGCCAACATAAGAATATTTATCAAAAGGGAAAATTGAGGTAGTTAGGGGACCAAATCTGAGAATCATCAATTAACTTCAGTTACAAACACAAATTAAGGAGTAAAAAGGGGGAATCAAGAGACAACTAGGAGAAGAAATAGGAAACCTTGTTGGGTTGAGGGAAATATTATTTTAAATGAATAATTAAGTAAATTATTTTTGGAGAGTCTTGATGAGAGGGTGACACATGGGTGGGTGAATAATCAGATTTTGGGTAATAAAAAAAATAATGATTTATGCATGAAATTCCAAGTGTCACCTATGAAACTTTCTGCAAAAGAAAAGGAAATGGAAGGGAAAATGATCTTTTTGGTTTACCCTATTGTTGGATGGAGGAGATTATGTCATTTTGAGTGGTTACGAGCTATAGTTGAGTTTGGTGGGATATAGTATTATAGAGTGGGGACTATTGAGCCAAGAGGAGCTCACCTCTATCAGCGAGCACATTTCTTCATTGTACAACCCCATTGCAGCTCGGGGGTCCGCGAGGAAGGAAAGTACCCAAGGAGTAGGCTGGGAGGTCAACCGGTGGGTCATTACATTCGGATTAAGCACAACAACCTTCAGGCTTGGAGGTAGATGACAGCAAAGGAGCTCAAGCAACGGCAAGTCAAGTTGGTTCTCGTCCAATGGTGAGCGTTACAAGTGTTAGTTAGATTGTTTTAATTATGATGATTTCATTGTGCCTTTAATCAAGTTAAATATATATGTGATAAGAAGTTAATTTGATGGACTTGATATGCGTGATTTAATTTCACTGAATTCAAACTTGTATGATCATGTTTTCATTTCCTAGTTATTGTGAAAAAAAAAAAAAAATGTAAAGCCTAGCGCTTAGCTAATAAATTAGAGGGACGGTCACTACAGATCCATGATTGAGATTTATTGGATATCAAACCCAAATCTGGACTCTATACTTGGCCAACAATAGACCAAGTAAGGAGCACATTTCTGCTAGACTTGACACATTTCTGATTCAATGCACCCTCCTCTCTGAGCAGAAGATGATCATCTCCAAAATCCTACCCAAAATGACTTCAGATCATAAATTCATCCTGCTGCAGATTGAAGAAGAGGAAAACCTTGGGGCCATCCCCTTCAAATTCAAACCTTTGTGGACAGAAAGAGAAGGTTTTTTGGAGACAATCATAAAAGCTTGGTCCAAGCCAGTCATTGGGTCGACTAGCTATGTTTGGGAGAAAAAACTCAAGGCCACCAAAACAACCTTGAAAGATTGGTTAAAAAAACCCACATGATCTCCCACTAGCCTTAGAAAGAAGGCCTCCGAGAGTTTGTTAGATATGCAAATGGAAATGAAACAGTAGGAAATAATCTTCTCTGATTTGCAGTGTGAGAAATCTTCCCAACAAAGCACTCTCCGTGCCTTCAAATTGGAGGAGGAGACTTTGAGACTAAAATCATGCAACTTCTGGCTAAAATCGGGAGATAGAAATTCTGCATTCTTTCACAAGAAAATCAAAACTCGACTCTTGAGAAATCACATAGCATAAATAACCACCTCAGAGGGGATCGTGCATAAAAGTATAACAGAGATTCCTGAGGCTGCTACCTCACACTTTCAACAATTGTACACGGAAAATGGTTCAGACATTGAAGAGGAAAGTGTTGAATACCTTTCTCACATTCCAAGTCTGATAAAAGAGGAGGACAACTCCAACCTTCTGAAGCCCTTTTCAGAAGAGGAAATAAGTGATGTCATATGGACGATGGAACCAAAAAAAGCTCTCGGTCTCGATGGTTTCACTATACACTTCTATAGAATATGCTAGAATATTATAAATATTGATCTTATTCGAATGATAAAGGGTTTTCAACATAAAGCTAAAGTTGGTGGAAGTACAAACTCCACTTTCCTTGCACTTATCTCGAAAGAGGTGAGCCCTGCTTCGTTTGATCGCTTCAGGCCAATTTTTCTTTGCAATGCATCCTATAAGATCCTTTCTAAGCTTCTGGCGAACAGAATCTAGCCTCTCCTGGGAAAACTCATATCTAGCAGTCAAAGTGGGTTTGTCAAAGGAAGGCACATTCTAGACAATGTGGCTCTGGTGCAGGAAACCATTCACTCAAGCCTTCATCGTCATGAGAAAGGAATGATCATCAAGCTAGATATGGAAAACACATTCGATCGGGTAAGATATTCTTTCCTCCTCCAAGTCCTTACTGCTTTCGGTTTTAGCTCTAAGTTTAATAGGCTAATTAAAGCTTGTATTGGAGAGCTGTGGATTGCTCCCTTGGTCAACGGAAGGCTAGCCGATTACTTCAAAGCCACGAGGGGCATTAGACAAGGTTTTCCTCTTTCCCCCTTATTGTATATATTGATGGAAGATTCCCTTAGCAGGAAGCTGAATGCATAAAATATTAATGGGACTCTCCCTGGAATTAGGGCGGTGAGTGGCACTGATCCAATAAACCATGCCTTGTTTGCTGATGATTCAATTCTTTTGGGAGGAGCCTCATTAAAAATTGCAAGGGAATTTAAGAAAACTATTCAAAGCTTCTGCAGAGTCTCTGGAGCTTTGGTCAACAGGAGAAAAAGTGCAGTGTATGGCTGGGAGATTGATCAACAAGCCATGAACTGAATTGCACAAGTTCTTGCATATGTGGGCTTTGCAAGTTGGGATAAAATCAATTACCTTGGTCTACCATTGTCCCTGGGCATTAACAAGGCCCTCCATTGGGCTGAGATACTCAGCAAAATCAAGGCAAAAATGAAAGTATGGGATGGAAAGTGGCTCACCACAGCTGGGAAACTCATACTGTCCAATTCTGTTCTTTCCTCCCTCCCATTATATCAAGCAACCTTCTTATTGGCACCTAAATCAATTACAGATCAGCTTTCCAAGATGTTAAGAAATTTTCCGTGGCAAGGAGGTAAGGGAAATCAAAAGAAATTTCACTTGGTAAATTGGGACATGGTGAAAAACCTCTTTTAGCAGGAGGCATTCAATTAAGAGACCTTGGTCTGGCCAACTTGGCTTTGGGTGGCAAGATGTTATGGAATTTTTTTTCGAATCACCGACACTTTGCCAGTCAAGTCTTCATCAAAAAATATATGCATGGACTCTCATTTCACAATATGGAGAAAGGTGCAGCAAGCAAGGGAACCACTCTATGGAAACTTTGCACTCACAGTTGGGAGTTTTTCAAGGAGCAGCTCTACAAAATTCCGGGAAATGGGAAAATCATTAATATTTGGGATGAAAAAATTATGGTGCTTCAACCTCTAAACTCTGCTCAGGAATACACAAAGCTGTGAGATTGGCTAAAGAATCTTGGCATCAAAAAATTGGAGGACATATCATGTTAATATGATGAAGGTAATTGGCTAGACTGGAGTATTCCACGTCCTCCAGAACAGTTGCGGCATCAAGTACCCCTCCTCCATACATATTTGGCTAGGCTGGCACCAATACATCGCAGATCAAAAGACAATTGGGGATGGGGAAAAAAGGAGTTTACTCGGCTGCCCAAGGATATGCAGCTCTCCAGCACAACACTCCTCTGCGTAATCCGACGCTATGGAAACAGATTTGGGACCCAGCCAGCCTCCCCAAGGTAAATTTTTTTGCATGGCTCCTTATTCACAAACGCATTTTAACAGGTGAAAATCTGGCAAAAAGAGGAATAGTTGGCCCACATAGATGCATGCTCTGTTGCGCAGCGATGGAGACAATGGATCATTTGTTTCTAGACTATGTGTATGCCCAGGAAGTGTGGGCGAAAGCGCTGCATGGGCTGGAAGCTCGTACCCCAACGCAGATTTTGACCACCAGCCTCTTCACCACTTGGTCCATACGTTCTCCCCATGATTTAAATTGGTAGTCTCTTTGGTTTAACATCTGGTATTCCATCCCCAAATTTTTCTGTTGGGAAATTTGGTTGGCAAGGAACGAAGCCATCTTCAACAGCAAACTTTACTTCCCAAAAGTTGTTGTAGCCAAAGCAAAAGCCTTGCTAGTCGAGAACTTGGTGAACCTTCCCCACAAGTCAAGCAATGACCTCTCTCCAAATGTGATCAGTTGGATAGGCATACCTTTGAAGAGAGCCTCCCGAATCAAGACTCTCTCTCGACCATGTTACAACCCGGAGTGGAGACTTCGGATCCTAGAGATTGAATTTAAAAACTGGTGGTAGAACCAGAACAAAGCCACCATTTTTTTTTATGGAGTCTCAAAGGGAAATCCGGGAAATTCTGGAGCTGGGGGAGTTATTTATTCCCGTTCGGGCCACAGTCAAAACAACTTCAGTTGGGGTCTTGGGCATAACACCAACAACCATGCAGAAATCTTAGGAATGCTTAAGGCCTGTCAAATCGTGCAGGAGAATGGAGAAAAAGACATTCAAGTCTTCGGAGACTCGGAAATCCTGATTAAAATCATAAACACAGGAGATCTTTTCAGCAACTCGACTGTCAACAAGATGCTGCAGAGGCTCAGGAAACTAATGCAAAGGTTCACATCTAGCTCCTTCTATCATATTCTGTGAAATCTAAACAAAGATGCAGACGCAAAAGCAAATGTAGGTTGTCTTTTAGCTCAAGGAGAATTCTCAAAAAATGGTAAAGATCCTATCTGGTTACCCATCGCATGAAGTTCAGCTATGTAAAATCAGATCTCGACTATTTGGGGATTTTGAAAAATGGCTTTGTAACCGAGGTTGTTTAGGCTCCGGCCCAACCTACCTCCATAAATAAAATTTAACCGTTTATGTTAAAAAATAATAATAATAATAATAATAATATAAATTTAGAAATTAAAATTAAAAGAAAAAGAATTAAAATAATAAAAATTAAAAAAAAAAGTAAATAAATAAATAATAAAATGAAATGAAAAAACAGCTCATTTAAAAGCCAGCTTTATGTTAAAAGCCAAATTTTTTCTTGAAAAAAGGATTGAAAAAACACACTCGAAATGAAAAGTGTTGATGGTGAAATGATGTCGCCAATTTTTTGTGTGCAAGAAACATCCTGAAAATATTATGACTCAAAAACCTTAAAATTTCAACGATAAAGATGACATTAAAGACAAAATTTCAAAAGTCTTAAATTTCCAACAAATTTTAGGCATGATATTAAAGTTAATCTATTATCGTGTTGTTGAAAAGCCTTGAAAATTCAAGAATGATATTCAAGATAAAATATCACATTTATGAAAATAAAATTCCAACGATTTTTAGGCATGGTATTAAAGATAAAATATCACTTGTAAAAATAAAAATTTAAAATTAAACTTAAAATTAAAAAAGAAAAACACAAAAGAAAATTCAAAATAAAATAAAAGGGAAAAATTCAAAAAAGCATACAATTTAAAGAAAAATATAAAAAATTAACCCAAAACAAAAAACAATTTAAAATAATTAAAATAATAAATTTAAAATTAGTTAAATTTTTTTTAAAATAATAATAATAATAATAATAATATATATATATATATATATATATATATATATATATAAATTTAAAAAGAAAATTTAAATAATAATTTAAATTTTAAAAACTAATGTATATAAATATATGAAATATATATATATATTTTTTAAATTAACGAAATTCATTATTAAAAAATAAATAAAAATATAAATTTAAAAACATAAAAATTAAAATTATCTAAAAATATATAAAAATAAATAAATAAATAAATTATATATTGCATTGCCACTATGGGGCTGCAGGGCTCGGCCGCAGGACAGCTGGAAGCTCTCCAACCACTCGGTGGCCCCAAGGGTAGCGATGCAATAACTATTTAAAATAATAATAATAATAAATTTTTATTTTATTTTTTTCTTAAATTTTTTTAATTTTAATTTTAATTTTAATTTTTTTATTTTATTTTTATTTTTTTAAATGTGTTTTTTTATTTTTTTTAATTAAAAAAAAAAGAATTATATTTTTTTATTAATTGAAATTTTATTGTTCATATCTAAATAAAATGAAATGAAATTTTAACGTCCACTAGAATAAAAATAGTTTATGAGACTATTTTTTTTATTTAAATATTTATTGTTTTAAAATTTTTATTTTAATGTTGTTTTTAAATTTATTTATTTATTTTTATTTTTATTTTAATTTTAGTTTGATTATATATATATATATATATATATATATGATTTTTTTAATTATGTTGTTTTTTTTAACTTAAAAATAGCAATTATTATTATTATTATTACTATTGAGTTAATTTTTATTTTTCATCTTTGAATTATGAGTTTTTTTAATCTTTCTTATTTATTTTTTCAATTTTTTTTGTTTTTTTATTTTTTACTTTTTAATTTTTTTGATTAATTTTTTTTTTTACAAGGTTTTTTTTTTTTTTTTTTTACCAAGATGAAAATCATCGCTCTGAACAAAAAAGATTGATGTTGCATCAACATTTTTCAAAATTAGCATGAAAATCATTAACATTTTAAAACAAATGTTCATACTCGATAAATAAAAAAATTCAAAGTGCAAAAAAAGTCACCGTTTTTCTAAATCGACATGACATTAAAAAATAAAAATAAAAAATTAAAGTTCCAAAAATAAGCTAAAAAAAAGAGGTTATTCTACATCACCACTTTTCAAAATCGACATGAAAATCATGACATTTCAAAAAAAAAAAGAAAAAAGAAAGAAAGAAAGTGCCAAAACTATGCTCCAAAAAAAAGGGTGATTCTACATCACCACTTTTCAAAATCGGGTGTTTATTTTTGCTACTCAAAAAAACGGGTACGAGGTAATTTTCTCGTTTGATCGGTAATTGTGTTTTGAGACCCACTCACCAGGAAAAACATCATTAGTATAACAAGGGGCAAGCACAAAGGACTTGCTTATGGATATGTTTCTAGCTCTCTAATTGGCTCTGTACCTGGAGGACCCTATGTTGCTTTATCCTATATGTGAAGCATGGCACATACAGAGGAAGCTAAAACTTCACCGGGTTCCGGTGCTACCTTTACGGATGATGCTTCTTGCTCGTTGCTAGTTTTATTGGCTCTCAATATCGATCCCGATCTACATAGTAAGCAACATCGAAAGCACCTACAAAGATAACAACAATTCTAGAAAAATCTAATGAAGGCAAACAATGATGCTCCAGATGGACGCAAACGTGAGAGAAACTTCAGAATCTTCCCAAGAGCATGATGGCAGAGCAAAGTCTATTGCAAGGCAGGAGCAATGTCTGTTACATAAACAAATTCTATTGCATACCCATGTTTAAGTCTATAATGCAATTCTCAATGTTGTGCCTATGAGATATGTACCCCTTATCGAATTGTAAGAAGAACAAAATTATCAGTGATATCACTACTGTGCTGAAAGGATTTCAACTAGGACGACAACATCATTGTAGCTTCCAGCTTATCTCCATTCCTTCCTCTACATCAACTGTAGTTTCAAAAGAATTCCCAGGGAATAAAGCCAACCCCGTACTAGTAAGAAGGCGACGCGAATACCCATACCAATAAGAAGGGGAGCAAGCTATGGCTAGTGTGGAGACTCCATTAATAGCCACGTTGTAGATTAACAACTGTGTTATCTACATGTCGATGACCACTTCATCAATAGCCAATGTCACTTCATCAATGGCTAACATAACTAAAGAATGGATCAATGAAAGGTTTTCATAATTAAATTAAAAATTTAATGTCAAGCAAGTAATGTTAGCATTACTTCAAGTACATTACTTCCACTTGAGAAAATATGAATGGGAAACCCTTTTCACTTAAGAAATATGTGCAAAATATATATTGATGCCTGATGAAGAGGTCAAGATCATGAAATTTTGCATTGGTTAAAAAATCAGTCATAACTATATGATTTTCGAAATATCAAATAAAACATTTGCATAAAAAACTTTTATTTATTCATGAATTAATGCTAAGACTCATAAATAGATTACTAAGAGTCCAAGAAAGTTAGTGAATGTAAAAAATTGCATAATTGGTATTAGTAAAGTTAATTGAGTTGTTAGTAATAAGAAAAATGTACACGTGTTTCTATTTCATAATCAGCCTTCCACAATTTTAATTTAATTACAGTAATTATTAGGTGGATTGTATAGATTTAACTTCTATGGAATATACTTCATAGCAGTATTCACACATGAAGGGTTGAGATTTATCTCTAAGTTAGTTACATTCTTTTAATTAATTTATCTCAAATTAATTAAAGAAAATATCATATCAACACATATCATATTAACTAGGCATGTGGTATTGATAAATCATGACATTGGGCCATGGTATTGTAAAAAGAGTTATTTACAAGTTAAGAATTTCTATAGTAAAGTGGAGGTGAATCTCCATGGTTAAAAATATCATTACATATTTTTTTTTGTAAGTCATTGTTCTATTCATATAGGAAAAAAGGAGTACATATAGTCACTCTCAAATTAGGTGGTCTCACCCCGACCAGGTTTGTTGACCAAAATTTAAACCAAATGACAAAAATACACAAGGGAAACTAGAGACATTGTCCATAAACAGTTGGGCTAGAGGCACCAAAACACATATAAACATAAAAAACACCAGATAACATACTAGTCATCCGAAGTGATGGATGCAAGGTTGTATAGGGTTGTTCTTGGAGGCAGTGGAGGATGGAAGTCCAATTGAACGTGCCCTTCAAAGTGCGCCAACCAACTCTCCAACTTTTCTACTTTCTTAGTGAGTTGATTTTTGACCTTGCCAAACCACTACCAGTCTCTCCCGATTGGCACTGAAAATAATGCATTCAGTCCAATGTTGCCATTTGTGTTGCATGCTCCTCACGACAAACTCTCTCAGTTGTGTCCACTCTTTCCATCAGGCCGTTGATAAGAGCATGTCAGTTCTCCAGGCAACAATGTTGGATACCTTGCCCCTCATTACCTCAGAACGACCAGACCCACGATTCCCCTTGCCACCACGGTCTCCTCTGCCCTGTCGACTTTGCTTTTGAGCCCTCGAACCACTATCCCTGCTAGCCTCTCGCTTACCTCCTCCACGCACATCAATACATATTTTTTAAAATGTATATATGTTTAACTTATACTTTTTATCATTAATAATAGCAGTAATTTAAAATAAAGTTATAATTTAATTAATTTGTATGATTTTTTTAATGGAGCAATGTGAAATATGTATCATGAGATAAGTGTGTCCATACTTATCATGGATTGATACTTATGAGTGTTTTACTAGCTATTTAATATATATATATATGGGGAGGCCGACCTTCTCTCTCATGTTTATGAGAGGGGTTTTGTCTGGCTCATATGTATGGATTCTCGCTATAGACCTTCATAGCCGAGATTATGTATGCATTATGTACTGTCTATATTATAATATATACAGCGTTTTTTTCTTCTGAAAAAAAATATATATATATCTTTATTTTGAAATAATTTTTACATAACTATAACCATAATATATAATGTAAAAAAAAAAAAATGTGAAAATATTAATTATGAATTAGCAATGTAAAAAGTTGCTAATGAAAAATAAATAATGTTAAAATAAAACATTGATATGAAAAAAAAAAATATGAAAATATTTATTTAATTTTTAAAATATATTTAAAAAAAATATCAAATATTATTATCACATATATGTTAAATTATAAAAACAAAATTTTAATTTTAATTAAAAAATTTAAACTGGCATTAAAAAATTAAGGTCAATCTCACATAAACATATAGAAATATTTGTAAATATTTATTATTTACATTATTTATAATTACGCCGGAGGCGTTTTCTTTGTTGGAGTGGGCTAAGAAAACACGGTTCACCCCACCCAATCAAATCATTTTCTTATCGCCCTTCTGTCAAATAAAAAATTGCCAACTGTCACCTCCAGATTCGCCTTCACCGCTCTCACCTCCAGATTCGCCTTCGTCGCTCTCTCTTCTTGTCATTCTCCCGTTCTTTCCAGGTAGGTAGCCTCGAACCAAACATAATAGCTGCTACTCAAACCAAACGTCATAGCTACTGCTGTCGCGTCTCGACCCTGGGCAGACAAGCAAGAAAACACTCGCCTATGATTATGTCCACCGAGCGAGATACTGTAACTACTACTGGTGTTGCTGCGACTCGATCCTGGGCGTGCAAGCAAAAACTCCAAACGAACTCATGAGCTGCCGAAATAAACAAAATTAGTGGCACCTTTGAGTAATCGAATTCTCTAGAAGAACTTCGCAGAACCGTGGCCATTTCCCGTTGTTGCAGAGACCATGAATGGAAATGTCGGAAGCAGGATTTCTTGTGCGATGGTAACAACATCCTCTACGCGTATCAGAGTATGAACCAGACCATTGATTACCATCAATGTACCCCAGAACCTTCTTTCAATGTACAGAGATTCACCCAGCATCCATTTCATGCATAAATTTTGTGATAATGGGGCGAATTAGAGACTCTGGGGGAAATAGAGAATCGATATAAATTGTGTTTACAGCACCTGGGGAAGATCGATCATTGAAAGGATCGATCTTCGTGAAGAAGGTGGAATTGCTGGAATATATACAACCTGTGCTAGTTTAGATGCCACTTTAATGTATATTTGCATCCACGAAAAGGAAGAAGCCTATCCATTCCAATTTCCGTTGAGAGTATGGGCTAGCTCGAATTATATATATAATCGTTCCTATGTGAGGGAGGATCTGACCTTACGGCCACATAAGGGGGTCTATTGTGTTCATAAACGCTGAAATTGGATATAGAAACAAACCGTGCGCAGACTAGTGTTGGGTGTTTTAAATGGACCGAGTTGAAATCTGTGTGAAGCATAGGTAGTAGATTGAAATCTGGTGTTCACTGTCCGAGGAAGGACTTTGGTCCCTTCCGAGGATTCCAAATCATATATGCGAGTATGGTGAAATCCCATGTTGGAGTTGATATCTAGAGTGTAGGCATAAGGATTTTTTTGAGCTTTTGTGGGAGAGTAATTAAGGACGCGATGATTCGTGGATAGGAAATGTATAAATGCAGAAGAAATGAATCAGAACCCTGAAGATACAGCGGAACCATGACATTGAATAGTGAAGTGATTTCGGAGAACAGTACAGGCAATATCGCACGACAGGAAAGCTGTAATTAAATTTTATCAAAATTACGCAATGTGCGTCTTGGCGTGACACGTAAGGCAAAGGCAATATTTGAATACCACCCATATTGCGCAACTCTCAGGTGTTAAACTTCGTCCGTTGAAAAAACGCGATTTTGTCGAGGAGCATTCGATCTGGAGAGTGATGGATCGGATGGCCATCGCGCAGGGAGTTGAATGGAGAATAATCCAAGGTATGGCCCAGCATTGATTAATTTGATCATTGTTTATAAGTTAATTGATATGTGCGACCGAGTGTATATGGAGTTCGGGGTTATGAAATTTGAATGGTATCATTGAATGAGATGTTAGTCCTAATTCGATTTCCACTGTGTATTTTCCAGGCGAGTTCTACGTTTTCTTGACTCTACTTGGCATTCCTTTTCAAGGGTTTGGACTCGCGCACATATCTAGAATATTCCTTGCACTCAGGTTAGTCTTTCATATACTGGTCCTGAGAATCTTGAGAAACTCTTGGGATTTTCATTATCAAGGCGAGGTACACCACCTATGACATTGACTTCAGGCTCTGCGTTATACCATCCTCTTGGGTTTTTTGTTCCAGTGTGAGGTTCCAAAATGGCTTCTATGGATTCCAACGTACACCCAATTTAGTTGTTTATATTTTCAGTTTGGTTATATGTTTTATTATTCATGAGGTATTTTCCTCGATCTACCTCGATTAGTACATTCCCATCACTACTATTGCTTATTTGAAACTTGAGGAAAGGACTGTAATTATCTTAAGAAGTCAATGGTCAAGCCTAACAGAGTTTCCTTTCGGCGAATTTTGACTGTAGGATACTCTGGATATATATGTTTTCTGTTCCTTTTTGTTGAGCTAAGAATATTTATAAAGTTGTGTATCTTAAGAGATTGATGTCCAGACCTTTCTACACTTTGCTTCTGCGTATGTGTCAACCATGATGACCTGTAGGGTTATATATATATATATATATATATATATTGGGTCTTTTGATTTTATTTATGCTCTGAATATATCAACAATTGTATTCTCGGATAGTGTTAGATTTTCTTAAATCCTTTTTCCGTGACTATTATTTTAATATGAAGATTTAGTATTTTTTTCTACTGTCTATGTACCCGAAAGGGAAGTATAACAAATTTTATCTACGACCAATGGAATTATACAATTTCTTTCATTTACTTATATTATGTTGATGTGTTTACAGTGTTGGATGTGCTTGAAATATGAACTTAGAGCATTTAAAAATAATGTATCGGGTGTGGTATTTGAAATAGTGCTTTGGCGAACAAGTACACGATTTCAGTTTCCCCTATTAACATTCGTCCTACAGGATTTACTTGCCTTATTAATTAAAAACCGATAGTATTGGTGGAGTTAATAATCAATGTTCTCGTTTAAACCAGTCTTCATAAATTTGTAGCTTCTGATATCCTTAAAGGTTCGAGTAGCTATGATGGTAGCATAACAATTTCACACTAACACTTATTACTTCCATATTGTTCCTCACTAGATCAAAAAATCATGTTAACGTTGATTAAGGTTCAAAGTATATTGATCCCTACAGTTTATCCACTAGAATATATAATTTAATTCCCTCAACGAAATTTTTATTACTTTACTAACAAGTTTTGTGGTGGATAATTCCCTTGAACCTGGTAACTAAGGTGACTAAGGTCACAGACCCAAAAATCTGCTTCATATGTGTGTTCTGATTTTTCACTCCTCTATAACGAATCTTCTATTGTAATTTCACTTCCACCTGTGAATATTTAAATTGCACTCAGGAAATATCTGATAATATCATGATTAATAGGCAGAGTTCTAGTTATATGCTACCTTTTTACTATAATCCTAGACTTAAAATTCAGTGTTACTCTTTATACAGCAAATGAATTTTTCTCAGGCATATTATTTTTGAGGTGACCTTCTAACCACTTAGAAATCACAACACTTATTCTCCTACTAAATATCCTTCCTTTTACTCTTACTGTTATTATTGTAAACATGTAATACAACAACTAGATAATGTATAATTCCATGTCAAAATTATAGTACTTAGATTCAGATCGAAAGCTAGTAACAAAATCTGGATCATTATCCTAATAAGCATCGTACAAGCTATTGACATTAAAATTTCACATTCAGAAAATTTTCCAACAACACATGCCTCATATTTCTCAATGAATTTCATGGCATATTAATATCTTACCGAAATCAAGCTTTTTTAAATCAGATAATTACTTACAGATATTATAAATATCACAAAAAAATAACCACATGAAATTCCCAAACCAATATGATAATGGAAAATAGGCTTAGGTAAGGGCAGTATTAGCATGAATCTGTGTTTGAATGAATCAGAAATTGCACTGGCAACAGTATTTAGGGAAAACCATGGGCAGTCCAAGGATTATGATTGAGAGCAAATTCTGACCAAAATCTCCTTTTGGTTATCTCTGTCCGGTTTGGGGCTCATGCGATCAGCGCACGAAATTGAACATGTTATAGTTATGTTGAATCCTGAGAGGGGTCGGATATAGACTCCGTCGAGGAGCAAACCCATTATTGTACTCTGTCTACCAAAGAATATTTAATCTCTGTTGAAACAAAAATCCTGTCATACTTTGCTAGCCCGAAGAACATCGAACTCTGTCGATAGTGATAACCAGTGTGTTGGAGGAACTAACCTTGTGTTTTATTTGTTGAATGATATTGTTGAAGCATTAACCACAGAGTTAATGAGACAGGTTCATATGGAGGAAAGCGTTAACCATGGTGGAAATTCCGGTTATTTACTATTCCAATTCCAGGAGCGGTTTCTGAAACCATTACAGCTTATTTCTCACCGCTTTAGGGCGGGGGCGAAACCATCGAAAAAAAACCCGATCCTATTATATTTTGCCACGTCACCGAGATGATACCATCGATATCATGTTTTTTCGGAACGCTATCCGTCGACCCAAGAAAAAATGCGAGAATAGCCCGATTCGTCCTATCTGGCGGGTGATCGATCCGACGACATTCACATGGGGAATTGCACGAAGGTTAGTCCAAGGTATGACTGATGATTTTAGATTAATTTAATGCTTATTTAACAATTCTTGGTGTGTGGGACCCGTAGGCGCAGTATGCTATGAATTGTTGTGTTGACAACGTGATTGGGGGTAATATTACAAGTCCAAGGTTGCATTATATTAAGGTCTCATTATAAGCTTTGGTCGGTAAAAAGGGGTCAAACCATTGTATAGTGTTAGGTGATGAGGCCAGAGTATGAACGTGTTTTATTATATTACATTCAAACCTTAGAAAGCGCGTTGAGAAGGTTTTCTGTCGGGTTAAGACATTCGATACAATATACAAAGGAAAAGATCCGATTATATACAAAGCGTTTTATTAAAACAACCAAGACTTATATATATATAAGGAGATATAGCTCGAGGATTTATTTAAATTTACCAAGGGTCTATCAGGCGGGTTTAATATAAGGTTGCACTATATTATTAAAGACTGAAGTCATAACAAGGGGCATATACATATGATTTATGCGCGATGAAATAAATAGATAAATAAAAATTTTAATTAAAACATAAAAATAAAATAAATAAAATACATAAATAAATAAATAAATAGAAATAAAATAAAATAAAGATTAAAATAAATAAATAAATAAATAAAATAAAAATAAAAATAAATTAAAATTTAATAATATTAAATTAATAATTATTATTTTTATTAAAATAAATATAAATATTTAAAATTCAAATTATAAACTTTTATCATTTGGTTTACTCTTTCTAAAATAAAATAAATTCATTTTAATTATTTGAGTCAAACTAGCCATTATTTTACAAACGGCTAGTAGGAGCTATACTTTCTATTTAAAGAAGTTACTTAATCAGATTTTCCATCTTCTCCTGATGATGAACCACACCGGCTGGTTCAAAACGTGTCAACCTAATCTATTTTGATGTGATTTTCACAGAAAGATTTTAGTCAGTTTAAAATCCAATAAGTCGCTTTTAACTTTTTATTCCGCTGGCAAATAAAGTTTCCTTTCATGAAGGACAACGATATTCATTTCTATACATTTCAATAGGAAATTGCTTAGCCCAATTTCTTCTCATTTACATGTTTTCAAAAAATTTAAATGACATACATACTTATTATCATGAATGACTTAATTATAATTTGTTCAGAAAAATATTATCTGTTCTTTCAAAATATATGCTTTCCTTTCCATTTTTCTGCCCCATTTCCTATTTATATCACTCATTATTTATGTCGAACTACGATCCTCATACTCACATAATTTTATTCCAAAGTCATTTTCATATTTACATAGACACAAATTCAAGACATTTTCATATTTCCATACACAGTTTATATTACCTAGCTAGGGATAACACAAAAAAAAAATATGTTTGACAGTTTAAAATCCAATATTCCATATCGTCACAAACTTTTTATTTTCATAAAATTACTTTCCTTACATATCTACCACCTTCCGGCTTTCCCTTGCTTCTTCTTGGTGCAATTGCTAGTTCTATATTATTATAAATTTCAAAATTCTATTCTTTGATCGATCTTGCTGCAAGTAGACACTTGGGTATTGCCGGATACTTGCTATGGACAAAGTTTCAAAAATAAAGGACGGTGAGTGGTCATTTTATGACCCCACACACTTTTATTTGAATCGCAAGAGGATATGACGAGACATCTTGTCAGAGTTTTATGTTATGGGTTTAGAATGAGTTTGGAGGTAATTTTTTTGAAATGGTTACAGGTTTGTTGGAAAGATTTTGGTCACACACGAAGGTTTTTCATGAGGTATGTCACCTTGGTGTAGATGGTCTCACTCTCTTTTCTGTGGATGGTGACAACGAGTAGGTTTACTTAGTATGTTTCTCTTATTTTTTTATTTTTGCGATTCAATTTTATCTGATATTTTGTTGGAGGAGAGTCTCTCAAAGGATATTTTGGATTAGAAGGGCAATCTTCAGTGAAATTTGGGAGGAAAGAGTTATTTTTTAATTTGCTAAAGAGTTATAGATGAAAATTTTGCAGATTTTGATATTATGTCTTAGTTATTTAGATACTAGGAAAATTAAAGATAATCAAATATATAGTTAAGATAGACAGTCTCAAATTCTTTTATTTTTGGATGGCTTATAATATGGCCAACAAACCTAATTCCTCAATAAACAAGTTAAAGTCACTTACCCATCTGATGTGAATGTAACCAGCCTATTTTTTTTATTATGAAAATGAATGAAAAAGTCGGTCAAGCTTACAATTTTTATTATTTTCAAAATTCCATAATTTTCGTGCAGGAGGCCGTTTGAGAAAACTTGTGCGTCTGATATCTCCCCTGGGGCAGATCAACCTTGCTGGTCTACTCACTTGTCGGGAACTGTCATGGCCCCCGGGCACGAAAATTGAAATAGCTAAAAATACTCTGTCATGCATAATTGAAATACACAAAAGCTCTGGCATACACTACCAATACAAACGGACCTTGGGAGCTTTCGAAACAGCTAAGCAATGACAAGCATTTTGAAACAAAAGGCATATTGTAAAATACTGAAAATCCAGAAGGCTTATTGTAAAATACTGAAAATCCAGCCTGTGTAATGCCATATAACTCCGTTGAGGCACAACACCATGAAACCCTGGGAGATTTCAAAAACAGCTAAGAAATGACATATCCTTCAAAACAAGGGGTTTCTCGTACAAACACAAAAATGCCAGTCTGCATAATGGCATGTAACTCGGTTGAAGCACTGCACAGTGTAAATTAGGTGCCAAGATACATTTGAGAGCTCACAGAAAAATTATTGCATGAAACTTAAACTCTGTACTTCTAACATACTATCCAAAACAAACCCTAAATTTTCTTTGGAAAACCCACAACTCCAGCATTTGAACGTTTACACACAAATTCTCAAGTATCAATCTTATGAGGCCTGGGAGCATTCTAGCTCAATTAATTCAACATTAAAGCATACACACGACCAACTTTAAAATTGTAGACAAACGACCTGAAACTTTAAACCTTGTTTTGGAACAGGAATTAATGGCAGCAGACCCTTGAAGATCCCGAGAGATTCATATTTAGGCACCAAATTGTTGACATTTTAGAGACCACATGATAGTAAATGTACAATCACTATTTAAATGAGACTGGGAACTAAATTAATGAAATACAAAGAAAGGGAAAATTGATGAAAAAACATAAGTTAAATATGATAAATTTAACTATAATTAAACCATTTATTACAATAATAATGTTGGAGGGATCTGTGATAAACTCACAAAAGATCTTCTAACTTAACTGAAAACTTCCAGGAACCTCTAACTCCTGCCAAAACAGCGTTGAGCAAGAATATAGAAGAGTACACCAAAATCCCATTATCATAATCTATTTCAGACTCATATTCTGGTGGATACTCACCTAGAAGATAACTACCAACTACCCATTTCTGTAATATCCCCTTTCTTGATCTAGTCAAAGTGGATAGAATTGACCCATGGTATTTCTTGACCGATGGTATTGACCCATGGTATTTCTTGATGGTATTTTCCCATGGTATTGACCCATGGTATTTCTTGACCCATGGTATTGACCCATGGTATTTCTTGTTGGTATTAACCCATCAAGCCTATAAAAGGGGAGAGAAGCTAGGCATTTGGGGCATTCTGGATTATTTATCTTATTATGTTTGGGTTGAGAACATGGCCTGGCCAGTTCTATTATTGATCCCGGGACGAAAACCCCGCGGTAATGTTTATGTGGTGAATCCATTCAGGATTCACAATTGAGCTTCAATTTCTCAAATTTGTTGTGTTCTGTGTTTTTATCATAATTATTTTTAGTTGGAACACTAGATGTGTGATTTATTTAAAATTTGATCCTTGGGATATTACAGTAGTATCAGAGCTGTGCATCCTGCTAGCCTGAGAGTTTCATGCAAGGAACTTCGGTGAAATTTATTTTTCACCCTAGCTACCATTTCTCACTTCGGCGATATTTATCACCCTAGTTGGAATTTTATTTTTTAGTAAATTATTGGGAGACATAAGTGAATGGAAAATCATTTATAAGTCTGGGTTAAATTTGTGAAAATATTTGAAGGCATTTGGGAGCCAAAAAAAAAAAAAAAAAAAAAAAAAAATGGTGTTTTAAATGAGAATCTTCAGAAGATGGACCGTCTGGAAGAAATTTTGAAAAACAACCAGAAAATTCTTGATTTACTAGTGAGGTTATATGGTCCTTTAAGTAGCCATATCTCCATAGACCAAAATGATAATCAAAGCAAGAACAAAATCAGCAACAAGAATGAAATAAGAAGGAGAGGACTATGCTTTATCTGCAAGGGACCTTGGGCCCTTAACCATTCCTGTCCAGGTGATAACAAGAAGGCAACAAAGATAGAACAAGAGGAGATTACCTCAAATCATGGGGAATATTTTGTAGATGGGTCTATTGATCTTCAGGATGGTGAGCAAGATCATGACATTATTCAGGGAGACTTGCAGGACGACAAACATTTGGAAGTGCATGAGGAAATTCTACCTAATGCCATTGATGAGGTTGATTCCAATACAATGGAGTTTGTAGATCCCCAGGGGAATATTCATGAAGAATATGAACAATCAAGTACAGATAAAATTCCACCAATGCATCTATGTTCGACAGTTGAAAGGGATGAACAGATGGTCTGCACAGGTGAAGGAGACCTGGGAGATTTGAGTGAGGATCTAGCCATAGTGAACCAGCATGATGAGTATGATCACGAGGAGCAACATGACAAACATAATGTGCAAAATGGACCATTCCTAGAGATTTGGTCAAAGGCTCAAGTTGAGGATGTGGTCGTGGGGCATCCAGTGCAGTCAAATACAGAGACATTCAGTAGGGCACTAGAATTTCCAGTGAAAGAATTTCAGGAGAGGGTCATGCATTTCAAGACAGATCTTATGTTGTTGAAGAAAAGAGTCTGGACAGTTCGAGACACTGTCTTACAGGAGAACAGAAAAATAGAGGAACTCATAGAGAAATGTGCCAAATCATCGACCAAGCTGTCTAGTATTGAGGAACAACTCAAGTCCCTCACAAGGCCGCATGAGGAGTACAATCGGGAGTCCCATAGCAGCGCTCTACAGGAATACATAGATAAGGCTTGCAACACCAAAAACCCACCTTTATACATTGGGAAGAGAAGGGAAGAGTTCTCCAAGTGCATCATGTTGGGTAACCAAGTAGAGAAGCATGAATTGAGCATCGAACAACATCAACATAGTAGACTTGCATATATTCATCCCTCCCCAAGTATGGATTGGCGAGAGATTATGAGTTGGTATTCTATCGATAGGTTGATTCTTTGGAGGATACTCACAGCCGAGGGCATATTGCAGCTTGGGCCCTTTGGTGCAGACAACGATGAAGGGTTGAAATGGTACCATAACCCACAGGTCCCAGGATTTAGGTGGCATTGGGATCCAGGAGAATCCATTGGGGAAATGATTGGCCAAAGGATTGTTTGGGATCCAGGTAAATCTATTCAGGGAAGGATTGGTCAGAGGATTGTTTGGGATCCAAGTGTTGAAGGATCCATTCAGGACCATTCAACATGGAGGGCACATCGGATTGTATGGGATCCTGGTATCAATGTACAAATGCTTCTGTTGTGGATAGAAGTGGATTGCTTGAGGACAAGCAATCTTTGGGTGGGAGGATTTGTAATATCCCCTTTCTTGATCTAGTCAAAGTGGATAGAATTGACCCATGGTATTTCTTGATGGTATTTTCCCATGGTATTGACCCATGGTATTTCTTGACCCATGGTATTTCTTGTTGGTATTAACCCATTAAGCCTATAAAAGGGGAGAGAAGCTAGGCATTTGGGGCATTCTGGATTATTTATCTTATTATGTTTGGGTTGAGAACATGGCCTGGCTAGTTCTATTATTGATCCCGGGACGAAAACCCCGCGGTAATGTTTATGTGGTGAATCCATTCAGGATTCACAATTGAGCTTCAATTTCTCATATTTGTTGTGTTCTGTGTTTTTATCATAATTATTTTTAGTTGGAACACTAGATGTGTGATTTATTTAAAATTTGATCCTTGGGATATTACAACTTCACCCAAACTAAAACATGCAGAGCACTGTATAACCATTTTCCAAATACCTTTATACCCAAAGTCCCCATTACTACACTGGCTGCTACCATGCCTGTTACTTCTAAAATTATGACTACCAAAACCATACCACTGCGTCTGGAAAGAAAATTTTTAGAATGGCGCCAACACAGGAACAGATGCAAAATGTCCATGCCCAACACAATACTCATAATGCCCATTATCACTGTTACTCTAGGTTTAGACAGTGTTATGGGGTTATGATCATACCATTTTCCAACGCTTCCCTGAAGTGCAATGAGCACAACCCAGCTAATGGAGCGTATAAAATTCACATTGCCCACCATAAACGAAAAGGTTCTGATACCAAGAGTACCTCTGAAGCTCAACACATGACAAACATATTTGAAGTTATCCAGGGATTTAACATTGGACTCAGCTTTGGTCAGAAATGCATTTGCACCAAACCCACTTCCTCTGCTGTCCACAACATAATCTCGAATAGCCCTCCGAGCAACGAGCGAGCTAGAGAAGCCATCGACTCTGAACCAGACAGTGAGTACAAGGTTAATTAATACTTCTTTTAACCTTGGGACTATTAAAGAAGCAGTGTTGAAATTTTTGGGCCCAACATTCTGTGTGTCTCTGATTCTGAAGGATCTGCTCAACAGCTTTGTCCAGTAGTCATGCCCCAATGGAAAAAGAGGAATGCAGATGCATTTATGTTCTTCCTCCGGAAAATCCTGAGCAAGTGTCTCAAAAATTGCTGATCTCTTGCTTTCTGCGATCTTTTACTCACGCTCTGTCATTATCTCTTTCTTATTTCCATTTTCATCCTTCGAATACATCGGGAGCTGCTTGCATCCATGGCAACCCTTTTCGAAGCATTGCCGAGATGGCAGTAGGAACAGGGAATCCGAGAGTCATTTCAGTGTTCCTGGAATTTGCTCAGCAAGCAAGATCATGACCTCTTCCACTGCGCTAAATACGATGCATTTGCATTCATGGGTGCTTTCCTTGGATGCAAGGGATTTTACAGGAAAGAATTGGAGAACGGTGGAGTGCACATTATAGGCATTGGATATGTACCTCATGAACTGCTTCATCGAAAGATTGGGCGCGCGGTTTGACAACATGAGTACAGAAACTTCAGGGTAAGCCGTGGATGTAGTGAGTCTGAACCCATCATTGATGTCCTCAATTTTAGGACCTCTCATGGTGGTGAGAACATCCCTGCCACCCAATTCCAAATCAAGTCTGCCTCGCAACAAACTTGTGACAAACATTGCCAGATTGCCTAAGCAGGCAATTCCTATACTGGGAACATTAACAGAACCAGTCACCTCTTCACCCATCTCTGTTACTACTGAAGCGATGTTGGATAGCCATGCCAACCAGACAATGAATTGAATAATTAAGAAACGGATCGCACGTTGCCAATTCATGAATACAACACCCATTTCAAAATACAACCCAATGGAAATAGAAACTGATAAAAAACTGATGCGAAATCGCTGTTATGGACATAATGTTTTTATAACAGAGTTGCAGTGGCCCACAATCCATGAGTTTCAGGTGTTTTGTTATACTGTGAGGCAAGACATATGGCGCGCAATACATATTATCTTTCTAGGAATACTCGAGAAGAATTATTATCTTTTTCAACTTTCACTTTGGCATATCACTTTGGCATATTTACAATTTTATTTTTGTTTGGTGCAATTTTTATTTTTTGGTGGTGGAATTAGAAATATATTTTATTTTGGAATGTGATGTTTTCAGAGATATAAGGGATTGTTACTGTAGTATGTTAGCATCAATTCAGTGGTATTGTCTTTTTAGTAAGGGAACTCTTAAAAGGTTGAGCCAGCTCATCATCAATTTGAGTAAGAAAATAATAGAATTACAAAAAATAAAGAAGTTGGTAGTTCATTCATTCATTTAAAATGTCAGCATATTTTCTTTTAAAATATCATTATTTAAAGTGTCAACATATTTTCTTTATTTGCATTATTAAAGTGTAGAATATTTATTTTTGTCAAATTTGGTCAAACTAGTGAAAGGCCATTTGTTTGCTATGTTTATCTAAACTTTTCACTTTGGTATATTTATAATATGATTAGCACAACCACATTAATAATTGTGGTTCATATATATCTTGTAGACTTATCTTGGTTGATATATTTTGTAATTAAGGTAAGTTTATTTTTGACGACTCAATTGTGAATTCTATAAATATTTTAGATTTTATAATTTAATAGATAAAAGTGGAGTCAATTGCAAAATTCTTGTTTCATATTTCTTTATCTATTATCATAGATCTATCTTAAGGACATATTTAACATAAGCTTAGAGGGATCAAATTTCTTAGGTGCAAACTTATTTTAGAGTGCAAAAAAGCAACATGCAATTTTTTATTGTTTAAATTGTATTTTTAATGTTATATAGATTAATTCCAAAAAAATAGTTGTTGGCTTTTGACAAAAAAAACATATACTTAAAACATATATATATTTAAAATAGTGAAACCACTTCAACAATTTTAACCATAAAAACTTTTTTTCAAAAGCTTTATATAATATATACATCATTTTTTAAAACAATATATAAAATATTTTACATAACATGTACAATGAGTCATTTTATCAGTGCACATTGAAATAGTTTTTTTTGTTATTAATATATTTTAATATTAATAAATGTTAAAACATTTTATTCACAAACCATATTGGATATTTTATTATATACAACATTAAAAAAGTTTCTTTTAATATTTTTTTTAACATATAAATATATATGAAGTCGATGTCGACATAAATTAGTTAACATAAATCTTCAAATAGTTTATTTAAATTAGGTGTTAAAACATTTTTGAAAAATATAAGATTTAAATATCTTACTCACATTTTTTAAATTAAAAATTATTTTAAGTGAAACTATATTAAGTCATATGGACAACTAATTAAACATACATAGCATTTTTTTTTTCTTTTTTATTATAATGGACATTACTTTTCTATTTAGAGAATATTTAATTTTTATTTTAAAAAAGATACATATCAATTCCAAATGACGATACTTACACATCACTTTCACATAGAGATGTAAAATAAATCTATCAACTCAAACCCTGACCCCAATAAACCCAAGGTGTGAAATTAAACAAACATGAAACATGAAAATGTTATATAACTAAACAAAGTTATAAATATTCATTATTTATGTAAATATATGATGGGTTTAAGAGGTTGTTAAATAAAGTATTTTTAAATTCAATATGTCATTAAATTATTTTTCATATTATTAGTATGATGTATTAGATTTAAAAAAAAAATTAATCAAATTTTGTCTATTCATGTAAAATTCAAAATTCTTCCAACACAATTACAATAAAATCACACTTACTAAATCATTAAAGTCTCAAATAATCAAATTGTGTCTATCTATTTATGTAAAATTCAAAATTCTTCAAACACAATTATAATAAAATCACACCTACCAGATAGTTAAAGTGTAAAAAAAAGTGAGGGTAAAAAATCTTTATATGTACTATTTTGTATGATCTAAGAAAACATTAAACCAAGCAATTAAATTTCATTTTTTCAATGTGTTAAAATGTGATTTTATAAAAAATTATAAAGTGGCGAGGGTTTGGAATGTTTGGCACTTTTTTACTTATGATTTTTAAAAACATATATGATAAATATGATATGTTTTGTTTTTTTATTAAATTTATAATATAATTAAATATATAAATGGAATAATTTAAAATAAAAATAAAAAAATTATTATTATTATTATTTTTAAATTGTAATTAAAATTTTAAAATTAGATATTTATTTTATTTTATATAAAGGTTAAATGTTTAATTTTTTGGTTAGGGTGAATAGTGGAATAAGGGAAGGGATGTCACTTTTTCATGTGGCCAATCAGCAAGGGGACGTGGCATCATTTTGTTTGCAAGTGATACTTGATATCCACCTTAATTTTGGTTTGTTATATTTTTAAAAATGTGCTCCGAGGAGTTTAAGGTTTCTGAATAGTCTTAAAAGTAATATCAAGCAAGTCACTTTGGCATTTTTGCTCTAACTTATATTCTGGGACATTTTAGGCTGTGAAAATTTTATAGATATGAGGAGACATATTGAAGTGACTTGAGTAAAAATTTTAGAATTCAATTTGCAAAATTGGATGTGGCATGTTGTGCAACTTCATTCCTCGAAAGAACCCAAAAACAACAAGTTTTCGGATAAGTAGACCTAGTGAAGGAAAAAAGTATAAAGTAGACCTGGTGAAGCAAAAACAACAAGTATACCCATTGAAGAAAATATGCTTTTAGAAAGTTAGGGTTTATGAATACTCCTAAAATCAACGTAAAGTGTGTCAGTTTAGAACTTTTTCTATAACTTGTTTTTTGGGACTTTTCAAACAATGAAAATTTTATATATCCGAGGAGAGATACAAAAGTGCCTTACATAAAAGTTTTAGAATCATATTTACAAAATTAGATATGTAGCATGTTGTGCAAGTTCGTTCCTAGGGAGAAACCAAAAACAACAAGTTTTGAGAGAAGTAGACCTTGTGAAGACAAAAGAAACAAGTAGACTTCATGAAGGTAAAAGCAGTTAAAATACTTGGTGACTGTAGAAGTGATTGGTGAAGGTAGAAGCAGTAAGCGTACCTAGTGAAGGTAGAAGTCGTTAACATGCTTGGCGAATGTGGAAGTAGCAAGCAAACTCAGTGGGGATTAGTGTCTGTAGTAGGTTGATTCCTATGAATATTTGCAACAGTGGAATTGGTGTGTCTTGTACATTGGTAACTACAAATCTTGCAGCATAGGAGATTGGTTTACCCTATAGGTTGGTGCCTACAAATATTATAGCAGAGGGGATTGGTGTCTCATATAGGTTGGTTTATATGAATCTTGTAGCAAAGGGGATTGGTGTCTCCTATAGGTTGATTCCTAAAAATTTTGTAGTAGGGGGGGTTGTTGTCTCATGTAGGTTGGTGCCTTCAAATATTACAACAGGGGGATAGGTTTTTCTTGTAGATTGGTGCCTACAAAGTTTGTAACAATAGTTTGGTGCCTATAAATATTATATAAATAAGTTGGTTCCTACAAAGATTTTTTATAAAGAAGTTTTCATTTATATCTTGTGTTCCATATGTGATATTGTTTTTTTATGATTCATGAATGTCTAAATAAGTAATAAATTGTCTTATATTAATTCACCCTTGCCCCCCCACCCCCACAATATAAGTGTGAATCCAACAAAATTCACCACCAAGTCCTTCCTTACATGCTTCCATGAACACAATAAAATCCTAAACACAAATTCATAATGATCATACCATAAACTCATAATGGAACTACCATAAACTCATAATGGCCATACCTTGTAGCGAAGGTTGTATTGCTAATAACTTATTTTTTTATTCTCGCATGATGGTAACATGACATTGATGGGATCTTTGAAAATATCCTTGTTCTTGTTATTTATAGTAACTTTATTCAATTGTCTAAAGTCAACAAGCAACTTCAAACTTTCTTTTTCACATGCTAGAGCTTTCTCATACAATAGCCTTTATTTGTCGTACATGAAATTTATTTTCCCATGTGATACATCACATGGATCAAAAGATCTTATTTATGAAAAAATTACTTCAAGTGATGTATTAAATGGCCAGGAAAATATTTATCGCATGAAACAAAAATTGCTACTTGTGGTGTATTGCACTAATAATTTATTTGGTGTGATATATTGCATCACACCAAAAATTTGTGCAGCGTGTGAGAATTTCTCAAGTTTATTCAAAAAAATTCTAAGTATTTTTTGTCTAAAAGTATCTCTTTCACCTCAAATAATTCCTATTTTGCAATGTACTACATCATAAAATATTTCAATGCAAGATGTTGTTCCCTTCAAACTTCTCCTCGTTGCAAGAAATTGTGTGTCCTTCCTTTATTGCATCACCATAAACTTTATCTCCTCATGATAGAGTCAAATTCTCCTTTTTTGTATTACACTTCTCCAAAAACCATCTTACTATAATAACTTCTTGTTTGTCGCATCACAACAATTTTCTCTCCCTTTTGGTGTATTGCAGTGTAAAAATTATTTTGGTATAATGCATCACATCGTAACAAAAATATTTTGATCCAATACCTAATTTCTCTCAAAAATATTCTAATTTGCATAGCTTCTTTCCTAATGATAATTTTGTATCGCATGAAAAAAAATTCATGCAATACACACTTTGTTAAACATAAACCCTTATCAAACCTTGGATATTAATTTATTACATTTCGAGTGTTGTATTAATAGGTTGGTGTTGTAGTTGAACAACAACTCTCTTATTTTTAGAATTTTACATAAACATAATGAGTCTTGTACTTTTTAAGGTTATATTTACTATTTTTTTTTCTTATGTACTGATTTGAATTTCTTATAAAATCAAAATAATAAGTTTTTTCTTCATTAAAATTTATTTTTAATCTCCAATTAGTTCATAAACAAATCAAAACAAATCAATTCTAAAAAAATGATAGTTAAAAAGCCAAAATTTCATTACATTGGATATACATATAGAAACAATGTTCTATTACATATGGTATCTAGAACATTACTAATTCATTTCTTTTTAGATACGAGTGGATATTGGATACACATGTCTTTCACATATAAAAACACAATAATTCTTTATTCTTATATTTTGAGGTTTTATTCAAGTTATATCTAGATCAAGGAGAAAAAGATGTGTGTAATATGAATATCTCGAATATAGTTTTTTACTACTATATTATACATATAAGATTCAAAACTTTTCATGAAAACTTTACATCATTAACTTCTCAATGTTAAACACCCAAATGACTTTTTCCTTAAAGGAGCAAACTTTAGATATAAGCTTATAATATTATATTGGGCTTCAAATATTTAAGGCATATATGGATCCAAGATAAAGCATTTAGGTGTGTGTTCCAAGACTTCTAGTATGTCAAATTCTTAGATATATTTTGAACTCAAGGACCTATCTAGTTGTCCTGTATTTTTGATATATTTGGAATTTTGAATTAACAAATAAGATAAATATATTTATTATTATAATTATATTTATTTTCTTTTTTCAAATCATATATAAATTTTGGAGAAACACATGAGAGCACAATATTTACATATTATGATTACTAGATTTCAAATTTGTTTTTACGATAATTTTGTGAATATATTTAGGTCTAGATTTTTAGACAAGATACAACAATAACGCTACCCGGATGTTGGATGCATTTCAATTACTATACTCCTTATATCTGCATTCGAGAAAACTCTTAAAAAGTTCCCTTTGCAATTTTTTTGAATTCCTGAATACCAGGTGCATTTCTCCATATATCATCTTTGGATTTGGGTTAAAACAAAAAATGGCATCTCTAGTATCCCATATACATCAAGATACATTTCCACTCAACACACACAATAAAAGAGTTTAAATGTGGATTTAATCGCTAGTATCAGATTTAATGGTGGGTATAGACATGGTTTGAAATCTTACATGAATGTAGTGAATTGGACATAAAAGAAAAATTCTAGCCATCAATTCAAAATTGTTCAATTAGAAGTAGTTAGTCGTTTCTACATAAAATTCTTTTTCCACTATCACTATGTTATTTGATTTTGCCTCTACATTTTATATTCCAAGGCTATAGTATTTTCTAGTTTTAATCCTTGGCCATATTATATTAAGAGTTTAATTTTCAAATAGGGTTTTTGAAATATTGTTTTAGATTTTCAAAGACCCAGAAGACAAAGAATTTAGCGGGGAGCAAAATCCTAGTGCAACCTTATATTATGATACAGCTAATAAAATTGAAATAAACTATTTTCAAGAATGGGAAGAGAAGTATGAGTAGCTAGAAGGAGAAAATTTCGAGGAAGAATATGAATCACATGAAGAAGACTTCATCATAAAACTTGGGTTACACAAAGTGGCCACACGACCATCCATCCTACCTAATTATGATATGGTACGAGGGATTCTGACTCACATTGACATTAGAATTTACACCATTGTTAATAAGTATAATAGAATTATAGGCTCTTATAAAATTGAAGATATTTCAAAAATGTGTAAATTGGATGCCCCTAATGTCTACTTAGACGGGAAATTTCTGCAACAATTTGAAGAAAATAAATTAACGGCTAACAATAGGGAAATAAAAAAGTTGATAAAATACTTCTATTATGATTCAAACTCTTACAAAATTAAAATGAATAGGTTTTCACCCAATTAAAATGATTCAAACATTTTAAGATGGAAGGGGTGCCCTTATTACACCATGTGGTTAAGAAGGGCATAATTTTCAATTGAGCACAATATTGTCTTCAAATATTCTACATGCAGTTAAGAAATCAATGGAAGTTCCCCTAGTTTTGAAGTGGTATTTTTAATGTCAACATACTTGATTGATGTTATGTGTGTTACAATTCCCTTTCCTCTATTGAGTTGGAGTTGGACACATAAGTAACAACATTTTCATGTCTATTGTTCCATTCGATGGAAAAAGAGGTAAAAAACCATTATTATGATGTTTGTGAATTTTTCATGGCCCTATTGTATGATATGTTCTTTGATAAACCTGCTCTAACGGTTACTAAAGAAATCTAGGATGCTTTGAAGAATGTCGGGAATTGGTTAGTGGATGAATTTTTTACCTATTTTAAAATATTTGGTGAGGGATATAGTCCCCACCTACTTCCCAAGTATATACCAAAAACATTAGCAATAAGAGGAATTGCTTATTGGACAACCATTACAAGGATTGCCAAAGAACTGAGCCAAAAAATTATAAGGTAATGGCCCACTTTTCCTCTTAAAGTAGGATTTCATTCCTTACTAGATCATAAGCATGCTAAAGTTGAAGAAAAAATGATGAAGGTTTGGTTGTATAATATAAATATATACACACATGACCCTTTATGAAATAGTTAATGTTCATTAAAATTATTCATGTACAATAAATCTTATGTAAATGGAGAATGTCTACTCAATTTTGTATTTGAGAGAAAGGAGGACTATGATCAAGTATTCACTAAAGTTTACAATATTATAAATTAGGAAGAGATAGCTCTAATTATTAATTTTCAAATGGAAAGAGCTTGAACATTTTTAGAAGAGAGTTGTGGATTGACTAACAGATAGGTTAATAGTTTGCTAGAATCAAGGAAAGATATTCTTGTTGAAAATGATAAAGACAAAGTACAAGACAAAGGGGAATCTACCCAGGATGTGAGTAAATAGGACACGGGAGCACATTATAACTAGACATTTGAAAAGAGTAAATATATTCCCATTATGGAGGCATCAATTGGTGGAAATCTAGATTCCACTACACAAAATACTAAACAAGACATTACTACTGAGAAAATAAAGATACTCAAAAAGCACATGAGATAAGAAAATATGTTGAAAAGTATATAGACATACCAATTAGTGATAAAACATATGGAGAAAATCAAGGAATTGAACAAACTATTTATGAGCAACAAAGAACTCCTCAATATCTGGTCACTCAATAACAAATTACAACTAGAATCAATAATGCTCCTTCATAGAGCACTAATTTTTTTTTTTAAAGAGACAGATACCAGTATTTTATATCAAAATATGGAAACAGGTCACATCCCTTACATACATAGGAATTTTAGTCTCAGAAACATACCGATATTTTTCCATTGAGACCTTAATCGTACCTTCTTTATTTCTATATCCTACCATTACATCATTTATACTAAAAGCTTCCCAAAACACCCCACAGAGCTTTACAATCCGACATGACATATAAAAAGAGAGACATGTTATTCACGACCTGCATCTTGTTCTACAACATCTTGAGTCGCATCAGAAAGTTGGCTCATGTTCAGATTATTTTCAGCAAACGACACCAGTGTTGAGATTGCAATAAGATGATGAGCTTAGTGGAAAGAAGTTGCCTTCACTAAGTGGGACCGCAGGCTATTTTTGGCGCAAGTCTATTTTTAGACATGTCGATCATATTCTATGAGTTGCAGGATGCTATTTGTGGATGGTTGGTCAAGTTGGAAAAATAGATGGACTTCTATTTTTATACATATTGGGCGGAATATATTTTTAGATTGCCGAGTCTAAAAATAGATATGTCGAATATTATTAGCTCTTAATAATATTTGGACTATAAACATTATCTTATTCTCTTGGAGCACTTCAGTTAAGTGCACGGATGTAGCACACGAAATTTGACAAAAGGAATTATGCTATTCCTGAGGGTTAAGTGGAGCTATTGCATGGATACTTCAGTTAGAACTCATGTGACAGAGTTTGGTGGAGTTATTGAGGTAGTTGGTGGAGTTGTGTTCAGTTTAACTAAGTTAAACATAGTTGAGCTAGTTAGACTAGTTGTATCTAGTCTAACTGATTGATACGCTAGTGAGAGTGGTGTGAATTAATTATTAATTAATTCACTAATTAATAACTCATTAATCAACTAAAGAATACACCAGTTAACACAGTGCATGGATAGTTTTAGTGGAGATCAATGAAGAGGTAGGTGAAAGAGCAGTGTGACTATCAGTTGTGACTATAGTGTTGCATGATTTGCAACACACAGTGGTTGGAGATGCCAATGAGGATTGCGTGAGAAAGGCTGGACCAATTCGAGTTCATTCAGAGCCATTCTTCAGTAGTGATTGCGCAGTAGAGGCATGCTAGTAGGTGGCAGAGATTGGAGCATGTGTTTTGCTAGATCAGATCTGATTAGTGTGTGGAAATTGGAGATTGTACTGAGAGCTTGTGAGGAGCTTTGTATAATGATTGTTACACGACTCTATGACATAATATACAGATAGTTTGGGGTTTTCAGCTTTAAGCTTTCCCATAAAATGTTGTGTTCATATGTGTGAATGTTTATGGTTTTAATGTACGCATGCGATTGTTTTTATTTTCGCAATTAATAATCAATGGTAGAAGAGATTCTGTATTGTGCATGAAGTCAAATAGTGTGTGATCAGGAGAATCTCAGATGTATAACATATCAGTTATATAAATTTCTACAGCCAGGTCGATGTTCGCGGCACCTTCAACAACCTTTTCCATTGGCATAAGAGCATCACACACACCGAAGGTTTCCTTTAACACACTAACATTGGTCGTTTCCACCTTAACCTCAATATTATCAACTTTAAACTTCAATTTTATCATCATGTCGTTCAGAGTTTCCATGGACTTTTGCAATAGTTCCATATCCTTCCCTAACCCTACAAAATGAGTCAGCACAATAGACATGTGGTCTTGGATTTCCTTCACAATTTGATTGAAATATTTTTCAATCATCTCCCTTACACTTTCGTTTCTCCTAGGATCCTCGACACCGTTCTCGCTGCCATCTTCCTCTCTATCCTTGCCTGCACCAGAAAAATTATGTTCCTCAGCTATAGTAACCATCTTTTATATATAACCGCATGGTCGATACGAGAAGAGACACCCATATTATCGATATTAATTGTGTTCCCTACCTGAAACTCCTTCCACACATGCTCCTCCATCTGCAACATCGTCGAAATATATTTATAGTGATTCTCTAATGTATTGAACAAGATCTCACCCGCTTCCCCCATTAATAACCAACTAGGAGGTATCCACTTGTCCTGCAAGATGAACTTGCATCCCAGTCGCGACCATCTATGTTGGCACCTTTCGACGATCCTTTCGCCATCCCCGAGATTATAATTAATACGCCTAGTATTGTGATTATCCCAATGACCCTTATGTTCTCCGGTAAGTGTGAATATATGTAATTCATTATGGTACATGGAATTGATTGATATCCCCATCTATATGTAATACTCCTTGCGCTAATGTCGCTCCCACATTAGCTTGGAAATCGAACTTTTGATTATTGCCCCTTTTAATGTGAAAAAGTTTAACTTCGTCGATTTTTTTAAGTAGGATCACAAATCCTAATTAACAATGAGGAGGTTTCTGACTCAAATAGTTATTCACTTCAAAGGAGCAATGTACATTTTTGTATCACCGCCATTGAATTGCCTATAATAATAAAATTTGTTATACCTTTGGAGATGCTTATCATAAAGCCTTTCCAAAGAGAGAGCACTTCAGCTTGGTTATTTGAAGCTTTCCCAAGTCCCTAAGCGAACTTTTTTAATATTTTTCTTCGAGGTTAAAAATTAGCCCTCCCGCTCCTACCTCCCCGGGGTTACCTTTCGAAGCACCATTGAAAAAGAGTTGAACTTGTCCCATTTTTATTTTCCATGCTTTGAATTATTCCCTAGACAACCTGATATAAAAAGGAGAATATTTTTTTTTTTTTGTTGGCAACATGCTTTGGATGGGTGGAAAAATTGAGCCAGTCTTTTTCCTTTATACTTAGATCATCCAATTCTGATTCCTAAAATCCCCTCGAGGAGACCACCTCAAAAATAAATTGCAATCCTTTGATGGCCATCAATTCATGCGTGCACCTCTTGTCTTGGAATATCGCTTGATTACGACAAATCCATATTGACCAACAAAGATATTTAGGGACGACCATCTGACATCGCATGAAGAGGGAGCTTGAATTAATGGGAGAGGAATATTGAGATTGGAAAAGAACAAACATTGTGTTCGACTCCTCAGTGATAGATAATAATTGAAATATAGGCATGAGGGAAAATTTCCATGTATCCACTGTAAAAGAGCATTGGAAAAATATATGCTTGATGGATTCCTCCTTCCTGCCACAGAGCACACAACGGGAAGGTCCTTGAATGTTTATTTTTCTCAGATTCTTAGTTGTCAAAAAAATTTCGTGAACCAACTCCCAACGAAACATGTTAATCTTTAGTAGTCCATCATTATTCCAAAATTTTCCCCATATTTTAGCAGGAGGAGGAAAGGGAAGACTTTTAATAAGAATATTATATCCCTCCTTGACAATATAAATTTTTTTTTCCTTCAAAAAAATTTATTTTGTGCAATTTACCAGTAGCTATAGGTGCAAATCCTTTTAGATGCAATAATAGGGATTGCTATAGGTACAACAAGTGTCCAGGTAAATTCACTGATATCCAACCATTCTAATTTCCAAGCTCGTCCCAAATGGATATGTCAGCAAGATGGGGAAGGCCTTGCTTGGCCATCCAATTTGTTAAATCAAATAACCTATGATGAGCTTCTAAAAAATCCAAAAGGGTGGAGCCGTCTTTCCACAAATGAATACGCTTCCCATTGCCCGGTTGCCAACCCAGTTGTCAGTTGATCCAACAAAAACGAAGTCGTCGCCTTACAAAGCTTCCAAATCTTAGTTCCTTTCCCTCCCCAAGAATCTCCTTCAGGTCCTAGCAAATGGTTTTTATGAAAATACTTTCTTGTGAAAGCCTTTTTCCACCACTCGTTTGAGTCTGAGAGTAGCCTCCAAACCAGTTTTGCACCCAGAGCCAGATTCATGAATTCATGGTCTCTGATTGCTAATCCCCCAAAATTATTTGGTTCTCTTACCATTTTCCAATTAACAAGATGAAACTTGTTTTCATTGTTTTTACCTCTCTTCCAAAGGAATTTCCGAATTATGCTACTCATACTAATAATTATATTATTTGGGGCTAACAACCCAGACCCCATATACACAGGGAGAGAGGAGAGAACCGACTTAATAAGGGTAACTCTACTAGTAATATTTAGCCACTAAGCTCCCAAGAATGGATTCTTCTTTTAATTTTATGAAAGACAAAATCCCAATCCTCCCAAGGCGCCTACTTAAAGGATATTGGAATCCCAAGATGAGAAAACAAGGTTCGATCAATATTAGCCAAGATGTAGAGTAGGATCAGGACAATTCCAACCTATTAATTGGCATATTTTTTTATTAATCATCCCACCAGACAGAAGAAGATAAAAGTCTAAGATCTTCTTGAATCTTGAGGTTATATCTAAGGAGGAACGACCAAGGAGAAGGGTATCATCAATAAATTGAGAATGATTGATTTCGCGAACATTTCTAGAAATGCTTCAACCTGGAAGAGACCCATCCATTCTAGCATATTCAATATTCTAGCTCAAGGATTCAACCATTATAATGTACAACAGAGGTGACAAGGGACATCCTTGTTGAAGACCTATAGAAGCAGCAAAAAATTGGGTTGCCTGCCATTGATCAGAGGGTAGATCCAGGGGGAACCAATGCAAGCGTTTATCCATGAAATGAATTTTTTACTGAAACATAATTTTACCAAAACAAGGAAAAGAAAGGAGTGATTTACCCGATCAAAGGCGTTGGGCATACCCAATTTAATAACCATTCTAGCTTCTCCCGCCTCCTTACTCGAATGAATAGCTTCTTGCACCAGAATAATGTTATCTAGAATATTTCTCTGTCGCATAAAACCATTATAGGCATGCACATTATAGGCATTGGATATGTACCTCATGAACTGCTTCATCGAATTGGAGAACGGTGGAGTGCACATCCTAGGCATTGGATATGTACCTCATGAACTGCTTCATCGAAAGATTGGGCACGCGGTTTGACAACATGAGTACAGAAACTTGAGGGTAAACCTTGGATGTAGTGAGTCCGAACCCATCATTGATGTCCTCAAGTTTAGGACCTCTCATGGTGGCGAGAACATTCCTGCCACCCAATTCCAAATCAAGTCTGCCTTGCAACAAACTTGTGAGAAACACTGCCAGATTGCCTAGGCAGGCAATTCCTATATCGGGAACATTAACAGAACCAGTCACCTCTTCACCCATCTCTGTTACTGCTGAAGCGATGTTGGATAGCCATGCCAACTAGACAATGAATTGAATAATTAAGAAACGGATCGCACGTTGCCAATTCATGAATACAACACCCATTTCAAAATACAACCCAATGGAAATGGAAATAGAAACGGAAACAGAGTCTTTGGTGATAAAAAAACTGATGCGAAATCGCTGCTATGGACGGAATGTTTTTATAACAGAGTTGCAGTGGCCCACAATCCATGAGTTTTAGGTGTTTTGTTATACTGTGAGGCAAGACATATAGCGCGGTCTTTTTCAAATTTCGCTTTGGCATATTTACAATTTTTATTGGCGTGATTTAAAGTGTTAGCATATTTTCTTATTTGCATTATGAAAGTGTCAGAATATTTGTTTTTTATTTTTGGTCAAATCAGTGAAAGACTATTTGTTTGCTATGTTTATTTAAACTTTTCATTTTGGCATATTTATAGTATGATTATCATAAATGTGGTATATTTTTGTAATTAAAGTAATTAAGGTAAGTTTAATTTTAAAAATTTAATTGTAAATTTTATAAATATTTTAGATTTTGGAATGTGATAGATAAAAGTGGAGTTAATTGCAAAAATTTTGTCTATATTTTTTTATCTACTATCATAGATTTATTTTAAAGACATATTTAACATAAGTAGAGAAGGATCAAATTTTTTAAGTGCAAACTTATCCTAGAGTGCAAAAAACAATGTGTAAATTTGTATTGTTTAAATTGTATTTTTAATGTTATATAGATTAATTTCAAAAAAATAGTTGTTGGCTTTTGACAAAAAAACATATACTTCAAAAAGAATTAAATTTTAAAATAGTGAAACCACTTCAAAAGTTTTAAATTTTTTCAAAAGCTTTATATAATATATACATTATTTTTTTAAACAATATATAAAATATTTTACATAACATGTGCATTGAGTCATTTTATCACCTAACATTGAAATATTTTTTTGTTATTTATATATTTTTAAGTATAGGTTAATATTAATACTGTTAAAACATTTTATTCACAAATCATATTGGATATTTTATTATATACAACATTAAAAAATAAATAAAAAATAAAAAATTTAACATATAGGTATATACGAAGTTGATATCGACATAAATTAGTTAGCATAGATCTTCAAATAGTTTATTTAAATTAGGTGTTAAAATATTTTTGAAAAATATAAGTTTAAAAAAATTTCTAATTACTTTAAGTAAAACTATATTAAGTCCTATGGACAACTATTTAAACATGAATAGCATATTTCTTTTTCTTTTTTTATCATAATGAACGTTACTTTTCTATTTAGAGAATATTTTATTTTTATTTTGAAAAAAATACATATCAACTTCAAACATATTTACACATAACCTTCACACTAAAATGTAAAATAAACTTATCAACTCAAATCCTCTACTCTATAAAATAGAGAAATCCTCTGCCCAGAAAAAATAATCATGAAGTGAAGCATGCCCACCATGCATTACATTGCAGAGATGATGAATACACATATCATCATGTGAGAGAAGAAATACAAATTTTCTCGGCTTATTTGAATGCCAGAGTGACGAGTGTAAACGCAAGGTGTGAAATTAAACCAACATGAAGATGTTGTATAACTAAACGGAGTTATAAGTATTTATAATTTATGTAAATATGTAGTATGTTTAAGAGATTGTTAAATAAATTATTTTTAAATTTAATATGTTATTGAATTATTTTTTATATCATAGGTTTGATGATGTATTAGATTAAAAATATTTTTTTAATCAAATTTTGTCTATTTATTTATGTAAAATTCAAAAAAAATTATCACATATACTAGATAATTAAAATGTCAAATAATCAAATTTTGTCTATCCTTTTATGTAAAATTCAAAAAATTTCAAACACAATTATTTCTAAATCACCTACCCGGATAATGAGCTTGTCAGAAAAAGTCAAGGTAAAAAATACGCCTTAATATATTGTTATTTTGTATGATATAATAAAACTTGATAAACTAACATATTCCACGATCATCTCCACGTGAAAGGATGAGGTCACATTGACCTTTAGCTGTGTGCCAAAGGCTTCTTCAATGTGATCTTCACCTATATTGAAGACAAAAATAGAATCATGGATGGAGGACCATATTTCTTCAACTCGACAGGCTTATACCTTCGCCATTGGGTTGAGCGCTTCAACCTAGACAAATAAGATCTCACATGGGTCCCGGTCTGGATCCGACTCTATTCCCTCCCCCAAGAATACTGGGATGAGTTGACCCTAAGGGACATAGGTAATGCCCTAGGAGAATTCGTCAAAACAGTGGAGGAAACAAAGATCAATCGATACACAACATATGCACGAATCTGCGTCTACATGAACATAGAGGAGTCGCTCCCTGGCGAGGTAAGCCTATTGCATGATGATTTTGAATGGATACAAACTGTAGATTATGAACATGTTCCTTTAAGATTCCAAAGGTTTCATCAACATGGGCACTTATTCAGAGACTGCGCCCTAAATCAAAAAGTGGCAGCCAATAATGAAACAAATGACCAAGATACTGAAGGGCTTACAAAAGTAGCAAGCAAGAAAAGGCACAACAAGATAACCAAATCTAACCAGAACAAAAAAGGCCTTGCAACTAGAAATAGCTTTGTAGTCCTAAATCAACTAAGTGAAAATGAGAATGAACCTGCCAAAGCGGCAGGGCAAGCCTCGCAGGAGCAGCCCTGGACCTCAAAGAAACAACAGGACAAGATCCAACCGGAGGCCTTTCTGAAACCCCAAACCCTATCCACGCAGGGGACAACTCTGCATTGAAGGGAAAAGGACAGGTGTTAGATCCAATCCCAGAAGCCATGGAGGAAGAGTTAGAGAGCATTGACCTTGAGGGCCTGGATCTCATAGGGTTAGAGGATGCATGCAATAAGAAGGACTTTCACTCAATATCCTAGCAGCAGATCCAGAAGTTGGAATAAATCCTCACCTGAGCACAACATCTCCCTTCTTTGGGAATTCAGGCTAGTACACTCATTAATACAAAATACTTCATGAAATAATCCCGCAAAAGAGGCCGGAAAACAGTGCTGCAAAGAACAGTAGAAATGGGCAACGAAATGGTAGAATCTGGTACATTCCCCAAGTTAACTTGATTCTACGCTTACTCTACCAACCCCCCTCAATGAAGATCATCTCATGGAACATCATAGGGCTCAACAGCCCCACCAAGCACAGGATCATCAAGAAAAAAATCTCTGAGGAACACCCTACAACTTTCTACATGCAAGAAAACAAATGCTCCAAGTCCACTTTGGAAACAATCTTCAAAAAGATATGGAAAGGATGCAGAACAATAGCGGTAGATGCAAATGGAGCTTTAGGAGGAGTAGCAATCATCTGGAACCTCCAAATCATCACTCTAGAGAACTATCATGCCAATAATAATTTCATTCAAGCCAACTTTCACCTGATTGGAATGGCCATCCATGGCTTGCTAACGAACGTCTACTTTCCCCAAAATCTCCACCAGAAAACTGACCTTCTAGACAACATTGCTGAGCTCAATAAACATAGATCTCTACCACTCTTCCTGCTTGGAGGTGATTTCAATATGATAACAAATCTACAGGAAAAAAATGGAGGAAGGCAGCATCTAGACATGGAAAATAATGGATTCAAGAACTTCATCCAAGACAACCACCTCATAGATCTACAAACTTCCAATGGCATCTTCACCTAGAACAATAGAAGATGAGGTACTCATCAAATCGCCTCTATATTGGACCACTTTCTCATCACGGAAGACTTCATACATATGGGGGGTGATCTTGTAGCCACCATTATCCCGGCCATAGGCTCTGACCACTGGCCGATACAACTTCAATGGTTAAGACTAGGCGCGCCTACGCCCAAACCATTCTGCTTTGAACATTGTTGGCTCATACATCCAGGGTTCAAGGAAATGGTCTCAGATTGGTGGTCCTCCCTTTCACCACCATAAGGAACAAAAATGCATTAGTTCTAGACAAAGCTGAAAATGCTCAAAGGGAAATTGAAGGTGTGGAACAAAACCACCTTCGGTAATATCTTCAAATATCAAAGAGAGCTGGAAGAGAAAATGAAGAAGCTTCAACAAACAATCATCATGGAAGGCCACTCGACAGATTCAGAGAACCAAGAGAAAATATTAACAACCCAGATGGAAGAGAGAAGAAGCCAAGAAGAGATGCTATGGAAACAAAAATCTAGGATCTGTTGGCTCAAAGATGGAGAACGCAACACAAAGTTTTTCCATCGCTCCACCATTCAACACGGGATTCATAATACAATCACAGTTCTCAAAAATCAAAATGGAGAATGTCTAGAAAAGAAAGAGGACATCACGGAGGAGCTGTGCAACAAATTCAAGGACATAATCCAAGAACCCAATCATCAGAGGCATGAGGCAATAGGAAAAATCACCCAGCATATACCTAAACTGGTCACGGAAGAACACAATCGGACGTTACTTAAATCCAAGACTCTTGCTGAGGTGGAACAAGCAGTCTTCCAAATGAAGGAAGGGAAAGCTCCCGGCCCTAGCAGATTCACCACCAACTTCTTCCACTTCTTTTGGGAAACCATCAAAGAAGAGGTCTATGGTGTAGTTGAAGAATCGCGCACCACTCACTAGCTTCTTCTGGCTCTCAATGCCACCTTCCTCACTCTTGTACCAAAAGAAGACAATGCTGCTATGCCAAGTAAGTACAGGCCCATAACACTCTGCAATGTCATTTATAAGATAATTCCCAAATTTATTGTTAACTAAATGAAGCAGCTCCTTCCCCTGATCATCTCCTTGGAGAAAACGGGTTATGTAGAAGGACGAAAAATCCTTGATGGAATCATTTTAATCCACGAGGTCATTCATTCTCTCAAAACCACCAAAAAAATTGGTATGCTCCTCAAAATCGATCTATCCAAGGCTTTTGACAAACTTAGTTGGGACTATATAAAACATGTCCTCCTAGCCTTTGGCTTCAACCACACTTGGGTAAGATAGATCATGAGCCTTATAACCTCCCCTTTTCTTTCCATCTTGGTCAATGGTATACCTTCAAAAACCTTCAATCCATCAAGAGGTATTAGACAAGGAGATCCCCTTTTGCCCTTCATTTTCATCATTATGGCTGAAGGGTTGGGTCGTTTGCTCAAAAGCTCTGTCCATTCAAGCACTCTACATGGTATACCCCTTCACAATCTTCCCCCCACTTTTCATCAACAATTTGTGGATGAAAATATGATCATGGGACACCCCTCAGTCCAGGAAGCTCATTCCCTCAAATGTCTGCTAGATTGTTCTCTGAAGCTTCTGGCATAGAGGTCAACCCTGACAAATCTCAAATCCTCTTCTTCTATACTCCCCCTATCACTCAGCGCAATATTTCCTACATTTCAGGCTTCTCCATAGCCTCCTTTCCCTCCAAATACCTTAGTGCCCCTCTCACAGCCACAACCATTAATCATTCCTCATGGGGAGCACTGCTAGACAAAATGGAAACCAGGCTATCCCACTGGACCCATCGCTCTCTCAATATAGCGGGCCACATGGTTCTCATCAAAGTAGTTCTTCGGTCTCTCCCCATCTACCTCTTCTCTGTACTTGCAACCCCCAAATGGGTCCTCAAGGTTATGCGCAGACTACAAAGGACTTTCCTGTGGGGAGGAACCAAAGAGAAAAACGAATTGGCATTAGTCAACTGCAAAGAAGTATGCATGCCAAAAGGTCATGTGGGGCAAGGGATGCATGACCTAGAGCACAACAATAGTATCACGGGAGTTAGTATTTGGTGGAAATGGGTCTCCAACCCTCACACACCTTGGGCTATCCTATGGGTAGCCAAATATGCGAGAAACTGGCCCAAGGAGGACCTTATTAGATTCAAAATAGAGCTAGGAGGATCTTAAATATGGAAAGCTTCTAGCAACCAAAAATAGTTGATACAAACCCACAGCTTCTGGGAGCTGCGCAGTGGTACTCAAGCCAGATTGTGAGAGGACTCCTGGCAGCAACTCCCTAGTCTCTCCTCAATCTTTCCTAGACCCCTGTGGAGCACAACATTACAGGCAAGGAAGTGGAAGTGTGTACAGGATTTTTGGACCAATGACACAACTCAGGGATACAGGAATTGGATTCACACAAACAGATGGCAAGAAGACTGGAACAATGAAAATCACAGAGACATTTGGGAGGAGCTAATAACTAAAAGAAAAATTAGATCCCAACGAGGACCTGATATCCTTATATGGGGTCACATGCCAAGTGGCAAATACTCCACCAAGGAAGCCTACAACCTCTTACAATAGTAGAACCCAGATCCATTCAATCTCATCTAGAAGAAGATATGGTCTGCCAAGCTCTGGCCTAAAGAAGCCACCTTTTTATGGCTGCTAAGTAAACGACACATTCTCACATTGGAGAATCTATTGAAGCGAGGGTTTGTAGGACCCTCAAGATGCCCTCTATGCCAAGAGAATTTTGAAACCATCAACCACTTGTTGGACCTATGCCCTACTTCAAACGCCCCGTGGGACAAAATAGAAATCCTATGCAGATGCACCAACAGAGAAAGGGGCAACATCATCAACACCATCAGCAGGTCGATGGAAAACCCATAATCTAGCAACCTTCTAAACAAACTCTGGCAGATAATTCTGGGCCTCTTGATATGGAACATATGGAAAGAAAGGAACATTCGGATCTTTAAAGGCAAGGTATCCAATCAAGAGAAAATCTGGGCAAGGATACATGGCAACCTCACCAAAACCTTGGCTATTACTTCCTGTAGTAAGGAGGATCTCCCCACCTCTACTATGAAGCGTAACATATGGAGCAACTCGCATATAAGCATAAATACACCCCTGGACAACCCCCCAAGGAATGCAGGAAGAACCAACGCTTCTGAAAAATGGAATCCACCCCCAAATGGATTCTTCAAATGTAACTTCAATGGTGCCTCCAAAGGCAACCCTTGAAATGAAGGATTCAGAGGCATCTTCAGGAACTCCTAGGGTGAGCCCCTTCTGATCTACTATGACAATATGGGATGGGAAAGAAACAACTTCGCGGAGCTTGAGGGACTCATCTAGGGCATCTATAGAGCCATTGAGTTCAACTATTTTCCCCTGGAAATGGAGGGATATTCGCAAATTATTACTCTGGCGGCCACGAGAATTGTCCATGGCTCTGCCTCCACAAAGGTATCCACCAGCTGGAGGCTTGCCAACAGGCTTAAACTACTGGAACAGTTGATACAAAATCACAGGGAAATAAATTTTCACCGTGTGCGTAGGAAAGCAAACTATATTGTAGACCTCCTCAAGGGCGTGGAAAGTAACAGAGAGTTGCATTATTCCAATCTCACCCATATTGAGGATGATTATTTAAGAAGAAATGCCAAAATCTTATCTAAAAAGATCTTCTCTCCCCGGATGCGGGTGACAGTATAAGTACGCATGAAAATAGTCTCTTCCACTCTTGAGATGATGAAGATCTGCAGCGTAGGCCTTCACTCGACGTGGATCCACACTCCTACAATCATTCACATGAGATGACAGAGACTGGGCATCATGAAGACACATTAAGACAAAAACATCCCTTCCGGGGCACCTCTTTGCTGCAATATTTTGAATGATCTCTTGGATGGATATGATGTTCGGCCATAACTCTACACACATGCCTACTCATGAAAACAGTAACAACATGCAGCTGCGAGTGAGGCATAATAATGCTCAGCATCTTCGCATGTGTCACAGGCCTACTGTTGTGCTATACAACAACCCCCCATTTATTTATTTTATAAATAGGGACCCTTTATAAATAAATAGGAAATTATTTATTATAATTTCCTAGAATAAAAAACTTAGAAAATAAAATTTTTTGTTTTTCCTTAAAGCACATTGCATATTACATATCTTATTTCAAAAAGAATTATAAAACGTAAAATATGTGAATTGCGAAATGCGCTTGAAGCCTTTCCGAAGAAATAATTTAAAAACCTTGTAAAAACATCATATCATTGTTTTATTTTTCCTTTTCGCATCGCACTTTATTTAATCAATGAAGCTTTAAGAAGCAAATGATTTAAGTTGCGATACTCGTGGACCCAACAAGAAAATAAACTAGGAAATATAAAATATTTCGCTATCGCGGTCACTTTAAGTTTTTCGCAATTCACATTGCGCGCAACTTATAATATATAATTAAACGCTATGCTATAAAATTTGTGATTTGTGATTTGTACAGATCGCATATCACAACCTTTAAGGGTCAAGTATCACGAAAATATTATAAGGAATGATTGTGATTTGCGTATTAAATGAATTCAGGGTATGAAAACAACTTGTGTCATATAAAATGGAATTTAAGATCTTAACGACTTTAAAACGATTGATAGATCTTACGTGTGAAGCCACGTGAAATATTAAATTAGGAATTATGAAAGATGATTGATAGATTGACATCTTCTCGCGTTAGTTGAATTAAATGATTGATTTACTCTCGTAATACTCCTTATATGTTAAATTCACTTTGCTCTCAGGAAATCAATTACTGGATTGAAGAAGTTCAAAATGAGCAAAAGAGGCAAAAAAAATTCTTAAACGTCATCCACAGAAGACACAGATATGTCTTCATTATTTTCAGACACCGTCTATAATAAAGACTGTAGTAGTTCGACATGGGAGGCAATGTATAAACTCTTCGAAGACGAAGGACCAAGGGTGATAAACAAAGTTTCTGTAACAGGCACTGATTCTACCTCTGATGCAACCCTTTTTGACGTTGCATGCTCGTACATTCACAGGATAGCTGTGAGACCAAAAATTCTTCCTTATACAGACATGGTTAAGTGGGAAATTGACCACTTAAACATTGAAGATAGAATGTTCAATAATGCGAGAGGAGAAACTATAGTTCTTTCAAAGTAGAGGATTTAGCAGCAATGTATCACCTACCAACCCCGCAACAGAAATACACCAATAAATATATGTACACTTTCAAAGCAAAACATCCAGATCTTATCAAAGTCATCCATGAATGGAAGGACAATGAAGGGAAATTAAAGCAATATAAGTTTGGTACGTACCCAATTGCACAAATTTCTAATCGTTATTGTTATGTTGCTGGTATGTTGTGTAGAATATTTGCCAAGCCTGATAGTACTAGATTTTCAAGAAATTGGGTTCCCCTAATTGACGCAATCGTCAATTCATCTATCTTGAAATGGGCAGACATTTTATCCAATTACCTAGCCAAGCATATAACTTAATATAGGAATAAAATAAGTGTTTCACTCAAAGAAATACCTTCTTTTTATATGCCTGCCTATGTCATGGACGCTATCTGTTTTACTTCTAATTTTCCTACCATGGGTTGGAAATGGACTACCAAAAACCCTACCCCCATTCATATCTAACACAGAGAACATTGGGATTCTAAGTTCCACTTACACTTCTATAAAATTTTCTATGGAGTCATGTTGCCCATACATCAGATGATTTTCAATAGAAAGGCTCCTAGGGTTTCTGAAGAAGCCAATGTAGATATTATTCCAGTATATAGATGGTTTTCCTAAGAAAAGTTCACATATATTAGAGTATTTGGGAGTTATGCTCTTTTCCATGTTTTACTTTACTATGTTCCAGATAAATTACTTGCGAAAGAAATAGCCTATCAACTTGTCAATGGTGTCAGAAAATAGCTAAAGGATGGTAAAAAGGCTATTTGGCCTACTTTCCCTCTAGTGTGGCCTACTTTCCCTCTACAGTGTGGCCTACTGGACTTAGAAACTTGACACCAAAAAAAAAAAAACCATAAATGTAATGTTTCACTAAAGACACAACCATTCGTGATTTACATTATGTTCATCCAAACATAAGGTAGAAATGATTAGAAAATTATGAAAAATATTTATTTATGCTTAACATAATAATTATTTATGCTTAATTGTGGTTTGTGTTTGCTACCTGTTGTGACCAGCAACAACCCCCCCTTTTTATTTAATATTAGTAATAATACTAAATAAATGGGGACCCTTAGTTAAAATCCAAAAAATCAATTAGGATTTGTTTTCCTTTTCAAATAAAACTTTCTATCATAAACTTAGAGAAATCCCTTAGAAAGAACATTATAAAACACTTAAGTTTATGATAGATTACAATAAAATTGTTCTTTAAATAAAATATCGCACCCGTCGCAAAATGATATATATCTTTTATAAAATTGAAAATGCGATTTTGTGCTTTTGCGAGATTTGCGATATGCGCTTTTGCGCTATTGCGCAATTTCCACTTTTACGCTATTTTACATAACTGAGATGGCTTCATTTTGCGATATTGCGATATTGCGATATTGCGCAGCAAATCGCAGATCGCAATGTCGCAGATTCATGTAGGCGCGTTATCCAACGGCAATCTTCCCATATATCAAATCTGTTATGCGCTTTAATGATTAAATTAAATGATTGGATTGACAATTAATGGTAAATGAGATTGTGTTTGGATTGAAAGTCGTTTCACGATTAAAATATTATATTTCATCCGCTTTCACATTTAAAATAGTCTCATCACCTTTCTTATGCCATTACTCTCATTTACTCGTAAAACGCAGGCACGGAGGAGCAAACGTCTATACAAAGTGTTCACTAAACACTATGGGTAAGAAGGAGAAGAGCTCGAATTCTGAAAACAGAGAAATGGCTTCGCTGTATGTAGACACCGCTTGTAATAAGGATGCCGGTATATCCACTTGGGAAGGAATGTATAATCTGTTAGAAGAAGAAAATCCTGTGGTGATGAAGGTTGTGGCTACAGCAGGTTCTAGTAATACGTCTGAAGCAACCCTCAAAGAACTGGCTTGTTCATTTCTCCATAGGATAGCGGCAAGGCCGAGGATTCTCCCGTATACGGACATGGTGAAATGGGTGCTCGACAGCACCGATATTTCAGATAGGCAATTTAGAACTCCATCTCAAGAACTATTCGGTTCATTCACCACGGAAGACGTAAGGCTGATGTATAAATTGCCGAAACCTCATGCGACTTATCATAAGCAATTTATGGAAGAATTTGCCAGAGGACATGCGAATTTGTCAGAATGCACACAGGAATGGACTAAAAGAGATGAACCATTAAAGAAAAACAAACACGGGTGGACAGTACCAAAAAAGGATGTTTTAGACACTGTTCACAAGTTCAAATATCCAAGTGAGAAATTTGACACAGTTTCTACCACAAGATAAGGTATGTAAGTTTGCCAAAATTATCCTCTATAGAGCTTTTAGAAGTTACTGAAGAAGCTGTTGGAGGTTAGGAGTTCCCAGGGAAACATGAAGCTCTTCTTGAGAAAAGTCGGGAGTTGAAGAAACTTGAAATAACTGTAAGACAAAATGAGGAAACATTGACCAAATTCAAGGCACTTGATACTGAATAAGAAAAAAGATGTAGAGCATGTTTGGCACAGAAAAAAATTACTGCGAAGAGTCAAATCGATAAAAATGAAGCTACTTTGGCTAAAGTATGATATGAGAAAATGGTGAAGCAAAATCAAGATGAAATTGCAAAATTAATAACAGAGCAAAAAGCTCCAATAAAGGAAAATGCACAAATTAGAAGGGCAGAAAAGGCAGCATAGGAGGCGGCTACAGCGGCAAACACTCTTACTGATTGTGTAAATGACAATTTACACAAAGCTAATATGATTCCAGAAACTGTTCCAGGGTATCTCCCACAGGCACATCAACTGCAAATAGAATGGAGACAAAAGGCAGAAGAAAGAGCAAAATCAATTCAAGGGCTGACAAGATTGAATTGGGACTCATACTGGGCGTACTTGGTGAAGCCACACAGTCAGCACAGTGCGCTTAATTGTATCATCAATGCTACAGAGAAGATTGTGCCTACGCTTGCCGACTCTGTCTTTTCAGGATAGTTGAATTCTGAAGTCGGTCAACCGCAACTTCTCAAAACTATGCTAGATGCCTGCAAGTTTAAAGATCAAGTTCGTAGATAGTTAGATTTAGTTTTAATTTTACTGTATTTTAGCCTAGGAAAAGGACGGTCATTGAACCGAATCCTTAATTTTTGTAATAAGACTATTTTTAGATTTAGCAAAGTAGTATTTAAACCCTTCTCATGCATTTAGAGAGGGGTCCTGGATCTTAATATTTTTTGACTTAGAGATTGCATTTCTGTACTCCATTGTCTTATATATTTTTAAAAAGGATCACATCTGGTGATTTTCATGTGGAATTATCTTTGAAGTGTTGCATTTTTGTACCTTGGAATTTGATTTTGCATCAGAGTTACTGGATTAGAGTATCACATTGCATTTGAAAGTCTTCAAGATGAATGAGGTATTTCTATCCTTTCACTGTTGATTTATTTTGTCTTATGATATTCGCTTTAAAATTGCTATCATTTATATATATTTGTTTTCACAACGCTTCCGTTTATATATCATTTCTGAGTATAATTGAAACGTTATCTTTCATAAGTATATATAGATGGTATACAATGATGAATGTAATATGCTAATACAACTCTGTTTAATTTCTTAAACAGAGTTATCTTTATTTGTTTCTGCATATTTCAATTTAAATAATAATACATTTTCATGGTTATTGTTAAATTGGAACGATCTTAAGTTGTATTCACATATAATTACCCGGGTTAGCTTTAGAATTTCTTTGCCAGTATTTAGTTTAAATTAATTAGTTTTATTTCAGTTAATTTAGTCCCATTTCCATCCATCCAAACCAATCCATTTAGTTATAAGGAAACTGGTCCTTTAAATCCAGTCGGAGCCACCATACCAAACGGAAAAGGAGTTGCCTTAAGGTCCTGACCGGGTGGTTTTCCCCGATGTTTGAAGCAGAGATTTTCTAGGCTTCAACATTTTTGGCGCTAGAAGGAGGGCATGAGCTATGAATGGCAAGTAAATCTTTATCCACAAGCCATTCTGAGAGCAAAACACCCTCATTAACTTCTTCAATTTCTTCTGAAATTCAAAATCCTAGAGAAGAAATTGCAGAAAATATTCGGACACCCACTACCAAAATCTCAAAACATTCAGACAATCAAAATCCTGAGTCTCCTGAAGTTCAAGATTTAATTCATAAATTGAAAGGATTCTCATTATCTATAGAAGAGTCTGAAATATCTGAAGGTAGTGTCACTTCAAAATTTGTTTCTTCGAAACCTCTTACTAGGCTTCAAAGTGAAAAACTTGGTATTTCTCTGAAAGAATTCCCTTTACCGAGTAGATTCAAGACAAGAAAAACTCAATCAGAATAAGTAAGTGATATAAGTTCAACATCTAATATTCAAATACCTGTTTCCGAAATCCTAACTCAACGAAGTACAGTTGTTCCCTCATCATCTCCTCAATTATCATCTGCTCAATCCTCATCAATCTCAACATCATCTATTCCAACAACTTCTATTCAAACACCACCAGTTTCTACTACCCCTCCAATTTTTGTTCCAATAATGGCTAGACCATGGGCTACTCCAGGGGCAGTCAACATGGCTGCACCTTTACATGATTTACCAGACAATCCTGGAAAATGGCTTCCAAAGTTTAGCCCAGATCTCAACATTCAAGCTGAAGAACATATCAATAACTTTATGCTGGCTATTAATTTGAATGGAGTCACACATGAAGATGTTGTAGTTAGACTATTCCCTTATACTCTTCAAGGGATAGCAGGATCATGGTACTTTTCATTACCATCAGGATCCATAACAAGTTGGGACATTTTTGCAGATCATTTTTTAACCAAATTTGGAGATGACCGATCAATAGCAACTTTACTCAATTACCTCTCAAATTTGAAGATAGAACCCAAGGAACCCATTAAAGAATTCAACGCTAGATTCAACAAACTCTTCAACAAAATTCACGTAGATTCACAGCCCAGTGAACAAGTCAGAATTGAATGGTACATAACTTCCTTACCCTCAAACATAGCAATTTTCGTAGACAGAGCTGCAAAACCTACGTTAGCTGAGAATATGAAAGAAGCTATTGCAGTGGAAAAACGGATTACTTCTCTAGAAAAGAAAAATGCTATCGAGGAAAGGAAATCAAAGAAAGTCAGCTTCAAAGATGATTCAAAGAAAAAGGCCAAAGATCCATACAACATGGAAGGTTTACAGAAAGTTCTTAAAACCATGTCAAATGAAATGATTGAAATTAAAAAACAAGTAGCTGAAACTTCTACCAAGAAACCATTCCGAAATTTCAGAAGAAACCAAGTTGAATCTAAACCTCCTAATACAATCTCTAATGCAGAATCAGAGGAAGAGGAAGAAGAAGAAGATACATCTCTAGTATCAGATGAAGAAGATGAGAATGAAGAAATAGCTGAATTGAATGGAATGTGGGATTTTATTCTCCCTAATTCTGATAGTGAAGAAGCTATGCCTGTAAGTACTAGGAGTAAATCTATATCGGAACCAGTGCAAACAGTTCCTAAAAAGAAAATTACAACTCCAAGTACCAAAGACAAATCCCCTGTAAAGAAAACTTCTCCATTACCTACTCAAAATCAACCATCCTCTTCTAATCCTCCTACATCAACAGCAAAGACTTTAGTAGTGTCAGATCCTATGGAATACAACATTGTCGAGGACATGAAAAAGATCAAAGCTAATATTTCCTTACATGAACTCAACAAACTAAAACACCAGCAAAAGTTGTTATTGAAAGAATTAAATGCTACACCAATTGCTCCTTTACCAAGCGGTGTAGTTGCAAAAGCAGCAAGAGGAACTGGTAAGCCACCAGATAAGGTAGATGCTACTGATACTGTGCTCATTGGGGAAAAGTCAAATTCTCAAACTCCTTTTCTTTTGACTTATGAGATGTACAATAAAAATCTGCACAATTGTTTGATTGATTCTGGAGCTTCCTCCAATATAATGCCTACTTCTGTCTGTGCTAAATTGAATATCAAACCACAGAAATCAGCAGTTCATATCGTTCAATTGGATCGCTCTAAAGTTCAAGTTGTAGGAGAAATCAATTCAGTTACTAGCAGATTAGCTTCTGATCCTAGGATTGTCCAAAGAATTGATATTTTGATTGCTGATATTCCTGAATTCTATGGATTAATCTTGAGCAGGGACTGGTCTGCGCAACTTAATGGTTATATCTCAACTGATTATTCGCATATGTGGCTTCCCTACAAAGGGAAACCAAATCAAATTAAAATTGAACGATAAAAACATATGACGCACACTGTCACTGAATTCGAACAACCTAATGAGCCTGTGGCATTCAACAACAATATTCTCGGAGGTTATTCTGCTGAATCATTTCTTGGAAACTTCGAAGCTCCTCAATCACCTTTTTCTGTAAATACTTTTGTTTCTCAAATAGAAAATTTTTCACAATCTGATTCTTCCAGAATTGTAAATATTTCTGATGTAATTGTAGATAAGCCAATAGATAAGTCTTTATTTTGGTTGTTATATTTTGATGGATCAAAATCTAGTGATGGAGCTAGAGCTGGATGCATCTTAATTGATCCTAATGGTGAGAAAACTATGCTGCCATGTAGGTTATAATTTGAGTGTACTAACAATACCGCAGAATATGAAGCCTTGGTTTAAGGACTTTATAAAGCTATAGGGTTAGATGTTAAATACTTGAAAGTCTTTGGTGATTCCGAAATTGTCATAAAACAAGTTAGGAACACTATTCATTGCCTTTCAGGACATCTTAAACACTATCAAACCCTGGTACAAGATCTCACCACTCATTTTTTAGCATTCAATATTTCTTCTATTCCTAGGAATCAGAATACATCAGCTCACTTGTTAGCTAATGTTGCATCTAAACTCCTTCCTGCTGAAGATTGCAGTCCTGATAGGTTTTCTGTAGAATTGATTTTTCGTCCGTCTGTCCCAGATAATGTTACAAACTGGAGAGTTTTCTATCATGATCAAGATATTCTAAATTTCATGACTTCAGAGAAATCATATGATGAACAAATTATTGACGAAGATGATCATAATTTACAAATTGCTTCAAAAGGTAATGAAAATCCCATTCCGAAATCTGTTGTTAAATTAGAAGATTTATATGACATTAAAGACAGATTCAAGAAAGTCACTAATGCTAAACTTCAAAGTTCTACTTTGAAGTTTGAATTAGTAAATCTCGGTTCTGATTCTAAACCTCAAAACGTTAACTTAGGAATCAATTTAACACCAGGGGAAAGGAATACGTTCATTAAACTGCTGAACAAATATAAAAACGTTTTTGCTTGGAATTATGATGATCTAAAAACGTATGATACTTTGGTTATTCAACATACAAGTCCAATGCTTCCTGATATTAAACCTGTTCAACAGAAATTGAGAAAGATTCATCCAAATCTCGAAAGTCAAATCAAATCAGAACTTAATAAACTTTTAAAAGCCAAAATCATTTTTCTCGTCAGGCACTCCAATTGGGTTTCCAATATGGTACCTGTAAGGAAGAAAAATGGTGATATAAGAATCTGTATTGATTTCAGAAATTTAAACAAGGCATGTTTAAAGGACAATTTCCCATTGCCAACCATAGAACAGATACTTCAAAAGGTAGCTGGTTCTGAACTTATGTCCTTTCTCGATGGATTTTCAGGCTATAATCAAGTTTTAGTTCATCCAGATGACAGATTGAAAACAACTTTCAGAACAAAATGGGGAACTTATGCTTATCAGAAAATGTCTTTTGGTCTAATAAATGCAGGAGCAACTTTTCAAAGAGCCATGGACATAGCATTTAAAGGTTTGATCAATAAATCAGTTTTTGTTTATCTTGATGACATAACAGTATTTTCAAAGAAGAGAGCCAATCATCTACATGATTTAAAACAAATATTTGAAAAATGTAGAAGGTTTGGTATTTCCTTAAATCCGAAGAAATCTTTCTTTGCTTTAGATGAAGGAAAAATCTTAGTATTTGTTGTGTCAAAAGATGGTATATATATTGATCCAGATGGAGTGAAAGAAATTTCTGATATTTCTTTACCTCATAACAAAAAATCCATGCAATCATTTCTTGGACAGATTAATTTTGTTAAAAGATTTATTCCTGATTTTTCTTTTATTGTTTTACCTATGCAAAATATGATCAAGAAGAATTCAATATTAAAATAGGGGCATGAAGAGAAAGAAGCCTTTAAGGCAATCAAGCAAGCGATTATTAATGCACCAGCATTGAATACCCCAGATTTTTCTAAAGATTTTACTTTGTATACTCTGACCACTGAAACATCCTATGCAGCCGTTTTAACACAACTCAATGATCAAGAAATCGAAGCACCAATTTCTTTCTTTAGTTCAAATCTGCAAGGAGCTGAGCTTAATTATTCCGATGTTGAAAAACAAGCCTTTGTTGTGTTTAAATCAATCAAACATTTTAGACCTTTTCACTTGAAAACACATACAAAAATCATTGTCCCATTCTCTGCAGTGAGGCAATTATTAATTCAAAAAGAAGTAGGAGAAAAGAGAGCTAACTGAGTAACAACCTTGCAAGAATATGATATTGATATTAAACCAGCTAAGATTGTTAGAGGACAAGGTTTTTGCAGATTATTGGCAGGAGCTCATAACATACCAGAAAATCAAGATTCAAATCAAGATATTCAAGTAAGTCAGATAAATGTTACAGATTCCGGATCTCAGTATGTTGATCTTATCTATTACTTGAAAAATGGGTATGCTCCTTCTAATCTCAGCTATGAGAGTAAACGCGCTTTAAGGTTAAAGGCTATTAAATATGAGATCATTGATAATGTGTTATTTAGAAAAAATTATGATTCAATTTTATTAAGATGTCTTGAAAAGACTGAAGCTGAAAAGGTTTTGCAGGAGTTGCATGATGGACCAGCAGGAGGTCATTTTGGAGGTGATACCATAGCTCACAAAATAATTCGTGCTGGTTATTACTGGCCTACCCTTTTTAAAGATACGCATGATTACGTAAGGAAGTGCCGAATTTGTCAAACTGCAAGTGGAAGACAAAGGAAACCAGCTTTTCCTTTGCAACCAGTGACTATTGAGCAACCATTCGAACAATGGGGGCTTGACATTATTGATGAGATAGTACCTCATTCTTCCAAACAGCACAAGTACATCCTTACTGCAACTGATTACTTTACAAAATGGGTAGAAGCAATCCCGTTGAAGGTAGCCAATTCTAATGCAATTATTGATTTCATAGATCAATTCATCATAACCAGGTTTGGTGTACCTAACGCTCTAGTCTTTGATAACGCATCTTACTTCTCTGGAAATAGTTTAATAGAATTTGCAGTCAAAAGAGGTTTTAAATTGAAATATTCAACAAATTATTATCCACAAGGTAATGGTTTGGATGAATCCACTAACAAAAACCTTATCAAAATCATTAAAAGGACCGTTGATCAAAATCAAAAGAATTGGCACAAATCTTTAATCTTTGCATTATGGGCTGATCGTATCACTGAAAAAGCTTCAATAGGGACTTCACCTTTCAATCTAGTTTATGGAAAAGAAGCTGTGATACCATCAAATTTAACTCTTCCATCATTAGCCCTAGTGCAATTTATTGAAGAAAATCCTTCACCATCTATTCAATTAAGGTATGATCAAATCCTCAAACTAAAAGAAGATAGGGATAAAGCAAAAAATACTCATGAAAAACATCAACAACTTGTAAAATCTTCTTTTGATGCAAGTTCTACCCGGTCAAAAATTTTGTCAATCGGTGATCTAGTTCTGAAATGGGATAAAGCACACGAAGAAAAAGGTAAACATACCAAATTTCAGAAAATGTGGCTTGGACCATTTCAGATCGTTGAGAAGATAGGCTCAAATACATTCATACTCCAAGATCTAACAGGTAAGAGAGAATCTCTTCCTGTAAATGGGCTTGTCTTAAAGAAATTCTTTCCATAAGGAGGTAACCCCTTCTTAAACTATAGATATTCCTTTCTGCAGAATTTTGATTGTTTTTGTTTTTGCAAATAAAGGTTGTTAATGAGTCTCTAATTGACTGTTTACTATTTAAGAAAATTTCTTCAGAAGGATATTATAAATATTTATTTTGTGTAAATAAGAATTTTTAAAGTAATGATCACAGTTTTTGAATAGTTTAAAATAAGATGTTAAACTTTGAAAGATTATTTCAATCATTTACATGATCTTTTGAAAACTTGAGAACAATGTAAATCATCATAAGTTTATTAAGCAGAGAAAGGTTATCTATCAAAGTAAAGATTTTTTCAAAGTTTTGGAACTCAAAAAACTCTGAAAATTGTCATCCATTGATTCTTAAGGATAAAACTATTTCACCCCATTCATTTAAGTTGTGATTTTTTAGAATGTAATTCTAAGAAATTTGAAAATTTAAGAGATAAGAGGTCTCATTATGAGCCGACTTACCATGTTCATAAGGAGTAATAAAACTAACATTACCAATACTGCATACCAAAACAGGGTAATGGCTTATAAATATAATACAAGGGGTCTCATCACGAGCCAGCTTGTTCAGTTTAATTATAACTAGTGAATGGCATTGTTATTAACTGGCTACCAAACCAGAACAATGGCTCTTAAAACAAAAAAAAAATAAGTAAAAGACAAAAACATGAGATAATAGGTCTTATGAATTTATCTTTTAAAAAGTCATAATTTTAGTTGGATGGGACAATGAATGGTTAATGGTTTAAAGGTAACCTTGTCGAGACTATGAACGTTTGCTGGCAGCAGAGGCAATACCTATGGCAATAGAGTATATTATAAAACCAAAACTTGGAGAAATCCACTTACTTCATTATTAACACCAATCAAAGCTTGAAATAACCCAAAATGTTTTTATTCTTAAAGAATTAGAAAGAAATTGTGAATGATTTTTATTTCTTTTTCATAGTTACATTTTATTTGAATTATCCCAAGATAGTTTTCATTATCTTTAAAAGTCTTTACTTACTAAAGATAGAATGTTCATTTTATTTTTTCAGAGATAACTGTTTCTTTCAGTGAATCGCCAATTGTTGTGACCAGCAACAACCCCCCTTTTATTTAATATTAGTAATAATACTAAATAAATGGGGACCCTTAGTTAAAAAATCCAAAAAATCAATTAGGATTTTTTTTCCTTTTCAAATAAAACTTTCTATCATAAACTTAGAGAAATCCCTTAGAAAGAACATTAAGAAACACTTAAGTTTATGATAGATTACAATAAAATTGTTCTTTAAATAAAATACCGCACCCATCGCAAAATGATATATATCTTTTATAAAACTGAAAATGCAATTTTGCGCTTTTGCGATAATGCGACCCCAAAAGCCTATACAATAAACGTATTGGTCGCAGATCGCATAGCGCAGAAAACAGAAGTGATTAATGAATACCTTTTGCGCTATTTTCAATTTTGCGCTTTTGCGAGATTTGCGATGTGCGCTTTTGCGCTATTGCGCAATTTCCACTTTTGCGCTATTTTACATAACTGCGATGGCTTCATTTTGCGATATTGCAATATTGTGACATTGCGATATTGCGATATTGCGCAGCAAATCGCAGATCGCAATGTCGCAGATTCATGTAGGCGCGTTGTCCAAAGGAAATCTTCCCATATATCAAATCTGTTATGCACTTTAATGATTAAATTAAATGATTGGATTGACAATTAATGGTAAATGATATTGTGTTTGGATTGAAAGTCGTTTCACGATTAAAATATTATATTTCATCCGCTTTCACATTTAAAACAGTCTCATCACCTTTCTTATGCCATTACTCTCATTTACTCGTAAAACGCAGGCACGAAGGAGCAAACGTCTATACAAAGCGTTCACTAAACACTATGGGTAAGAAGGAGAAGAGCTCGAATTCTGAAAACAGAGAAATGGCTTTGCTGTATGCAGGCACCACTTGTAATAAGGATGCCGGTATATCCACTTGGGAAGGAATGTATAATCTGTTAGAAGAAGAAAATCTTGTGGTGATGAAAGTTGTGGCTACAGCAGGTTCTAGTAATACGTCTGAAGCAACCTTCAAAGAACTGGCTTGTTCATTTCTCCATGGGATAGCGGCAAGGCCGAGGATTCTCCCGTATACGGACATGGTGAAATGGGTGCTCGACAGCACCGATATTTCAGACAGGCAATTTAGAACTCCATCTCAAGAACTAATCGGGTCATTCACCACGGAAGACGTGAGGCTGATGTATAAATTGCCGAAACCTCATGCGACTTATCATAAGCAATTTATGGAAGAATTTGCCAGAGGACATGCGAATTTGTCAGAATGCACACAGGAATGGACTAAAAGAGATGAACCATTAAAGAAAAACAAACACGGGTGGACAGTACCAAAAAATGATGTTTTAGACACTGTTCACAAGTTCAAATATCCAAGTGAGCAATTTGACACAGTTTCTACCACAAGATAAGGTATGTAAGTTTGCCAAAATTATCCTCTATAGAGCTTTTAGAAGTTACTGAAGAAGCTGTTGGAGGTTAGGTTCGATTAGGATGAAGCTATTGAAAGTCGAGTTGAAGAAACTTGAAATAAACGTAAGACAAAATGAGAAACATTGACCAAGGCACTTAATACTAAATAAGAAAAAAGATGTAGAGCATGAATATTTGGCACGAGAAAAAAAGTACTATTTTGAAAAGTCAAATCGATAAAAAAGAAGCACTTTGGCTAAAGTATGATATGAGAAAATGGTGAAGCAAATCAAGATGAAATTGCAAAATTAATATGACAAAAAGCTCCAATAAAGGAAAATGCACAAATCAGAAGGGCAGAAAAGGCAGCAGAGGAGGCAGCTACAGCGGCAAACACTCTTACTGATTGTGTAAATGACAATTTACACAAAGATAATTTGATTCCAGAAACTGTTCCAGGGTATCTCCCACAGGCACATCAACTGCAAACAGAATGGAAGCAAAAGGCAGAAGAAAGAGCAAAATCAATTCAAGGGCTGACAAGATTGAATTGGGACTCATACTGGGCATACTTGGTGAAGCCACACAGTCAGCACAGTGCGCTTAATTGTATCATCAATGCTACAGAGAAGATTGAGCCTACACTTGCCGACTCTGTCTTTTCAGGATAGTTGAATTCTGAAGTCGGTCAACCGCAACTTCTCAAAACTATGCTAGATGCCTGCAAGTTTAAAGATCAAGTTCATAGATAGTTAGATTTAGTTTTAATTTTACTCTATTTTAGCCTAGGAAAAGGATAGTCATTGAACCGAATCCTTAATTTTTGTAATAAGACTATTTTTAGATTTAGCTAAGTAGTATTTAAACCCTTCTCATGCATTTAGAGAGGGGTCCTGGATCTTAATATTTTTTGACTTGGAGATTACATTTCTGTACTCCACTGACTTATATATTTTTTAAAAGGATCACATCTCGTGATTTTTATGCGGAATTATCTTTGAAGTGTTGCATTTCTGTACCTTGGAATTTGATTTTGCACCAGAGTTACTAGATTAGAGTATCACATTGCATTTGAAAGTCTTCAAGATGAATGAGGTATTTCTATCCTTTCACTGTTGATTTCTTTTGTATTATGATATTCGTTTTAAAATTGCTATCATTTATATATATTTGTTTTCACAACGCTTCCTTTTATATATCATTTCTGAGTATAATTGAAACGTTATCTTTCATAAGTGTATATAGATGGTATACAATAATGAATGCAATATGTTAATACAACTCTGTTTAATTTCTTAAACAGAGTTATGTTTATTTGTTTCTGCACATTTCAATTTAAATAATAATACATTTTCATGGTTATTGTTAAATTGGAACAATCTTAAGTTGTATTCACATATAATTACCCGGGTTAGTGTTAGAATTTCTTTACCAGTATTTAGTTTAAATTAGATAGATTTATTTCATTTAATTTAGTCCCATTTCCATCCATCCAAACCAATCCATTTAGTTATAAGGAAGCTGGTCCTTTAAATCCAGTCGGAGCCACCATACCAAATGGAAAAGGAGCTGTCTTAAGGTCCTGACCGGGTGGTTTTCCCCGATGTTTGAAGCAGAGATTTTCTAGGCTTCAACACCAC
>JAXQQM020069111.1:0-238257 GCA_034641835.2 Pinus albicaulis | reverse complement strand
AGTGGGTATTCATTTCTTAAAACCTGTACTCATAAAACAAAATGAAATTGGGGTTATAGGGAGTTTTTTCAATCCTTGACTATCTACTATTTCGATAAAATGTAATATCTATTTCTAAATTTGCAGAGATTGGGTTTAAAAACTTCAGGGAATGGCTGGTCATATGCAACATGTTATGCAAACAATATAAATTGGGGTGATTGGTATAATTTTCTAGCCCTGACTGTTAAGATAAAATTTGCACTGGGTATCTAAATTTGAAGAGTTTGGCTTCAACTACTTTGGCTTATGGCTGTTTAGATGAAATACAGTATAAAAAGTTAAAAACATAATGGAATTGTGGTGATTGGGAGCTTTTTGTAGCCCTGTATTTTTAGATAGCATTTGTTGTGCGTTTTTAAATTTATGGAATTTTAGGTAGAATAGGTGCTAATGCTAGTTTGTGGATAAGGTGAGGTAATTTGAATAGCTATTCATACATACATGTTTTTTTAGAGTTTTATAGAGCCTTTTTTAATTACCAAAGTGAATAGTTCTTGCATAAGAGTGTCTGAAAAACTTTGACATAAGTAAATATTTTGAAATCCATCCTTGTAACTTGACTTGGGTAGCTGAGCGAATGGATCAAGGTTCTGAAATGTTTTTTTGCCAGACTTAATGTGTTGAAGCTCACCAAAACTTGACAGTATGCAAGCGCCAAATTCCTTAACTTTTTTATTTTCTTCTTGTTCCAAAATCAACTATATACCAATATAGCTTAGTAAGATGCCAAATCTGTTTATCTGATGCACGCAGTGATGCTAAGCCAATAGCCTGAGCAAGATCAGCAAACCCAGGGTGTACTGGCATTAGCATGTGATCAAGTATCTCATGGAAAATGTAAGGTTCGGGAGTGTACATTGCATTTATAGTGTGATGAATATACTGTGTTGAATGTAATGTTTTGAATGGTAGTCCATTCAAAAATTGACGCGGGTGAAACAACCCTACAATAAATCTTATTTTCCATCCAGTGCAATGTTGCAAAACCTATGCACAAAATCGATGCCAAATTTGTTATATACAATGGTATAAGTCTCCGTTCATAACAAAATATAAATACAGGCTATCAAAACCCATTATACCTATGAAATATCTTCTAGTTGAGGAATTTTGTTAGGAGAAAAGTTGAGAAGTGGAAATGATTCCAGATACTCTTTGCAAGCATGACTAGGCTGCAATTCACTATGTTTGTAAGGCCTTCTACCCAAACATGAGCTTCTTCATTAGTATAGTTGATCTCAGGAATGGGTTATCCTCTGCAGAAATCGAAATCTCTCATGATTTTGAACTTTGAAGTAGCTCAAATCACATGAAACTACAAAAAATAAACTGCTTTTGTTCTAATAACAAAGGTTAAATGAAATTTTCTTTCTATATTTTGATTTCTATTTCCACTATATTGTACCTTGTACTCATCAAATATTGAACAAGTTGTGGCAATAACATTAAAATGGTACCCAAGAATGGGATAACAATGACTTGCATTTTGTATTTTTTGGCCAGATCACCAATAAATGACCACCTTCTCTTGTATTCTTTGTCATGATATCACTAGAGATCAATAATTAGGATGAAACAATTTAAGTCGTATAGCCATGCTTAAAAAAGTTCAGTTCAAATGCTATAATAGATATCCTCATGAGTGTAATACTATGCATGAAATGCCACAAAAAGCAGTAGTGGTTGATGCATTTGTACCATACTTCCTTTAATGGCTAACCCCTGAAGAAGACAAACCTAAAAGCACCAGTGTGGTGATAAAATCTCTACATAAAAATGATAAATTCCACTAGAGGGAAAATGAATGAAGTACAAATAAAGCATTTAGAAAATTCAATCGGGAAAATCATGTGTTAAGAGATAATAGTTTACATTTTACAAGGATCTAAAATGACTTTCAAGCATGGAAGTCGCGGCAACAAATAAACCACCTGACCACCTGAGTCCTTACAAGTGTACAGGAAAATAAGAAATAAATTAGAATCTTTATAGTAGTCCATCTCATAGGCTGTTAATTTCACTCTGTTTGGGTTATTGGTTCCATTTATTCTAAATGATTTTTTTATTGTTGGTTTTATATTAGTGAATATATGATAAAAATTTCACAGGAACTGTCGAAGAGTAGAATCACGAAGAATAGAAACACACCAATGATCCTTCTACTGTAAAAAATTGTTTTGTCACTTTGATGGTGAATTCAATGGGGAATACCTAAGATAGGTCAACCATATCAACTATCAACACTTGAGGCATTATTAGCACACACAAAAGGAGTAAATATTTATCTTCTTAAGAAGAGTACTTTTTGTCCCTTTTTGTCCCACCACAGGGAGAAGTTTCGAAGTCCGCGACTTCTGATCGGTCAAAAATAGACAAAAGAATGGAAATGTTAATAATGGGAACACTAATGGTGTTCCCTTGGGTCCAAGACCTAGATATCCAATTCCTTTATTTCCTTCTAATGGTGGATATAGCAGGGTATTTTTCCTGCAAACCATGATTTCATCGAGACAATTTCTTCTTGGCTTGATGGGCCAGTGGTTTCAGACGATCAATATAGGCCTCCCACAAATAATCTAGTGTCATCAGTGGTTTCACATACTACATATCTTGGTCCACTTGGGAAAAATATGCACGTTTACCTCCTGTAACGGTATGTTACTCATTGCTGCTATTTATCCTTTTTTTGTGTTTTGATATGTTAAGGATTATTTTAGGTGTAAGCTTCTTCATGAATAGAGTGTACCCATCTAACATACTGTATCCACACAAAAATGCATCCATTAGATCAAATCCTGGTTTTGGGGCACGTGGGTTTGAATCTAGGCAAATGAACGGAGTTGGAGTGTTTTTGACAAGGGGAAACCAAGAGGCCATGTAATATTCCAAAATTTTCACATGTTTATTTGGAATATTAGAGTTCTTAATTAACTTAATTAATTAATAAGATAAAAGGTTGGAGGGAACCATAATCCTCAAAGGAATAAAATCCACTTTTTATGTGTGTATGTGGATATTTTAGATCTAGATCTACACAATGGAGTAGTGGAGCAACTTCATTAATGATAAAGGAGTGGAGATCGTGTCTTATTTATGAGATAGATCATGGAGGATGAAACAGTCAAATAAGATCATGGATATTATATGTAAAATCATGAGGATCTTTGAATAGGTAAAATAAGATCATAGTGCACTAAAAGTAAGACATAAAACACTTATGATAAGTTGGTGGAGGAAGTGGTGCATATAATGCTGACATGATGGAGGAAGTAGTGCATTTAATTCACACATGATGGAGAGGGTGATCATCACATGTAGAAATATGGAGGACATGGAGATATGGTGCAATCAATCATGGAAACTTATGTCCACACATACAACGTAGTTATGAGATGGGCCTAGGCTACAGAAGGCTCACAATCTATATAATGAAGGTAAAGGTACAATAGAAAGAGATTTGGATACTTGGATTATTCTTTGATTTGTTTAGATATGGATTTGTCTTAGGACATTTCTATGCATGCTTGAGCTGTTTAGCTAAGTCTACAATTTTTTTCAGCACAGGGTGTTTCCGAGTGGAAATCCCACCCTTACCCATGGAGGAATTTGAGTGCGTACTCTAGGAAGGTTTATATTGGGCTTTATTCCTCATCAGGCATTGGTGTCATCTTCAGGAGGTTGTTTCTAGCATTCCAACTAGGAAACTAGTGGAGGATTCATCCTTCACTTTGTTCTTCATATTCAGTCTTCCAGGAGTAGCAGATCTATATCCGGCATTCAGTCCATTGTTTTTTACCTTCGTGTAACAGCAGTCCCCTCAATGATTGTGAAGTACAATCTTGTAGATCTATTGGAGGAAGGGATTTTTCAGCATTTTAGTTGGAAATCTTGTGAGGGATCATCTCCTCAAATTGTATCGATTGCTTCCATCATTTTGGAGTTGTATTTACATATCTAGTAGTAGGCTATTGAGCCTCCCTCTCTTACAATGCAATTTCCTAAAGTTGTTGATCATTTAGCAGGTATTTTTAGTGGAGGATATTGGATGAGCTAGATCTTGAGCTTCTAGCTTGAGGATCTAGTGAACGGATCATCCCTTCAAGCATAGATCTTGTTGTATATCATCTTGTAGCTATCTTTTGATCAGATCTTGCTTCAGATCTGCATACCCTTTCCTTCTTATAGGTCAATAGACTTCCTTCTTGATGTCTGTTAGGATTAAATCTACTAGTTATAAATGTAATTAAGGGTCATAAATATGAAGGTAGTCATCCAAAATGCTCCAAGACCTTGTAATGTTCACCCTCATTAAACCTTTGGAATAGTGCCTGTAATAAGGCCTATATACACGGTGATCTATTCGACCTCCAATCAACGAGAGGTCGGCCTAACAACGGTGACTTATAATTGCTATATCTAGGTCAGCTCTAACGGGTCATTTGAACCAAGGAATTGCGGATCTGCGGGACGAGGACACGGTGCAAATTTCGGGAAGCATAAAAGTGCAGTTTCGAGGAAGGAGAAAAGTGCGGGCTAAAGGACGGAATTGTGGACATTCTGGCAGTGGTTACCTCATAATAAAGTCACAGGTTAAAATACAAATGGAGACGATGAGTGCGGTTTGTTACGTAGCATTCTAGAGTAGTGAATGCGGATTAGTATGAAGAAGCTACGGTCGAAGTGAAGTGCGGTCAAACTTGTAATGAATTCACTAATAGTATAAGGTCGGTGTTCTATGTATTATGGCCAATTTGTATAAGCATTCAAAATGTTATGCTATGCGAAGAGGGTTAAGCTCAACGATCACGATGTGATGATAAGTCTAAGGGCTAGTATAAGTATGGGAAAAGGAGGAAGAAATTTAAACCTATGATTTACCTTCCTACTCTCGAAGGGTTACACATCTCCAAATGCATGACAAGTGAACGATGAGACTTCAAATGATCTGGTCTCTTATATTTGAATAAGCAATAAGAAGTGTCTGAAGACGAACTTAGAAACCGAGTTCTCTAAGGTTGATGCAGATCAGTGCAAGTTGTTGAAGAAAAGAAGGATCAGTATTGAAGGAAGACTTAGAAGCAGTGGCAATGTCTTGGAAGCATTAATAGGTCAAGGGTCTATGTCTTGGTCATGGTACTTGTCATCTTGAAATTCTATAAGAAGAATTTCTTGTGGGGTTTCCTCTCCAAGAGGGAGAGGTTTTTCCCTGGCTCGAAGAGCCTAACTTTGTGTCTTTTGTATTTTGACAATTGACTTGATGAAAGACTAAATAAGCTAAAGAAGAAGAGAAGACATAAGCAACTCAAATAAGCTCACAAGTAATTATCAAGAAGAGAAATTGAATTAATCACCAGCCCCCTAAATTCTCAACACTTGGTGCTACTCGATGTTGTAGTGATAACATGAAGTTCAGTGATGAATCACTATGTTTGGATGTTGCTATAGGGATTATGATTTGAAGATCAAAGGATCAAGGAAGACGACTGTGTCTTGGTCTTGGAGTGGCGAAATAGGTCAAGGGCCTTGGTCTTGGTATTTGTCAATTGGAATCTCTATAAGAAGAATTTGTGCGGCTTTTCCTCTCAAAGAGTGAGAGGTTTTGGCCCTGGCTCATAGCCTACATGTTGTGTCTCTTTTCTATTTATGTTTATGCATTGGTTACTGTTTGATGAAGAAAGAACACTAATAATCTAACAAGAAAAATATCTTAATCTAAAGAAGTTAAAAGGCATTCGAAAACAGTCACTAATGAAGAGAAATCTCTTAACACTAAATCCCCTAGATTTCTCAACATTGTAGTGGTCAAGGGCCTTCTTTTAAAAGGCTTGGTGTAGGCCCGCCCTTTCTCCAATCATAATGAGCGCAGATAGTTTTGGAGAGTTGTATGAAGCCGAATCCACCTTCCCCCCCCAGTTGTAATCAAGGATTCATTTCTTTTGTTTTTCTGAGTTCTTGTGAGACCCCTCTCGAGGGGATACTATGTTTGCAAGTGCGAGCTACGAATCTGGTCTCCTCCCTTGCAGCCAAGATTCAAGAATGGACCGGGATCCCCTCTGCCTTATGCATCTCCTTTATGAGGGCCAACAACTTTAGGATACAAATAAACTAAGTGAGCATGACATAGTAAACAACACAGTAATAAATCTAGTTTCTAGATTGTGAGGCAAAGCTCAAGGAAGGGGTGGGCCCTCTTCCTCTCAGCCCAAATCTTTTAAAAGAAGCGTTAAAGCTAGGGATTGTGAACTAGCCTCCTAAGGAGCTCTCAGTGCCAGCCTTTCTTGTGGATCAAATCGAGAAAATCCCATCCATTGGTGTGCCAAAAAATTAATCCGACTCTCTCAGTGTTGACTACATGGAGCATGCTCTAATTTGTCGATTTAATGGATTTTGGCCTTTAGCATATGTACTTCGAGATTGGGTGGCTAAGACCTGGTCTAAGCACAATTATCTGTTCTTCTCCTCAGAGGGATACTTTATAGTATATTTCAAGAACCAGAGGGATCGACAGGGGGTCCTTGAGCTTGCAACGTGGTTTTGGGCTGATTAGGGCTCTCCATTCAACCATGGTTTGTAGATTTTAACCCTTAATAATGCCAGATTTGGCCATTCTTATTTGGGTTCAACTCCCTAATTTACCTCTTAACTTAATGCACCCTGATATTTTAGCCGATATTGGTAATGCCCTAGGCCAATTCATTAATATCAACACGCACAAGCTAGCGAAGGGTATTGTGACCTTTGCACGGATATGCGTGGAAGTTGATTTCAACAAGGGATTACTTGATAAAATCCTCCTGAATTGGAGGGGAGCTATTTACTCACAAGCACTAGATTATGAGAACACAACCTTCCATTACAAGTCTACCAATAGCCAGGTCACCTCCAAAATGTATGCCCTTCTTCTCAAGGGCCCTCTCCACCTCACCAAGAATTTATTGCTAGTGTTCAGTGAAAAAGAAAAAAATGTAGAACAATAACACTTCACCTTTTCCTTCTTCTGGTTCATACAGATGGTCTACTCAGACACACATTTCTTTGAGAAATCTAAAACCTATACCAACTTTTCTACGATCCATTGGAACAAACTGTTGTTTCATTCACTCCTTCGTATGCCTAAAATGTTGATGTTATGTATTTGACAAAACATCAAGTAGTAGGTCTGACAGGTCTCTGACTTATCCTTCTAATTTAATAAATTTCTTGAATTTCTTTCTCCTTTGACTTTGTGATTGTTATATTTGAATTTGGGTCAATCTTTCCAAGTTTTACAATCACTGGATTGTTCAATTTGAGTTTTCTATACGACAAGTTTCTTGAACTAGATTTGTGATGTTGTTTGTTTCTCGAACATACGCTTTTATTTTGAATTAGACTTTTCTAATACTTTTAGGATAATAGTAACTTTCATAGCTAGGTTAAGTGTTGCCTTGACAAAATGGGCATCTTTGCAGACTAACTTTTCAATGTGGAAGATCTATTTAGGAGGGTGTTTCTCCATCATTGTTTTCTGAAATATTCCTTTACCTAATAACACAGACTTTCTAAAATGGTCTTCAACTTTTCACCATTACACTTATAACAAATTGTATTCTATAAGAGTTGTAGTCTAAACTTGTCTTTGCTTGAACAGACATTGTAATTGTAGCAAAGCATAGATAAACATGAAACTCTAATGTGTTTGGAAGAAAGTCGGTTCATGCTTCTAAGAAGACTTAGAGAACATTGTGGCAGAGAACTAACTATTATTCAAGAAACTCTAGCATTTGCTAGTGACAAAGATGAGGAAGAGGATATACATTCAAACCGTTGTGCTCGCCAAAAATCTTCAACCAGAGAAGCAAATAAAACAATCCACTGTAATTAAAATGACAAAACCGATGAAAATAGTAAAAATTAAAAAACAAATGCTAGAATGGCCTTAATTATTTTCTTAATTGCAGTATCCAATTCTTGAAGAATTCAAAGCCGAAGCATAGAATGGCCGGTGTAGTAGTATCCAAGGTTGCACTAATAGCTGTGAGCATGCTCATAGTGCTTCAATTACAACATACAACACTATGATCCCTAAAAGGCTAAAGGAAGTGGTAGCAACAAAATTTTAAGGGTTGCAAAGAATACTAGACATTTAAAAAGGCAAGAAGGACATACCAACATTGAAGATCATTTTCCAAAAAATTCAATACGTGAAACGACAAAGCTTCTTGGACAATACAATTTCAAAAATTTAGATGTGTTAATTGGTAGGAGCTAGCATGCATTACAGGTCCCCTTATTTGTTGTGACTAATCAATCAATAACTGCAATCACGGCCTTAGTACATGTCAAGGGGTTCTGTATTCTAAATTTGTTATCCTTGTTACTTGGTAGAATGGCTTTCATTCACATTGTAGGTGGGAGCCTTATGAAGGAAAGGGAGATTCATATTTAATGTGGTTTCTGTTTTTTCAAACACAAAATTTTTGCAGAATTCCAGCATAGATTGTGAAATGTGTGGTATATGAATTAAATATATAGTGCTTCTTAATAGGGAAAATTTCTAAGATAGTGTAGTGTGGTATTTGAAGATGCCTCATACAGTTTTTCGAAGGAGGTTGTCAGCGACTATGGTCTTTTACTGGCTGATTGACTACTCTTGTGCATCCAAAAGTTTGCAAAATCACTCTAAGTTGGATTTTCTCTTTTACTCACTGAGTGATTACCCCTTTACATCCCAAAGGCTTGTGGAATTGCTTCAGGTTTGTGGAATTGGGCCTCGCAGTTTGTGAGAAAGAGTAAAATGATTGCGGAGTATTGGCTTATTTCACTCTTTGCAGAATATCTAAAAATATTAAGTAATTTCTAATATGAATCATACTTTTTAAAAATAAATTCTACGTATTTTCATAATTTAAGAGGTTTCACCGATCTAAAAATAGAGAATAAATAAATGAAACATAAGCTTACTGATGGTGACATTGTCGTCGGGGTCTCTGAAGCATCTTTTCTATTCCCTTGAGGCTGAGTGAGGTGCAGAGGATTCTCACAACAACTCTGTTGGCCGCAATGCTGGCCTTCATCTAAACCTTTCATTTAGATCTTCTATTCTTGCTCCTTTATTATGAAAAATGGCCTCCCCAACTCATCAGAAGCCAACGTCATCCCTTCAAATAGTAACAAAATGCAGCACAAAGATTAAGCCGAAACATACAAGCATGGATGCGAAAAAAATAGTAGAACCAGATACCTGTGTGTACTCCTCTTTGTGGAACACTAAAAATTGTGGAAAAGTAGTGAACAAATGTAGCACCGTCAACCGTCAATGGACTGAAGATCCGATGGTGGGGTTCGAGATCGGATATCCGGTCTGCCCTGGTAAAACTCCAAAGCCCAACTCTTTTCAATCTGGTTTTCGCTCCCGCCCCTGTGCAAAGGGAAAAGATTCTATTTAAATAATTTGAGAGTAAATGTTTTCGTTCCCGCCCTGTAAAAACCGAAAAAACATACTACTTCGGAACATGCCACGGGTTTTGTAAATCATCAAAAAAACCAAAAACAAAAATCCCATAATTTTATTTCCAAATTTTTTTTAATAGTAGTTGAAAGCATTTATTGTATATTTTTGGTTGTGATTAAGCATTTTTTTGGTTATATTTTGGCATATTTATTATTATAATAATAATATATTTTTAAGATTATTTATTTTATGTAATGATTTTATTATTAAAATTTGTTAGGATAGGAATGTTGTATTTTTTGAATTTTAATGTGAAAGTATTTTTAACTTAGTTGTATTGAAAATTTATTTATTTATTTTTTTTAATATTGGGTGGGTGTTAACAAAAGAGGGTTTATGGTAAGTGGGTTTAATAGTTAAAAAGTGTTAGTCTCTTAAATGTCATATGACAAATTTGGAAGGAGTAGGGTGTATATTCTTCTTTAGGTTAAATATATTCAAATGGTTGTGTGAATGGGGTTGTAAGATCCTATGTTTTCATCTTGAGAAAATAGAGTCATCTCGAAGTCACTCTCATAGTTTAGGTTGTCATAAGTAAAATATGTGTTTTGTCTTAAGATGTGAACATTTCATTTTAGGGAGTGTGATAATGTGGTTTTAGCAAGGCATTAAAAGATGGAACGAGCATGTACATTTGGTATGCTAGTGTTGTGTTCTTCTTGAGGAATGAGTGCACGTCTAAGAAGACTCTAACAAGGGTTGAAGAGGTGGAATACTTAGAGAAGTTTTGGGGGTTGTAGTCTCACTTAGAGGTGTAGAAAAGCAAGTTAAGCACCATGAGAAGTTTTGAAGCAAACTTAAGATATTTGACAAGTTGCACGAAGAAAACTTAGCAATGGTATTAATTGAACATTCTTTGATCGAAGTTGATACCCTCTCCTTGGCACTACCACTTTGCAAGACAAAGAAGAAATGTGAAATATATGTGGAACCCACTAAAGAAGTTGGCAAGGTTGTTGCAACATATATAGGTGGTTTTGTCATGTTGCAAAAGGAGTTATTGGAACTTAGAAGGTGACCATTGGAGTAGATTTTTCATGGAGTGTCGGGGAGGTGCAAGGGTGTAGGCCACATCTTACGGGTATCTTGTACTTTTGGTGTGCGTTAGCGATGTTAGTGCATTATGTTTGATGAGCAATAGCTATATAATGTTTCATGAAGGAAAAAACCCACAAGTTTGAGATGTCTTAACCATTTGGCATTGTAAGATGTGTTATGCCCTAGTTTTGAGGAGATAATTAGAACCCTCTCAGAGTATGATGGGTTGTACCATGGACTTAGGTCCACTTGCATGGTTGAGGTGTAAAGGTGCCTCGTGAGTTGAGGAAAATGATTGCAATGCTTACCTATATAAAGTGTTTATGATATAATATTAATGATTTTTTTCGGAAAATGGAAGAGGAAGATAAGAAAGGAGAGGCACTAAGGTTTATTGTAAATCAATCAAAAGGAAGGAAAAATGTCTCCTATTAGAGATATTTTTCAAGTTGCCTCTTCAATAGTATTAAATTTCGTTGGAGCTATGGAGTTAGCCTCAAAAACATTGATTGGGTCCTCGAGAAATCCAAGACCTGACATATCCAAGCTAGTCCATTAGATAGATTCGTCTTGGGTAAAGGTTGCAAATTCTAAGGTGCAAATCTCCCATTTTTAATGTGGGTTTTAAACCTTTGATTTGAAAATGATAAAAGCAAGGTCATGATCTTGAAAGGAGGTCCTTAATTTTACCAAAACTCAATGCCAATGTTTAATCCATTGTGTGATTCTTTCTATTTGGGTTTTGCCTTAAACATTGAGATCTATCTTTGGGTCTAGCTATTAGTCTATCGTTTCATTTATGTGTTGAGAAGGTCTTAAGGGTTGTAGGGGATGCGATGGTTATTTTCCAATACCCCTCCCTTAAAACCTTATAAAGAGATAGTGTGCCCCATTTTGTTGTCATAATATTTCAACCATGAGCTCTTCTTATGAGTATGCCCTTGAAGGGAGGGTATGTAAAGGAAGTAGAAGAAAACAAAATTTCATGTTGAGTCGAAGGTGGGGTATAGATTGTAGGTGTCTCTAGAGATCTTGACAAAGGTGAAGGATAAAGGAGTTTACCTCTTATTGAAACGCCTTCCATTCCACCATTTGAGTTGCTAAAGGGCACTGACTTTAAGGGTCATAGGTGAGTTCTCACGAAGATCTTAAAAATAAGAAGGTAGGTGTGATTTAGCATAGGATTTATTCTTCAATGGTTGAATTTTAGGGTGAGATTTCCTAGTAAATGGAAAAAATTGAAGCCCTACCACCCATAGATTAAGTAGAGTATGAGAAAATGTTTCCTAAGTTTCAAAAATTCTCACCGTATATTGTCCATGATATCCATGACAATTATGTTCAATTGTCGATAACTCATGTTATGATATCATCTTTGATTCATGGCACATATACTTCTTCAACTAGTGGTGGAGAGTCCAACCAATGAGTAGGTAAGGTTGTTCATTTACAAGGTTGGCATCAATGAAGTATTCTCCCTCTCTACCCAACTCTAAGAGGAGAAGTATGCATAATGGACTTATTATTGTAAACAATTGTAAATATTGGGTTATCTTGAAGTTCAAGGGCTTGAAGTTTTGCGTCAGTGACTTCTAGGTGTGTTAGGTGTCAAGGCATGGTAGGATGCGCTAGGGAGTACGAAAGCATGCCAAGGAATTCAGGGGATTCTAACAGGTGCCACATAATGCCAAGGGATTGTTAGACGTGCTAGGTGTTATGGCATGTCAAGATGTAAAATATGCTGCTTAGTTGTTTTACGACCACGAATGGATGTGAGCCTTGTCTTCGTAACTTATTAAGTTGTTTGATTTGAGATTCGGCATGAGTATTCTAAGATGAGTTATAGGAAGTTCTTAAGTGAACAAGGAATAGTATAGTTGTAGTAACTGTAACTTGGTCAAGCTATTGTAGTCGAAGCAGGATTTGGTTGGGTTCCCAAGTTGCAAAAAAATAAGGGTAGTTGTGAGGGCATGATAAATAAGGAATGATAGGGCATGCCATGGAATGAAAAGGTGTGCTAACAAATTCTAGATAGTTTCAAAGCATGTCGAGGAGTGTTGGGGAGTGTCAGGGCATCACAAGGAAGAACTAGGTCAAAATGCATGGAAATGAATGAATAAGAGTGTGTGCCAAGGAGTATCAGTGACTTCTAGGTGTCTCAAGGATGAAGTGTGTTAGGATCATTTTAAAATAGGACTTGTAGGAGGAAAGCCTATGATTGCAGTAATGGGCTAGACAAAGCAGTCGAGACTTTGGGTTAGGCACAACACTATTGTTTCAATAACTTGGTTGGGTACCCAAGTCACAAAAAAGTAAGGCTATCTATAAGGGCATGACAATTAGGGAGTGCCAAGGTGTGCCAAGGAATTTCAATAAGTGCTAACACATGTTAGACAGTTCCATTAAGGCATGTTAGGCACACCAAGACATGGCAAGTGATAAGGAGGGAGTGACAAGATATGCTAGATAGTTCCAAGGTATGCTAAAGTGCTAGGGAAGCATACCAAGATGTGTCAAGTGCCAATGTGTGTTTAGTGTTAGTGAGTGCCAGGAAACACAAGGGAGCACTATGTCAAAATGCCTGGAAATGAATGAATAAGAGTGTGTGATAGGGGGTGTCAGTGAGCCTCAGGTGTGTTAAGGAGGGAGTGACATGGTATGCTAGGCAGCGTTAAGTCATGCTAATGTGTCAGAGTGGCATGCGGCCAAGATGTGCCAAGTGCCAGGGTGTGCCAACACATGCTAGGAAGCGCTAGGGACCCACAAGTGAGCACTAGGTGAAAATAATGCATGCAAATGAATGTTAAGAGATTGTGACAGGAAGTGTCAATAAGTTCCAAGTGTGCTAAGGAGGGAGTGACAAAGTATGCTGGGCAGTGCTAAGGCATGCTAGAGGCCATGGAAACATGCCAAGATGTGCTAGGTGCTAGGGTGTGCCAATGCATGTCAAGGAGTGTTATGGAGTGCCAAGGAAAAACAAGGGAGCACTAGTTTCAAATGCATGGAAATGAATGAATAAGAGTGTGTGACAAGGAGTGTCAATGAGTTATAGGTGTGTTAAGGAGGGAGTGACAAGGTTATATGCTAGGCAGTGCCAAGGTATGCTAAACTACCAAGGTGTGTCAGGAAGTGCTAGGGTGTGTTAGGGTGTGTAAAAGCATGCCAAGGAATGTAGGGGATGCTAACACATGCCACATAGTGCCAAGGCATTTAAGAGATGCCAAGTGCTATGGTATGTCAATATATAAACTGTGTTGCTTATTTTTTTTACAACCATAGTTGGATGTGTTAAGCCTTGTCTTGGTAACTTGTTAAGTGGGATGAGTTGAGATTGGACATGAGTAGCCTAAGATGAGTTACATGTAGTTTTTAGGTGAATAAAGTATACGTTGAATTTAAATGACATACGAGAATTTGTTTTTGGTCTTAGAATATTTGATGCAAACACACTCAAGTGCCACAACACATATACTTTGCACAACGAAATCTACACACATTAAGGAATCAACTAGTGCACATGACATTTTTTAACTTTTTCAAATCGTTCTTCGTTAAATACAAACTATAATAGAATAGGCTAGAGCTCTTGTACCACAGATCATGACCCTTCACAATCACACTGATATAAGGAATACAACTAGGGCTTGTTGTTAGTCTTTTGATAACCAATCTACCTCGAACAAGACAACACTTTAACCACTTTTTTATGGTGGCCACACATAGCCCTTTCAATCCACATGTCCTGGACATCACATCTGGCAGGTCCTCTTGCCTCCCATTATGCAACTCCTCAATTTTCCTCTATCAATGATCAAATACTAATTAGTGTATAGATAGGATTTAGTTGGATTCATTTGTATCATCACTTGACTTGGGGTCTCTCTATCTTTAGACAACTTCACATTTTTCCTTAGAGGACTATTTTGGACGATGGATGCATTTTGATGTATGGATTTGGGCTATTTTTATGTTGGAGCTTTGTTTTTGCAAATGTGAAGCTAGTTGGATATACTCTCTAACATTGTGAGTGATAATTTAACTCTATTCTTCTTGTTGTTGCATGCTATTGAATTCACTATAACTAGGGCTAATTGTTGCATGATGGAAATGTGGAATTATGTGTCTATTTAGCTTATTTAATGTATGGGCCATTGTTAGATGAATGAAATGTCTTTGAGACCATTGTATCTCAATAATATTGCACCATTTTTATGAAGTATAAATTCTTGAAGGTCAATTTTCGTATTCCTCTAACATTGGACGAAGTTGACTTTCTGGGCCTCCTTGATCAAGAAACCAAATTCTTGCTTATTATCATCCCTGACTCCATATCCCCAAGTGAATTAGGCACTAGTACCTCAAGAAGGGTGATGATTTCCCCCCATTTTTTCACAATTTTCCATTTTTCCCTAGGTCTAGCCCCATTATGTCACCTAGGGCATCAATTTCCCAGAAATCTAGCTAGAGGAAAACTTCGATCTCCTAGAGGCAACTACGTTGGTGGGTCCCCTCACTCTCCTCGTAATTTGGGCCAATTATGATGCTGGAATCTCTAGATACCTCAAGCCCTATCTCTAGGATCAAGTTTTGCCTAGGTGTTCCCAAGGCTAGAACCTAGTAGGATCAATTTGACCCATCGAAGTAAAAACTCTTGCTTGATCCTTTCCCCTCACATTGTCCAGGATAGGAACATCATTGGTTGCTAAATTTCATCCCTAAACCTTGGCTGGGTCCACTTGGCCCCGTGTGGTCCCATTTGGTGTCAAAGGCCTTTCATCAAGGACCATTTGGGAATCCAAGTTCCCAAAGCATTTTATGGATTGAGAACTTCCTTCATAATTCATATTCTTCTCCCTCAACCCTTCAATCCCCCTCCTCTCTCCCTATAAGATCAAGTCCCTTGCTTAAAAGGCAAGGAAGTCCCACTCTTTATTATATCTTAGGGAAATGGTTTCTAGGGCTAGTGAACTAGGGCTAGGGCTAGTTGGTTGGCCCACTTGACTGCTACTTTAGTCCTTCAAAGTCTGCACATCCTTAGGCCCTATACACCTGCCCTTCTACCAATCTTGTTGTCCTTCACAAGTACAAGAGTTAGGCCTCTTCTTTGATAGTAACCTAACAACCCTCCAACTATACTTGGACTACCATAAATCTGCCCAACCATAGTCAATTATTTTTACTAATATAGGGCCCACAATATTATCTTCATCTACATATCTTCAAATCTTCCACTTAACAATGGTTTGAGTCCTCTCAAAATCATTGTTCTTGTGTATCGACAATTTGATCTTTGTTGTCCAATCTATGAAAAAATCTAAACTACTCCTCTTATCATCCTTCTAACAATCTGTAGATGACTGAAGTAGGGTCATAAATTAGCCACTAACAGTCCATTTACTAATTTTGCATGCTTTTAGAGTGGCCAAGTTACTTGGGCATCAAGCTCTGTCGTAACTTGGTCATATGATCTTCGTTTGATGCACATGATACCTTGTTAGAAAGATCTCTTCGAGGACTACAACTGCTAATGCGATTTATATGAAATCGCTAAACCTTTCTTGCCCAAAAAACATCGTTTGGGGCCTCAAAATGGCTGCGGAAGTTCAAGACCTGAAAAAATAACAAAAATAGTAAACTGTGCTATAATTAAGGAAATTGAAAAATTGAAAGAGACAATGGCTAGGGCCCAAGTGGAATAGGTTGTCCTTCACAAGTACAAGAGTTAGGCCTCTTCTTTGATAGTAACTTAACAACCCTCCAATTGTACTTGGACTACCATAAATCTGCCCAACCACAGTCAATTATTTTTACTAATCTAGGGCCCACAATATTATCTTCATCTACGGATCTTGAAATCTTCCACTTAACAATGGTTTGAGTCCTCTCAAAATCATTGTTCTTGTGTATTGACAATTTGATCTTTGTTGTCCAATCTATGAAAAAATCTAACTACTCCTCTTATCATCCTTCTAACAATCAGATGACTCGAACTAGGTATATGTATCAATAAACCATTTACTAATTTTAAAGTAAGTTTTTAGAGTCCAAGAAGGCGCCCAACTTTTCGGGGTTGTAACTTGGTCATATGATCTTCGTTTGACGCACATGATACCTCATTAGAAAGATCTCTCTGAGGACTAAAACTACTAATGTGATTTATACGAAGAAATCGCCAAACCTTTCATGCCCAAAAAACGTCGTTTGGGGCCTCAAAACGGCTCCGGAAGTTCAGGACCCGAAAAAACTAACAAAAATAGTAAATTGTGCTATAATTAAGGAAACTGGAAAACTGAAAGAGACAATGGCGAGGGCCCAAGTGGAATAGGTGGGTGGCCACCAATATCCACCTCGATCACCTTAAATTGAATTTACTGAGCTAACTCAATCATCATGACTTAGTTAACTGACACAAGTTGTTATGAGATGAAATTAAAATTTATTGTCCAATTTATTTAAGTGAAAAATAAATTAGACGCCTCACATTCCTCACTCCTGGTACATCAAAATTCCTCACTAGTGTGGGTGCATTTTTTTTGTCCTTTCTAGTTGCCAATTTCATTGTTTCTTGTTGCAAATTTCAACACTCCCTCTTAGCAAGAAAGGAATTCAATATATCCCCATCCGGTACCTTTGGAATGTTCTACATGCTACACTTCTCTAGTGTTGTTTGCACCTGCAAATCCTGAAACTAAATAGCCTCTGAACAACTTACTCAATATAATGCATCTGTCATCAGAGTCTTCTGACTACTGCTAGCTACTACACCTGTCTAGTACTGGATTCTTTGCGTTGCTGCTGACATCTACATCCGTGCCCTTTGAACTATTTATAACTCTGATTTTTAATCCAGTATTTGACATCTATCACTCTTATTTCTATCTTTCTGACATCTGACTACATCAATCTAACTGATCCTTCCTACTACTATTGTAATGTAAGCTCCTCGTAGCCAGGTTCAATCCATGAGACACACCATCTCAATGGACCTTGCCCAAATTTCTTATCTTGGGATTATGTGTACATATCACCCCACCTTACACCTCGACGTATGGATGCTCCCTCTTCCCATCTGGCTCGAAATTTCCCCCTCATGGAAGTCTCTGCTTGAGTGGACGCTTCCACTTAGTCTCCTCTCTGCTTCTCCAATTGTGGCAGCTACTCCACAACCTTCTGAGACTGCTTCTCATGAGGATGCATGTTGAGAGGTAATTTATGCTCCCTCTAAACCACCAAGTCTCTAAATTCTGCCTTTCTCCTCAAAGCTTTGCATGCATTTGGTACCTCAAATACATATAGGTTCTTGACGCGCGCACAGTGTAATTGTCCCGACGTTACAAAAAGTTTCTAAAAAGGAGTTGATTTTAAATCGATGATATCTCCCTCATCCGAGCTCCTATTCGACCGATTTGTTTTTCCCATTTGGGTAGATTTTCGCGAGGAATCCAAATATTCTATTTTTTTTTTAAATATTACACCAAAATATTCAAATATTCTTTGCAAACTCGTCGCCCAAAAAATTCTTGCTCTGATACCATGTAGAAAATCTAACCAACGAGATTCAATCTAATCTTGTAATATACTAAAACAAGATATTGAATCCTTCCTACAATTTGTGGAAACAAGACACGATCGCACAATCACATATAAGTAAGAGAAATAAATTATCAATCGCACAACAACATGATGTATTTGGGGAAAGAAACTGCTCAAAACCCCTCTATCTCTATTGTGTATTAAGTGAAGGAATCATGAAATAATACATTAATGCTTAATCTCTCATGAGATTCTCCAGCACTCTGTCAATTGTCTCCCGTTGATCTAGGCAAACTCGGTCTAGTACTTAGCCAATTCTCATCCTTACTTCAGCCTGCCTTGCTCATGCAATTCCTAGGGAATTAACTCCTTATTAAATAGGAAAATCAGTCTTCCTTGATTACGCAATCCATCATGGCATCCCAATGAATTTATAATTGCACATGGGAAATTTTCTCTGAATACAACTGATAGTTATGTTCCCTTTAACCTCTGTCTCAAATGGGTATTCCTCGAAACTGATATGCATGCAACTATTAATAGCAAATTATCAGTTATATGATTGATCACTCATTGTGAATTAAATCTAATTTAATTCACTGGACCTCTCACTAGCTCATCACTCAGTTAGAACTAGTTAAACTGATTTTAACTCATTTAATCGAGTTAATTACACTTTCACCCCACTAATGCATCAACTTCAACTGGACCTCAAAAATATTAGAATCCCTCTAGATGCCTCATCTTAGACCCTCAAGAACTTGAATTTCTTGAGCTAACTTGGTCATCATGACTTAATTAACTGACACAAGTTGTTATGAGATGAAATTACAATTTATTGTCCAATTTATTTAAGGGAAAAATAAATTAGACGCCCCACATTCCTCACTCCTGGTGCATCAAAATTCCTCACCAGTGTGGGTGCATTTTTTTTTGTCCTTTTTGGTTTCCAATCTCACTATTTCTTGTTGCAAATTCAAAATTTCAGAATTTGATGCAGCCTTCACACAAAGACACCATTGAAATCACATGCCCAGATTCTCATGAGAAACCTCTCTTAAGCTCGATCTGCCAGAAGAGAACCAACAATATGCCATCCTACTTCCTAGCGCAAACCGACCCTTAAGGTATGTAACATTCTTTTGAACACTCACATGATGATCTTGCTCTTGGAGGATGATCATGACCTCCCTTTAGCAACCCTTACTCACCCTCGTACTCGACCTACTTTAGGACTACATCTCTCTTCACCCCCTTGATGTGCCAGATAGTGGGAATACATGTCAAACATGCTAATATGTGCCAAGTGATAAGGCATGCCAATATGTGCAAGGGCGTGTCAATGCGTGTTAGGGACTGTCAAGACAACAAAAGGGAGAAAAAGTTAAACTACAAGGAAATGAACACATAAGAGGGTTAATAAGTCATCAATTTACCTTTTCCAAGAGGGGCATGCTAGGCACACCAACACTAGGCAGCAATAGGTGCCAAGTGAAAAGTCTTAGTGCATTCTAAGTGCCAAGTATTCCTTTGTTGTTTCTCATCTACTTTCCAACAATGGATAATCACAAATAAATTTAATATTAAACCATGTCAAATCATACCAAGGAATCTCAACGTATTCCATACATGCTAAGATTTTCCAAGCACCAACATGTGCCAAGCGCCAATATGTGTCAGGGACTAGTGTTATGCATGTTATGAAGTGGAAGGGAATGTTGATGAGTGCTAAGGTGTGCTAGAGAGTGATAATGCATGTTGATGAGTGTTAAGGATTACTAGGAAAAAACATTAAGGGAGCACTAGGCAAAAATTCATGGAAGTTAATGAATATGAGGAACGTGTGCCAGAGACTAGTGTTAATGAGTGTTAGTTGTCATGCCAAGGAGGGACTGACAAGGTATGCTAAGAATTGGTAAGGCATGCTAGGGAATATCAAGGCATGTCAAGAATTCCCAAAGTGTGCTTGGGAGTTCCAGGGTGTGCTAATTATATCACGTGCCAATTAATAGTGCCAAGATATGCCAATACATGGTAGGTGCTAAGGATGTGGTGCAGGGTGCCAAGGTATGTCAATATGTGTCAAGGCAACAAAAGGAAGAACCAATAAGAGGGTTAATAAGTCAGGACTTTATCTTTTTGAAAAGGGGCATGCTAGGCACACTAATAATAGGTCCCAATACATGCCAAGTGGCATTGTGTGCCAAGTGTTAATGTATGTCAATGCATTCAACGAAGGTGTTCCAGGGCATGCTAGGGACTATATGCAACATGCCAACACATGATAGGAGAGTTCCATGTTGTGCTAGCACATGCCACCATGTGCTTGGGCGTCAGTGTCATCACAAGATGTTCTAGGTACAAAGATGTTCCAATACATGTGGGGTGCTAAGAAATGTTAGTGTGTGCCAAAGCATTAATTTAAGGCGTGCCCAGATTGGTGAGGATCGTTAGGTATTTCTCATTAATAGAAATGTCAAAGCTTGATTATGTATTAAATAATATATTTCCTACACACAATAGTGGAACTTTATCTAAAGGGAATTTGCTAGATAATAAACTTAATATATATGAATCATGTGTTGAATCATAGGAAATCTCTATTCGACTTGTCATTACTTGAGGGAAATGATAAACACTAATTACTTCTAAAAAAATTGACTGACCCGAACCACTATGGCCTTGGACATATTATAAAAAATACTCCACAATAATGGTATTAAATCGTTAACTTTTGACAAAAAATATATTAACAGGCACATAGCATCATCAAAAAATCATTGGAATGATCAATGATGATGGGCATTTTTTGACCGTCACCAAAAGTAACAAAAAGTGCATTGGTGAGGGTCATTAAAAGTTCGTCACTAGAAGTGTCACCAAAGAGAGAATTAGTGATGGGCCTTTAACGACCCTCACCAAAAGTCTCACTAAAAATGTCTTTGGTGACGGACCAAAAAGGACCATCACTATATACACTTATAGTGACGGTTTTTTAATTATCAATGATGACGCTGATGATAAAACATATTAATCTTGAATCAACATGGTCTAGTGCAGGCAGATTCCTACACTGTTGGCAGTGACCGCTCCTAAACTTCTGCGAGAGCTCGTTACCTAACACAGGCATCTCGTTCCAGATCAACCTATTCAACTGCAGTCATATTGAGTAGAATTCGGAGTCGAATATAGTCAAGGATATGATCGAAGATCGGGTCACTCGCCAACGAGTAGATTAGCATTTTGTTATAGCCGCTGGCTTATTTTGCAATGCCAATTGTTATTTTGTTTCGGCTGAAAGGCTAGAAATAGAACGATTGTATGTAATTTCGTTATGGCCATAGGATGAAAGGGTTGTATAAATATAGATTTCATATAGGAAATTTGGGGGCGATATAAATGCTACCGTAACTCTGGAAAAATTTTAATTATGTGTTGCCGCCCTCATTCTCGACTGGATCCATACTTATGATGTATTTTTGCTGATTTGAATTAATACAAGAAGCTACACCATGTTGTTTACATTCTGCTTTCTAATCTGTTACTGATGTGTCTTTGAGTGCTAAAGCTTCAAGTTTCCTAGAATGGGAAATGAGCTGGTTGGCTAGGGCCCAGCCAACCCAACTCGTTTTCCCTCTTGTGATTTCGTTCAGTTAAAGATGTGTGTGGTGTGTGTGTGTGTGTTGATTTTATTTATGCAAAGTGTGGATTGAGTTTATGATTTATTTCTTCATAAGAATTCTAGTTTTATTTCATTGTCAGTCAAGTGTGACAGAAACGTGGTGTGTTTATTAATTAAATTTGATTTACTTTTACTCATTTCCCTTTTACGAATCTTAGTTTATTTCCACCTAGAATGGTGCAAGCACATCATTGCTGCACAAGTGCGTTTATAAATTATACAACTTGGTTTTTTGTTCCTTACAACAATATTTTTTTCATTCCTTTCCTTTGCAAGAATTCGATTTATTTCTGCAAGTGAATGTTCATTAGTAAGTAGAAGTCTTTTTATTACCAAGAGTTAAAATCCTAGGAATTAAAATATGATTTGTTAACTAATGAATGAATGTTGTTACGACACATTGATCTATGCTTACATTTCATATTTTTAAAGGGAAATAATTACAACTTAAATCGAAATAATTAATGTGAACCTTTCTCAGTTAAAAAATATTAAAGGCAGACCTATTTTATGTGAGTAACTATCATAGGGATAAAATCTTGTTGTCATATTTGAGTTATTTTTTCACTACATTGAAGAAAGTGTGCTTTAACTTTTTAATTTTGTTTTATTTCAAAGTTTATTTTCATTGCAAGATTCAGTGTGGTTGAAGAATTATTTTACGTGTGCAATTTATTTCAGAATTTTGATTCGCCTTTGGAAATTTATTTCATATATTAGCACACCCTTTCCTTTCTCAAAATTAATTGGAAAAATTGTTGCAAGAATCTTTGTTCTAGTATAGAAACCAATATCTTGTTACATGAATAGAGTGCTTGAAGCCTGGATCTTAGACCCCCTACACAAAGACATAAATCTCCAATGCAAGTGTAAAATATAATTCCCGCACCTAATCTTGTACCTGTACTAGTGCAAGCATATTGCAGGAGTATAGGAATAACAACTTGGTGCAAGAAGGAAAATTACTATGAAGACAGATCTTTCCAAGGGCTCACTTGTGAACCTGCCAACACCTATAATGGAGATAAACATAGAATTTCATTTCAGCAATCAAGATTAATTACAACAAGTGTGAAAGTTCCTTTATTTTATTTCTTCGCAAAGTAATTTCTTTCGCATTCCAGCACTAGAACATCTTTGGTGTAAATTGTCGTGTGATATTTATTTTCAATTCTGCAAGATCTCGATTTAAGAAGTAAGAATATATAGGAAAATTTCATACCACTTTTGGCATTTCTTGTGATTCATCTCTATGTTTACGAACCCCAGGTTGAAAATTAAGTGTTGAAATGTGTTTTCTTAAGTACGATTCCCGCACCCAACAGATGGCTTATGCTAAAAACTCACTGTAAAAAAAGAGGAAAAGGGGTTTTTTACTTGCAGAAAATACAGAAAGAAAGGATAAAATGGTTTGATCAACCCATTGGTCAGAGTGGTAACCTAATAAACATGAAACCATGGAGATTATTTTCTTGGTCATGTCAAGGAACATATAGGGGGATAGGGGGGTTTGTTTTGGGTAATTGAGAATTTTTTAGTAAGAAAGTCGCAAATATTTTGGTCCTCTGGGGGAAATCAAGTTTGATGTATATCTCCATGAGATCATCTAGGTGAAAGGGTTGTATGGGATTAAATATTTGGACTTGGAGCATTTCTGAGACTGAATCTTCATTAATAGCAAAGAGAAGTTCACCATTATAGGCCACAATTTTCCTCTACCTAGGAATGTATCTGAATTGACACTAGGTTACAAACTTGGGGAACTAATAGGTTTGAGGAAAGATGAAATTGGGAAGGAATTAGTCCCACAATCCAAATTCATCACTGAGGTCGATATATTCTTGTTTGAGCCAATTATGGAGTTCGTAGAGATCAAACTCACAATTGAAATATGTGATTTGGTATAATTGGTCAACCAGAGGTTGATGGTCTAAATCAATAGTTGCATGTGTCATGGGGTTTTCTTCAGGTGTGGGTTTCTTGCTTGAAAACATAATTCAAAGGAATGGCTTGACTGTAATTACCCGGTGAATTTTTGTTTGAACAATTGGATGAGGAGTTGGACAAGATCCTGGTTGCGTGGGAACTACTCCACTCTGTGAGAGAGTTACATTGGTTTTACAGAGTATAATTTTACTGAACAAGGGTTAAAAAATATGAAATACGAGGTTTTTATAATTTAGTATGAGTAAATCCGTTGTCAAATTACCATTACTATGGAGTGGGGAGGGAAAGTGTAATGTCGAATGGTAAATTTATAACAGTAAAAAGAGAGGGACACTTGGCGTTCGGGTCTAGGGTAACAAGTTTGAAACATGGTGATGGAGGAGTGGAGCAGTGGGGCTGGGTCTACATCGAGTGGTCAGTTGTAAGTGGAAGCGAATTAGGGGGAATCCCAGAGGGGGGTAGCATCGGTAAAGGATTTTAGGAAAGGAGATGTAGAGTGGACGAGAGGGTGACATGTAGAAAAAGAAAGTATTTGGGAGACCGCCGCTCCTGACTCCCCTATTGAATAGCCATCAGACGGGCTTTTGGGGTGTGGAGTGTGTGTCCACCATTGATTTGGGCAGGCTAGACCATGACCATTATATCCAACTCCTATTTTATCGCATGACGAAAAAATGTCATTTCACGCACTTTATTACATCAAATTTAATCATGATTAAGGCACAACTAAGCTAATTACACTTATTCAAAAGCCCAAAAACTCACTTTATTACATGGCTAATCACAATTAAATGGTGTGATTAGTCTAATTAAACTTTCTAATTTTCCTCTAATGATGCACTTAGAGTAGTGTTGTGGTACTCAACAACCCCCCATTTTCCTTATAAGTATTAGAAGGAATTATGGGGACCCTTTAAAATTTTTAGGATAAATTCCTTTTGTTTAAATAAGTTAGGTTTATTTTCTCTTATGTTTCCAAATAAAACAAGAAAATTAAAGGAGAAAAAACACTTTTCTATAACAAATAAAGTCTTATGAAAACATCTAAAATCAAAGAAAAACATCAAAAGGGACAATCATATTAAAAACACACGTGAATGTCAGAAATAGATGGAAAAGTGCCAAAAGAGAATCGTTGAAAGGCGAAATATTGAATTTCTGAAGCTCCGATCTGTCGAAATGCAAAATCCTGATCTACCATAAAACCAAAGCTCCAATCTCCTGAAATGTCGATGCTCCAAAGAGCCAAATGCAGATACGCCAAAACGTCAAAGTTATGTGAATTAAAAAAGCGCCTATATCACATTTCGTCGAGTGAAAAATATTGATATCTCATTCTATCATCATCTTGATATTTTTCTATTTCTCATATCTCATCATCACAAATCATGGCACATCGCCTGATATCAAAAGGTCGATAAGCGAAACTCCAAAATAATGGCAACTGTCAAAATCACATGAACAAATGTTTAAAAATTAAATGACCACATTATGTGTTTCTAATCATAAGGTTTCAAATGACTTGTAATGATTTGAAGTCAATACAAAGGGATTTTCTAGAAGGCTTGCATTGAATTGATATGACCCCTACATATTTCGAGTTATTTTCTACTTATCTCAGTTTTTTTCTTGACAGGTAAATCCAAATAAATAGAAACATAAATATATGACCAGGTTAATCAAAGCACAGAGAAAGTCCACAATTCAGCAAGAATCAGTCTTTCCAGCTGAAGAAACTCAAGAAATGGCTCCTCTATTTACAGATACTACATGCACTCAAGATGCAGGTTCCTCTAGTTGGGAAGAAATATATAAGTTATTCAAAGAAGAAAGTCCAAAAATAACTGAGAAACAAGGAGCTACTACTGATGAGTCTCTTCCAAGAGATATGGATGCATGGAGTGATTTAGCTAATTCACTTTTTCATAGAATTTCCGCTTGTCTGAAAATTCTCCGATACACAGACATGGTGAGATGGGTTGTGGACCATGTAGACATTACAGACAGACTGTTTATCACTTCAAAAAAGACAGTAATTGGTTCATTCAAGCTAGAAGACCTAAGGAGAATGTACTAGTTACCACAAACCAAAAATAAGTATGATACATAGTTCGTCCAGAGATTCATGTATGAAAATCCGAACCCTACGGAACTTATCAAAGAATGGAGAAAAGTCCCAAATAAACAAAAGTGAGAAGAAAGAGGTATGTATTCACTGGCTTCTCTTGTTGACCATTAGGGTGAAATTGCTGTTATGTTTTTTCATCTTTAAGGTTATCCAAATACTCAAAATTTTTCTGACGAATGGGTAGCTTTAATTGAGGCTTCCTCTGATGGCTATATTATGGACTTCAAAACCATTTTGTCAAATAATTTGGGAGCTCAAATTCATAATTATAAGCAAGATTGTAATTTAGTGGAAAGGAGAACTCCTCCCTTGATCATGAGTGCCTACATTATGGATACCATATGTTTTTCCTATCACTTTCCATTCTTGGGATGGAAATGGACTCTTTAGTATGCCACCCCTATTCAAATTTACTTTGAAATTTTATGGGAATCTAAGTACCATTCCAGTTTCTATAATATTTATCATGAAGTGACGCCTCCCATCCATCAAGAGTAATAAATCCCCAAGACTTATTGCTGAATCCAATAGAGACCCGAGGCCAACAGGAAAAATGGTTCGAAGAAGAAAACTTTACTTATGTTCGAGTTTTTGGTAGCCTAGCCCATCCCCATGTTTTGCCGATGTTTGTTCTAGATAATTTTTTGGCCAAAGAAATTTCTTATCAGACAATTGGACAAGGCCTAACCAAAGTCGTCAGAGATGTAAAGAAAACCATCTGGACATGTTTCCCTATACCTTGTGGTACACATACTTTAGAAAATTTCAAGCATTCTTTGCTTGAAATTGATAAATTAAAAGTTTTTTGTATTTCAGTAATACCAAACCCAGAGTTTGACCTTAATGGAGTTGCTAAATATGTTACAATTCAAGTAAAACTCATGTTTTTTTCAAACGAGGACGATAAATTTGATGATTTATTTGAAATGGTTCTAGAATATTCTATGTTAGAAAGACTGGCTACTGATAGATTGACTCTTGATGAATTGATTAATTTTAAGAATTATCATTAGAAACTAATAGCTAATCTACAAGAATTTATGGTAAGACATTCCATTCAGAACTCAGAGAATGCAGAATCATCTGTATCTTCTTCCCAACTTCCAAGTGCTAAAAATATAGAAACAACTATATTTGTTGTTCAGCCAAAAAATAGAGTTAAAGATGAGCAATAGATTGACAAGGTTTGGGAATAATTGAAAAATGTTTTAATGGCTGAGGAAATACATGTTGCAAATGGTTCCAACTATGAAGGCACATAATCAGTTGTGGTCAACACAAAACCAATTTCACTTACTACAGAGACAACAGTGATCACTACAGGTCAAATTACATAACCAATCATAAACAATAGAGAAGTTGTAAAAGTTCTGGAAAATACAGGGAAAAAATCATCTACGGTAGAGGTTCCCCAAAATACTATTAATACATAAATACTTGCAGAAAATACCAGTGTAGAGATGAAAAATTATTCTCATGTAGCAGAAGACATGGAAATAATTCTTGCTTTTCCCACTACAGAGATAGTCCTTAAGATTGAGGAAATTCTACCATTGGAAATTTTCTATAGTCCATAACAAAAGGAAATCATGAGCAGGCCAATGAAGAAAACAATATTGGCATAGAGTCAAGCGTTGGTTCCTAATAATACTTCATTTCAAGTTCTTTGGAAAGTAGCCCAATATGCCCCGGAGGAGGATCTAAATTGACTATCTCATTTCGTAGGAGCCTATGCTAATGTAACCATGGATAAATATGCTGAGATAAAACTATTAATAAAAGAAATATATCAAATAATTTCTCAGTTGGAGAAAAGTTTCTATGTGGAGAAGCAATCAATAGAGAAACAATGGCAATTTAATCTTGCTGAGTTGCAAAAGAATTTCGATAAACTGAAAAAGAAATTTGAAGCAAAAGTCAAAGATGAAGATCAAAAGATATGGCAATTACAACAAAGAGTTGACCAGTTGAAGGATAATCTTGAAGTAATTGAAGTCCGAAAAGAAGCATCATAATTGGATATCCTCTTGAGAAAGCAACAATATATTTTCTATCATAAGTTATATTTAATTCATGACTTATAAAAAAGCAGTAATTATTTAGTCACTCAACTGTCAGAGCCGAGGACATCTTATGAAGAGATTGATGAAAAAATATCTCACTTTATAGATTGGCAGGATAACACAAAAGGAATATCAACCAATATTCCTAGAATTCAAGAGTCACAAAAGGATATTATGTTTGGTGATTGGGACATAAAAATGAAAAGTGCAGAAATGGCTATAATCAGAGCCAGGAATCTTTCCACAAACTCACTAAATACATCATCGATACACTACTACAATTTAATCTGATACAGGAATTCCCAAAAGACACCTTTCTAGAAGTCATAATCTTGAAACAATCTTGGCAAGAAGCATCTGTAAAGAAAATTGAAGATATTCAAAGTTTATCTAAAGAAAATTTTGAAAGTTATCAATAGTTCCTATTAAAAACACACAGTTAGTGGTTCACGCTGAGGTGTCTCACAAATGCATCAACTCAACTTCTTCCAGCGGTTAATGATGTAGAGTTTTGGTCAAATGTGCATGCATCGAATGCATCCTCCTCAGCTCAAGCGGATGACAGATACTTGCAATCTAAAATAACATATGAGGAATGGATTTGGGAAACAATCATGAATATTGTTGCAATTGATTACTATTTTGATGTCCTTTATCTCAATTTAAAGTTGTTCAAGGCTTTATAGAATATTCGTTTCCAAGTTAAATATTTTTGTAATATTAATAGATTATTTAAACCCCTTTCATGCATTTAGAAAGGGGTCCAGAATTTTCAGAAGATATCTTTGAACTTGCACTATTGTTTTATCAGAAGTTATCTAATTGAAAGCTGAAGCTGAAAGTTTTCTTTTCATATACAGAGCACTAATGCATGAGGTACTATTATCTTTGTATTATTTCTTTATGTTATTGAATTTGATAGTTATCTTATTTTGATGTAATTTTATTATATAAGTTACTCTGCAAATAATATGTCATTTCCACTATTGATATGAAGTACTGAAAGATTTGTGACTATATATGAAATAAAGAAATATTTTATGTGATTGAGCTTTAATCAACTAAAGTAATTAATTTAGTTTCTTATGCATGCTTTCTTTTCACTAAAGTATGAAATGATATATATTTTTATGTACTTTGTGAAACATTTCGATTAGATCACATTAAATGAAGTTCTATCTCTGGAAATAGTTTGAATAAGTTTTAGTTTTATCATTAGCTTTAAAATAATTCCATCACTTTGATTTCATTTCTTTTGTTATTATTAAATCTCTTTAAAATGGGAAACTGGTCCCTTTATCCCCAGTCAAACCCACCCATTTCAACGAAAAAGGAGTTGATTTAAGCTCCGGACCATGTGGTATTCCCCAATGTTGAGGCAGTCAATTTTCAACCTTCAACATTTTTGGCACTAGAAGGAGGGTGCCCAACTATGAATGGAAAAAAGGTATGATCAAAAGGGTCACATCCAAAGAGTCATTCACCCTCAAAATCTCCTCCTACTTCTAGGTCTCACTCAAAATCTCCCTCCTACACCAGATGTAAGAAAAAATGTAAAGTTTCCTAGTATTGGCTCTAAGATAGCTGATAAGCCTTCTCTACAAGAACCACCTAAAGTTCAGATTTTGATTGAGAAATTAGAAGGATTTTATATTTCTAAATAAGAGACTCAATGTTCTGAGTTATCTGACGGAAGCATATCATCTTATTTTACACTGTCTTAGATTTTGAATCGATCTCAAAGTGAGAAACTTGGGATTACCCATTTTGAGTTCCCTCTACCTCCTCATAGGATAAATACTTTTAAATACAAATCCTAATCCTCCACTAGTGAGATTTTTTCTTCATTACCTCCACAAACACCTTTATTTCATTCCACTTCTTCCTCTTCTCCTCATCCAACCCCTTCATTCATTTCCATCACTCATTCTCAATCAAAATTTGATAGTATAAGTAATATTAGAACAGGGGCAACTTCCTCCACACAGTCAACCTCTTCTACTACTACAAACTCTTCTAGTCACATTCCCATAATGGCTAATATAACATGGACCAATCTAGGTGTTGTCAACATGCCTGCACCACTTCACCCTTTGCCTAAGTATCCAAAGAAATGGTTACCAATGTTTAATCTAGATGAAGGAGCTCATGCAGAAGAACACCTACATAATTTTATGCTAGCCATTAGTCTTAAAGAGTTGTCAAAAGAAGATTGCTTATGTAGACTATTTTGATATACATTTTTAGAATCAACAGGATCCTGGTACTTTTCAATACCATTAAGCTCTATTACTAATTGGAATATGTTTCAAGAGAGATTTTTGACAAATTTTGGAGATGATCGCACAACTGCGACATTGATCAATGATATTTCCAACTTGAAATAAAATTCAAATGAAAGGATTAAATAATTTAATTCTAGATTCAATAAATTGCTTAACAAGATTCCACAAGCTTCTCAACTTGGTGTAGATGTTCAAATATAATGGTATATTTCTGCATTATCCTCAAATATTTACATATTCGTAGATAGAGAAAGTAAAAAGGATAACCTGAAATAAGCTATATCTGTCGAAAAAAGGATTTTAGCCTTAGAAAATAAAACTATTCTATAAGAAAGAAAATCTAAAAAAGTAATTTTCAAAGAAGAAATTAAAAAGAAGCCATCAAAGATGCTTTCGATTTAGAAGGACTACAAAAAGTTCTTAAAATAATGTCAAACAAAATGCTTTAGATCAAAAATCATGTTTCATATTCGCCTCGAAATACTTTTAGATATCTTAGGAAAATAAAACCTTCATCCTCTCAACCACCTAATTTTATATCCAATGCATAATTAGATCAAGAAGAAGATGAAGAGCAATATTTTTCTGCAGAATAATCAGAAGGAGAATAATAATTAGTCAAAGCACATGTATTATGGGATCACACTACATCTGAAAATGAAGAAGAGAAAGAAGTGTTACTAGTCGAAACTAGGAGAAAAAAAGGTAAGTATTCACGATCATTAAATTTAAAGAAGAAATCAACCACTCCTATTAACAAAGATAAAAGTGCCTTGAAGAATTATTCTCCTAAGTCTCCCATCTCTCCTTCCAAATCACTTGAGTCTTCCACATCCCCTTCTAATTCACCTTCTACATCCAAAACTCTTTTCGTTTCAAACAAGGACATAGAATATAATATCGTCGAAGATATGAATAAATTGAAAGCCAATATCTCCATGTATGAGGTAAGTAAACTTAAACAACAACAAATGTTTTTGCTTAAAGAATTAATTTTTTTTCTTATGTCTCCTTTTCCAATAGAAAAAGATGCATTAGGAAAAGGAAAACCTCTAGGAGATAACACTGATAAAATTTATGCCTTAGATGCAATTCTAATTGGAGATCGATCCAATTCTCATACTCCTTTCTTATTAACCTTTTATATTTTTAACAATAATGTCCATAATTTCCTAATAGAATCAGGAGCTTCTTTGAACATAACTCTTGAAAAGTCTATTGTGTAGATTGTGCAATTAGATAGATCCAAGGTTAAAGTTTTATGTGAGTTAAACTCAGTCTTATAAGACAATCCTCAAATCCAAAGGTTTGTCAGATAATTGATATCTTAATCATTGATATTCCTGAATTTTACAGTCTTATTTTAAGTAGAGATTGGTCTGAGAATTTACATGGGTATTTCAAAAGAAATTGGTCACATATTTGGCTTCCTTATAATGGTGAACCAAATCAGATTCAAGTAGATAGAGAAGGACACATGAAACACTCAGTTACCGATTTCGATGAAGAAAACAAACCTATAGTTTTCACAAATAGCATTCTTGTGAATTTCTCTTTGGAATCCTTTTTTGGATGTTTTACAACACATGAATCACACTTTTTAGGAAATTATGTTTGTTTGCAAATTGAAAATTATTCTCAAACACATTTTTCTAAATATACTAATATTGTAGATAAATTTGAATCTTTATTTTGGACACTTTATTTTGACAGTTCTAAATCTAGCACTACAAGGAAAAGATCCTCTAGTGGAGGTTATAAAGGAGGATTTTAGTGTTATAAAATTGGCCAAAATTGTGAAAACAAAATTTGATACAACATCTATTTTTGGTAATTTAGGTTTTGACGGAGCTTATAATATAACTTCAACACAACTAAAAAAAAACTAGGTGGTCGAAGGTTTTTACGGATGTTTTTCTCATCGGTGCACACATCATGTGTGAACACATGGGTGCATTTTACCATGTACGCACCGGTAATGTAAATATACCAAGTACCAGGATGGTAAAAAAAGTTTCGAAAGTCCCAGTGGTTTTTAGAAATGTCCCCATGAGTGTCACTCACAAAGACACACAGGGCAGATGCAAGGTGCATGTACCGGTGTTGTTAAGGTGTAAAAACACATCTGGCCATTTAGGTGTTAAAACACACCAAGCTAATGGAAGGTGCATGCACCGGCGCCGTTAAGGTGTAAAAACACACCGGGTCGTTTAGGTGTTAAAATGCACTAGGCCTTTAAGTTATAAAAATTCACTGATGCGTTAAAGGAAAACCATACCAGTGCATGCGACGCCTATCTACCCGTGTGGGTGGTAGTCATCAATAAAGTGCACCGGGCGTTCTAATTGGTATTGGTATTTGCGTGGTGCCCATAGGTCGTAGAAATGCACCAGTGTGAAATATCATACAAACACATCGGTGCATAGTAATTAACACGCACTAGTGTTCATTTTCTATTTTTTACAAACATCGACCTGTGACAGTGCAATTATTGTGATTTTTAAAAATTCATTATTCATCAAAAGTCGACACATATCTTATACCAATATTCATATCAATTAAATTTTTATTAGTGCATTTGAATGTGATGTTTGGATTAATTTGTTATATCATATCATTGGATTTCACATCTCTTAATTATAAGATTTAATTATCCATATATTAAATCAATGGTGTAACATTTCTCAATGACAATTGGTAGCACAATAGAATAAATTAAAGCCTTTTTTATTATATATATATATATTAATAAGAAACTCTTTGGCATACAAAATGAGACATTTATTGGTATCCCTTTGTCTTTCAATTAGGACACTATGTCCATTACATTAAACAAAATGCTAGATTTCACAGAAAAATATTTCAAAAAATACAACACCTTTCTTTGATATCCAAACATATTGATCATCATTCTTCATTGGAACTGTTTCCACTGCTCGAGTTACTTCCACAAATTGGGTTATTTGGAGGAATGTTTTGTTCATTGTGTTGATTGTTTTCTTCTTCTTCAAGTTCCATCTACAAACATAAAAATAAAGTGTAACGAATGTTATACATTGGTGAGAATAATGAAAATTGCGATATTAAATAATATACATCAATGTAAATATAAAGGAAATGTACCATAGAAAGAATTGACTCATGAACTATACACATTATTTCAAAACAAAATTTCATTTGATCTCTTAACAAGTCATTTGTTGGCGCAGTTCCATACTTTGATTCCTACAATTTTTATACCCCATAACAAATCATAGATTTAATATAAAATATTTGTTTGTTCTATTAATTATATATGGAGCTAACTAGAACAAGATAGATTATTACAAATTCCACTATTAATTTTTGATATGCCAACATATACTGGAAACCCATATTTAACCCGATGTCAATAAATTCTTTTAATGGTTCTTCTTTGTATGTTAGCACCTGTTTGAAGACATTCAATGATGGTTGTTGTAAAACAACTTAAAGTATATAAAATGAAATATAGTTAAGTTGTTATAAAGAAGTAACAATTACTCAAAAACATAGATATCAACCATTTTCTTCCTTGTCATCCTGTTTTATGTGTTGAATGGGTTCCATTTTCTTTTCTTTTCTGGAAGAAAATACTTGAAAATTAATATTTAATTCTAAATTGTTTATTTATTGTACCCAATCTAAAAATTCAATGATTACATATTACATTTAAAGCATGTTGTTGTTGAGATAGCTCCTTGTGCGATGCAATTGTGTCCATTTATTTGACCATCTCCTTGTACACCTTTTTGGACATTCCTACTGGCATATTTTTGATATCAACTCATTCATCCTTTGAGATTTTCATAATATTCCTAAAAATGTAACATGAAAATAAACTATTTAATTTTTATATTGATATATGAAAAGTAAATATAACAAAAGTGATATTTATAAAAGATTTATTTGTAGTAATATATACATATAATTCTAGAAAAATATTTAAAGGAATATTACTTTTTCAATCCTTCTTTTTTGTTGTTGTACATTTTTGCTATTAAAAATCTCACATGTCTCATTGACCAATTCTGTGGAAACCCATCCTCTAGTTTAAATAAAATTTAGTTCTTGGAGTCATTGGATTGATTTTTGTATTGTAGGTAGAAAGAACGTATATACATTCATTCAACTAGATCCCTCAAATTTTTTTAAACGATTTTCCCCCTTTCGTTAACCTCCAACACCACTCCAAATGAGCTAAGGAGCAATTCATTTTCATTTGCATGTTCTATTTTTTTTCTTTTCTTAGAAGAACATTCATTTTCTTCGATGTTGGTCCCTATACAACATTAAACATATCTGAATTAATATATTGTTTGAAACATGTTATCTAATATTTTTAAGTATATTATTAATGAAAACTCAAAAAAGAAACTCATATTGGATCAATAATATTTTTTCATTCACCTAATTCATCCTTCTGCAATTTTTCCATCAAGGTTTTATGCACTTCTGGTCTTAGATCAGAAATAATCTTATCGAGCTTCATTATTTTATGGATTTGCATGATACACACTAAACAATACATATTATTTAAACTTACATATAGTTCAAAAACAATAAATTTTGTAAAGAATTTACAAAGAACTTGCCTTTTTTTCTTTTCTGGATGTGCTATCATTATTTTTTTTACTGGAACTCTTGTCAGCCATTTTTTTACCAATATGAAACCTGTACCATTCATTAATATATTTTACAAATAAATCGCATACTTTTCAAGTAAAAAAAAAAACAAGAAAACAGTGTGCCTTTCGCAAAGTACGCACCAAACGTGGTGTGGTAGGTTCTTATAAACACACTGCCAATATAGTAGAAACACAGTATGGTGCTCTTTGTTAACAAGGAGACCCAATGTGTTATATTAAAATTGGTGCACCGATTAACATAAACATAAAATAATAAAAATTGTTTTTATCAAACAATGTTTAAAAATTATTTTGATCAAACAATGTTTAAAAATTGTTTTTATCAAACAATGTTTTTTTTCAGTATGTGCCTGATGCACTATACTAAAATCGTACGCTGGTGCGCTATTTAAGCAATGCACGCCGATTAGAAAAAATCTGTTTAAAAAAAAAATCATGCGAGGGCCGACATGGATTGGGATTTGACTCTGCAAGTGGTCCCACGGGTTAGATTTCATACGCCTATATATATAGTAAAGCAAACCCTATAAACCTAAAATGAAAATCCCTAATTGTGAAGTCACATAAACAAGAAGAAGCAAGGGTTTAACGTAAGAGTGTTTTTTTTTTTTTTTTTTAATGTTCTGAATTTGAATTAAATGTAAATAGGAATAGAGATTGTAAATGATTTTATTAGTAAAATGCACAGTAAAATTTAAATCATTTTACTATGCATGTATTAAATCTAACAGATACTGTTAAAAAAAAAATTATTACATTAAAATTTAACAATTTTCCTATACTACAGGGTTTTGTGTGAATCACCAGATGTTTCAATTTTTTATTCTTTGAATAGTGTTGTTGTTGTTCGAAAGTATTTTTCTGCTCCATAGTGCTCTCTTGCTCTCTTGCTCCAGGTATGTCTCTCGTGCAAATCCCTCCCTGAATGTTTTTGTAAAAATAATGAAATAATGAATAGATTTTACTATTTAAAGAACTTTGATATGAAATTAGATTTTCGAAAATAATTTTCTCCCCATTTTTCAATTTACCGCTTTTTTTTTCATTTCAAAAAAATAAAATTTCTCTTTTTTTTCCCGATATTCAGTGCATTTGTTAACTAACAGCACCAGTGCATCTATTAATAAAATTGCACCAGTGCGGTTAATAGTACATTAGCACCAATAACAATAAGTCCATTTTTAAGGCACCAAAATTACTTTTAGGTATGTACACCAAAATTTATTTTTGATTTTGCTGAAATCCAGGGAAAAAATATCATAATTATATCAAATGGGAAATTATTCAAAATATAGCTCGTAATATTTCTCAAAGTCCATCTCGATGTTCTCCCTATCCATATCCAGACGTAATTACTTCAAATTTTATTTATATTTTCATTATCTAATTGATTTTTTTATCAATGTCAATCAACAGAATAAAATTAATGTATACAAATTTCCAGGTTCATGCAGATTCAGAATCGAGTTCAGATGCAAAAAAATTCAAATGGTTGCAAAACATCGGAAGCTCTTATCAGGAGCAGCATACAGCTAGGCGCAGTTGGTAGATGAAAATGGACAACCGCTTCACCCTGCCAATCGTAACATGCCACCTTCTAGCTACAATCCCGAGACAATGATGGTAGTAATAATTGTTTGGTACAATGTAATTATTTCAACGTCAAACTAATTAATCATGAATTTACGTGCTTAATAATTGATATAATCAATTTTGTGCTAATCATGTTCAAATATATTTTTTGAAATTATTAGGATTCTAGTGATAATGAACAACCTACCTACCATCTTCCATTGCACCCCACGACAATGTCAAATCAAGAGAAGGTTTAATTAAGAGAAAAATTTGGAGATGAACGATACCAAGAATGGTTGAATCAACCACCTATTTAATTCCCACTACTTCCAGATTCACTAATTAGGAATGACTACAACAATAGTAGTTCTTCAAAAGCTAGCGATGGAGGCAATCAAATAGAGGTTGGTATGGCTGGTTACTTAAGGGATACGACTACCATGGAGACAATGTTGTTAGATGTCTTCCAGAATGATGATTAGTTAGGGGATGATGCTCATATCGCTAATAGCTTTTTAGAAAGCCTTAAATTTGCTTCCACCACCCCTCTCTTTGGACCTGGTGGTTAGTCAAAGTCTACCCAGTTGGGGACAACGATGTTACTGTACAACATGAAAGCAAATTTTGGCTTGGAGAATGCATGTTTCTTAGAAATTTTGAGGTAATTGACCATCAAGTCCCTTATATTTTGCGAAATATAATCACACAATAAAAATTACAAATGGTCAATTTTATGAATGTTAATAATTATCGGCATTAAATTACATTTAATATTGTCCACAACCAACTATATGTTATTCAAATATAACGTTCTTCTGAGTGATAATGTCTTTCCCGGTAGTTGCGAAGAGGCCAAGAAATTGTTGAAAATTTTGGGTTCTGGGTACATATCATATCATGCATGTCCAAATGATTGTATTCTATATAGAGGAGAATATGCAGAAAAAGAGATATGTCCGAAATGTGGGCATAATAGGTATGATAAATAAAAAATAAGGGTAAATCACGTGGTACTCCTTTTAAGATATTGAGGCACGTGACTATAATACGAAGGATTCAAAGGCTATTTCATTCAAAATAATTAGCTATGTTGCAGGGAAGACATGCCTCACATGGAAGTGAGTTGGGAGTTATGTGAATCCCAAAATATTCAATAGCCATGAAGAATATAGAGGATACATGGCCTGGAAAATTCAAGGATGAATTACGAATTCTACGACACAGCATAGCCATGGATGGCGTCAACTCATAGTCTCTCTAGAACACCAATTATTATGTTTTCCATATAGTGGTGATCAATAACAATATCCCCCCATGGTTTTCCGTGAATAATGAACATCTTACGTTGGCTCTCATAGTCCCTGGTAGAAGACAAGTGAAGAATATGGATGTCTACTTACAACCACTGGTAATTCCTTGATTTGTTTATGTATGTAACAATATTATTTCGCATATTAGTTATTTAATTCGTTGTAATCTTTCTATTCTTCATGATATTCTTTAACGTGCCATGCATATTTATACAATAATTTCATAGGTCTTCTAACAAAAGGGTATGATGGATGTAAATGTTGTGGAACTTCTCTGAAAGCTAGATGGTCCAACTACCTACGAAAGCTAGTGTATGACTACTCCAAGGTATTCCTCCCAGAAGAACACCCTTACAGAAGAGAAACATCTTCTTTGAATGGTAAACGAGAGAGAAACCAAAGGCCTGCAATAACGACACCAACTGAATGGCTTAGAGCATATGAGAGAGAGAAGGATAAGGAGTTCATAGAAATGTTTGATTCAAATGGGGAGCCTATGTTCGATGATCCAGAATTTTTCGACACCTATGTTGAGAAATTTTCCATTGGGATGAAAATGAAATATATCTTTTATAACCTCCCATGTTGGGGGAATCTTAATATTACCCACTTATTAGATCCCATGCATATAGTTAAAATGTTTCATATTATTTATGGAGTCACATATCATCGAAACAAAGTGACACATTGGTTGTTAGGAAAGATCTTATCACTTCAAGGAATAAAAAGAAACATTGGCCAAGACGATTAGAAAGTACATGATCAGAGGCAACTGGTCCCTCTAATTGGTATTTCAAAGAAGGTGATGTCCCATGGATTTATAGAAAAGATGATATTTCTGTGGCAAAGGAAGTTATAATGGGTGTGAGGGTGCCATCTTCATATGGGTCTCCACTATGGCGATGCTTCACCATGGAAGACAATTTTTTGGGGTTGAAATCGCATGACCATTTGAATCTTCTAAGAGTACGTATAATGTAAAGAGCATGATTTTATTATTTTTTCTATTAATAAATTTTATCCCATGCAGGGATCATAAAACATAACTAATTTTGTATATTATTGCATGTGTTATAACTTTGCAGTGTCATTATCATTTTTTCATGCATGGGTGTGTGGAAAATGACTTCCCCCAAGACCTAGGGTGTGTGATATCTAAATTATTTGAATTTGTATGCTGGATAACGTCAAAGGAGATTCATATGGCTAGAATTCCACGGCGGCGTCAAGAGATAGTTGATATTGTTTTTATGTTTGAAAAGGAACTACCAACGAGTTTGATGGACTTACAAGTTCACCTTCTAATTGACCTAGTAGATGAGGTTGAATTATTTGGGCTGGGTTCTTGTCGTTGGATGTTCTTCTTAGAGAGGTACATGAATAAATTGAAAGGTTTTGTTAGACAAAGGGAAAAACCCGAGGGGTCTATGGTAGAGGGGTACATATCGTATGAGTATTTCTATTATTCTAGTGAGTACATCAAGAAAATCAACAACAGACCAAGTGTGGGGATTTGGGACGATGAAAGCGATGAAGACAAAAGAGAAGGGGAGCTTCTCCAATCGAATGGAAAAAGGCGCTCCATAAAGAGTAAGCAAATTATAATTTTTCAAATTTACACAAAGTAAATATTCATGTTGAACTTCGATATCATGTATATGTTGACCTCATTTGTAATATATGTCAGTTTGATTCCATCAGTGAATGCAAAAATTGAATAAATCAATAAATTAGTTCTTTACAATTTCGAAGTGACACAACCATGGGTCACATTGTAAGAACAAAAGAGGATGAAATGGGATCGTGACATAAAATAATTCAGACTGTTGAATGGTAGAAGTGTGCCTTATATCAATAATTTAAAATAAAATATGCCAATTATATACCCCAATAGTTGGGTTGCTGACCAAGTCAAGAGAAATACGGTGCAACCGGTCGTTACACTAGTGCTGAAGAGGATGTGCTAAACGTATGGATTGGTTGCAGAAACTTGGTGATAATCTATTTATGTAAATTTTAAACTTAATAATGTACCTTTGAAATGTAACATATATATTTCATATTTTAATAGTTGGGTTATTATAAGACACATGACACTATGATTTTTTAACATTTTTATAGGTGCATTTGTTCCCATCTATGCGGGCATATGGACACAATTTTTTCACAGAAAATGTTGATGATGGACACATAACACAAGATTGTGGAGTGGAAGTAAAGTTCGATCAATCTAGTTGTGCTAGCCACTATGATCAAAACCTAGTATGAGGGGCGTTAGGTTACATCGAAAAGATACAAGAGATCATTGAAGTGGACTAATATTCTTTCCAATGTGTTATTTTTAGGTCCAAGTGGTGGGACACCTTTGATCAAAATAATGTAAAGGAAGATCGTGATAGTAGGCTGATATGTATCATCTCTAGAAGGATGTGGGATGAAGCTAAGGAGCTTTACATTTTCCCCAAACACTGCGACCAGGTGATTTTTTACCCAGATGTGTTGGATAGGTATTGGTGGTTCATATTGAGACATGAACCTAGATCAAAACATATTTTTGAGAAAAATAGTGTTATCATGCCAAGTGAGCTGGAAGATAATGAGGGTGATCATGAGAACAAAGAGTGATATGGTACATGTGTTATTTCATCATTTATACTATTTAAGATGAGTTTTTATAAAGAAGAGAACTTAACCTTATAACTAAGACTTTTTTATTAGAAACATTATAATATTTATTTTAAATTAATTTGTTTGCATTGTGTTAATGTTAAAATCATTTCACTTGATAATTTGCATTTATGTTGATCTCGAAAAAATGCACTATATCAAGTTCGTTTTTCTATGTCAATTCCTAAAATAATACAACTACTTGATTTCTTTAAATGTGTGTGAATGATATCTTCAAAATTTTAAAAAATGTATTAATGTATACTATTATTTTTGGTATGTAAGATCATAATAAAATAATGATAATTATAAACATGAATTTATTTGCATTATTTTCTAAAATTTATTATGTTACAAAAATTCATATTATTCTAGATTTATTATTTTACAATTATTTATATTCATACAAATTTACAAATTTACAATTTTACAATTATGGTAATTTAACAATATGTACGGTATACATTTTACTTACGGTCGTTATGGTTCAAAATTGACAATTAATTTACAAATTTTAAAATTTATAAAATTTACAATTTTAATAAAATTGAATCACAAAAGTACATACAATTACAATTTTACAATTTTGCAATTTTACATACAATTACAATTAAAATTAAAATTACAATCATTTCACAATACAATGACAATTACAATTACAATTTTACAATTTTACAATTTTACATACAATTAAAATTAAAATTACAATTATAATCACGATGCATACAATTACAATTACAATTTTACAAATATTTTACATACAATTACAATTAAAATTACAATTTCAATTAAAAATTTACAATTCTACATACAATTACAATTACAATTACACAATTTTACAATTACCAATACATAATATTTAATAAATATCATGACTTAATATTAAAAAGAAGCTTCACAATCATGATAACCATCGTTCAAACATCATAGTCTAAAACACACATTCAAATTTGCTAACATCATCTAATCATTGTGATCATGATCATCTAACAAAACACAAACATTGTATAACATAATCCCGACACAAACATCAAATATACATCTCATGTCAAACAAATACCATCACATACACATATATCTGCAAGCACATTAAATGAACATGTCTAACATGGCCTAACCAATATACACATCATGATGAACACCAAAATGTAAATTAAGTACATCAACATGATCATAAAACACATGCACCACATACACACACGTATATATATATATATATATATATATATATATATATATATATATATATATAATATGTAAAAAATATACAACTGTAATATAACTTCATATAAATTTCAAATATCTCATGGTACTACATCAATACTAGTATGAGTGAAGGCATGCTCAGTCGATGGTGCAACTTCATTCTCAGATGTATGACGTGCTTGCTAAGGAGGTGCCTGTTGATCAGATGGTGCAGTTTGATCAGGAGTTGTCTACTGATAAGATGTTGCAGTCTATGAAGGAACTGCCTACTGATGATTCATCGATGGTGTAACCTACTTAGTGGATGGTGCAGCCTACTCAGGATCAGGTGCCTCCTCAGTAGATGGCTATTTCTTCTTAGGACTAGGTGCCTGTTGAGATTGTGTAGACTGCTCAAAATATGCCTACTGATCGGGACTCGATGTTGGCTTCTCATCTTCGGCGCGAGGTGAAGGAGGAGGAGGTGGAATACTAGAATTATGATCACTCACCTTGTGATCATGATCTAATCATATGATATTCTATGTCGCACATCTCCACGACGTCTATCCCTCCTAGCCACCAATACTCTGGAAGCTCCAACGATATGATGCATAAGGGTCATCATATCGTCGGGCATGTCTCTCCAGATCTCTGTAAGCCTATGATAATCTTGGTTCTCTCTAATCCTAGCATGGCGGCCTCCCTCATAAACCAGGAGTCGACACAGTCGGTCGCCCAAATCCATCCTGAATCGGGGATCTACCCTACACCACATCCCCATAGGTATCTGCACCCGAGGATCAGTTTTGTCACCCTGATCTGCCACCTCCGCCATCTCCTCATCATGATATACACCCGGGTCATTTTGTGGGGGTGGAATCATGTCCCCAATGAATGTGCCAATATCTACAAAATTTATAGTACACAAGAATAATTAGACAGTTTCATTAAAAAATTTAATAAAACAAGTTAAAGAATGTGTTAGAATAAATTTTATTCTAATTAATTAATTAAGAAAATAAAATGAAACTATATTAACTTAAATAAAACACTAATATTACCTATAGCATCTGGTGGCTCATTCTGAGAGAGGATGTTTTTACACCCTCGCTAATCTAAACTGGCCTACAGACACGACACCATCATGAACAAGTGATCATCAGCAATGGCTAGCAACTCTATTGCATCAGTAGATATCCTAGGTGGGTAGTCGGACATGCCCCTCAGGGGCATCATCTAGACTCACATCTACACATGGAACATCAGCCTACGATGGTGCCGAACAAAAGTAGGCCTCGTCTCTAGAAGCCTCTCAAGAAATAAACAAAATAACTCTGAAGAAAAAGAGAAGGTCAACCTCCCACGTGCCTGAGAATGACATCTATCTAATGCTATAAAAAACTACTGCAAAAAAATAGCAAACCATCTCACAAGTCGCGCCGTCTGGAATAAAGAATCAACATAAATTAAAGCGAGTAACTAATGCACTTCCTGTCACTAGTATAGTGTGGAATGTTCATCAGTATTAGTGAGTGGCACCTCACCGCCTCTAGACCAAACGAAGCAATACGTAACTGACCATCAAGCACCTAAAAATCTGTAGGAGAAAGTATATCATCCCTAATGTATCTTTAGGAGTACGCCAACTGACTAACAATTGCATAACCAACGAGGACATCTCGCGGGGAAATCTAGCCCTCGCCTAGATAGGCCAATAATAAAATAGGTTTCCTCCTCGGTGGGATTGTACCATTGGACATGAATAACTTGGAAAGCTTATCAGTGAGCATGCCACCTGTAGATCAGTTGTTTCAATAACCCATCGTGGCCCTTTAGGGATGTCTCCTCCTCATAGAACTTGAGGAGGCCTACCTCCCTTAGGAGAAACTGGGTGGGTGTGGTAATATGGTGAGGGTACAAAAGTATCTCCCTCCCCTATTCCTCCCACAACTAAATCATGTTATAACGATCCTCCGTATGCTCTTGTTGTTCCCTTTACTCTCTCTGTTGAGGTCATTGAATGATTCACATATTAAACACATTTTTTCTTATTAAATGAGAAATGTATTTACAAATATATATATATATATATATATATATATATATATATATATATATATATTATTGAAAAAAAACACTTGGTGCACCCAAAAAAAAAATAATGCATCGTTACTGGTGCATCCTTCTTTACCACACACCACTCTCGGTGCACATGAAAAATGTTCGCCCACCGTGTAAATAGGAAATGTTTTTGTGCGGTGAATTAACCAAACTATCTGTCGTGAGGGAGTTAGTTTGGTCAACGCACTGCCGGACCGAAAAAAGTACATAGTGAATGGTGTGGTCCTGTAAACAATCACATCGTCGTGTTACTTTTAAAACAATTATCACTGCGCATTTTCTCAGTCCCGCATAAAAATCCAATGTGATTTATGTTAACATCGTTCATGGTAAATTTATAGGCAACACTGCAAATGGTGCGAACTGAATGGCTCAAACGCACCGTGTAGAATATATATATATATGTATTTTAAATGCTAAATTTTAAGTTTATTTGAAATTTTAATCTACTAAAAGGTTTAGTTATTGAGAAACAATTAGATTACCTGTATGTTTGCGCATCGAGGAGTCATCTTTGCTGAGGATTTCAAAAAAAAATATTTCCCACCTTTTTCAAAAATACGAACTCCACACAATGAGCAATGGATGACAATAATGTGGGCAATGGGAGCATCGATGGCAAGGTACCTCAGAGAATAAAAAATCACGTCGGTGCTTGAGAGGTCTAGAGCACTAAAAAATTAAAAATGAGGTTTTTACGATTGGTAATTTTTTTTAAATTAACCCTTTTTGGTGCGCTCGATTTTGAGACGCACCAGCCGATTTTATCAATGGTGCACCACAGATCATTATAGTGCGCTGGATTACGGAGATGCACTGGGTTGCTTTGTACGTAGAGAACCAGTGCACTGCAGTACTCAGACACACCGAGCTAGTTTTTATGGAGATCACAGTGTCTCAGTGTTCAAATTGATAGTACACACAAGTGCACTTTTCATAAAATGCACCGGTTTGTTTTATGATAATAAACACACCGTGTTATCACTCTAATAACTCTTAAGATTTGTTATTATTTTTTGTGTTTTAAATAACATTAGAAGTAACCAAAAACCTACTTTTAAGCCTTAGGATATAGCCTTCCTAATTCTCAGAGAGGGCTATCTCTATATGATCTGTCTTTGTTGATTTAAGTTGATTTTAGGCTAGTTATGTAGGGTTACTTGGGGTTTTGATTTTGATTTGGTCTGGTGGTGAATTTACTTACTCAGATATATGTAGGTATGTATTCCATTGGGCTAATGTAGTCAATGTGTCAAGCAGTCAGATCAAGATCAAGGTCTAAAGGGAAATGTTTACAGGGTAAGATAGCTGAGTTACTTCAGATGTTCAAGACTTATGGTGAAAACGGTTTCAATCGGGGTAAGAAAGCAATTAAGGGTTCTCAAATTCGATTAATGAATGAAATGACAAAGGTAAATTGAAATAAGGGAGCAATTAAGAATCCCTTTATCTGGATATCAGAATAAAAGCATATAAATGATAAACAATTCAAAACAGAGTGCTTTTAACATATTTTGAAATAGCATTCCTGATTTATCATATAGATTTAGAAACACATACAAGTATTGCTGAAAAACATAAGAAATTGAAAAAGAACAAGTGAAAATACTTCACTAAAGTGGCCCAACATATGAATCCTGTAATATGTGCTTTATTGCTTTAATGCAGTTTGCTGACTTGAAATTGGTACAATCAACATTAGGTTTAGAATAGTACAACTATAGAAATGTTCAACAATTCATCCACCCTCAATACTTCCAAATGAGAAGTATTTATACAAAAAATATTTACAAAATATCCTAAAAAAAACTTAGGAGTTATTCATGGAAAAGAAATATCTTCATGTAAGAAGATAGGGACAACTTTCTAACTAATGCTAGTTGTCCATATTTTTATTGAAATTACTGTTTTCTATCTTCACTTGTTGATATTTTGTTGCTGATTTGTCTCTTTATTTTTACTCAACGAAGGTTGTAAAAGATCCTTGAAAATCTATGATACTGTGCAGGAGGAGGCTTGGTTGCGTTGGATACTCTTGAAAGAGTTTGGCCATTATCCTCTTTCTAAGGGTATGCGGGGGAAATATGTGTGGCAGGATGCTTGCATCATTGGGCAGCAAGGAGTATGGACACATTGTGTTGATATGATATTCTTCATATAAATCACCATGTTTTCACCACATGATTTTTATGATGGAGGTATGGGGAGGAAACAAAATCCTTTGTTTCTTTGGAATTTCTTGGGAGAGAAAGGGAAGATTTGTTCTCACACTTTGAATGATGCTGTAGGATTAGGAGATGGCACTATCATGGTGAAAAGGGGCTACTCCTTAGCCTTGGATGATCTGGAAGTACTTCCACTTTGGAAGGTGCTTCTTGTTTGTAGCAACATTATGGAAGATGTCTTTGATAATGAACATGTCAAAGAAGGGAGCTAGGTATTGGCAGGAGCCTATTTGCATAGGCCAACAACGCTGTCACTTTGGAGCATGGAATTATGGATGGAGTGTCCCTAGGATCACTTCACTCTTGATGCACTTGATGGAAAGGAGGAGGTGAGAAATATGGAGTAATGGGCGGAGACATATATTACTGTGATATGTTATTCTTGGCTTGGATTTCCAAGTATATGAGGGAGGATCTTCATGTACCACATGATTCATTTCTCTTCATGAGAGTATGTCATACGATTATGAAGAGTTTGTTCATGGATCCTATCATTGTATTACTTCTAGTACATGGTAAGGATCTTCTTGTTGCATTTAGTGATCTGCATATTCTTACCATTTCTATGTAGTGCAATGCTCCACAAGAGGGCAAGCTTTTCATTGATCTCCATGATCAACAATGGGCCAGAATGTATGATGGAGACATCCATCTCTTGTATGGCCATGGGAAATTATTTTAGTACTTCATGTATGTTCAATTTTTGTACACAACCATTTAATATTCATTAGTAGATAAAATAACATACATAAACAACCATGTATCAAGAAACCACTTGCCATATAATTTTCTGAAGCAACAATTAGAAAAAATACACTGGAACTTCATGGGAAATTGTTGGTACTTTCCTGCACCACATGAAACCTTCCGTATTTCCTCAATATCGATGCTAATCATGGTTGCAATTGCTATTGTTGTTCTTAATACTATGGGGAGCATGATTGGAGAGAAAACACATTGGTTGGATGTGTTCTTTCAAGAAGAGGATTCCCACACTTTCTGCATTGCATGTTCTAATGGGAGCATGAGAGGAGATATGGCCACCACAGCCAAACACTTGTTTCATTATGAGGTGGGCCATGAGTTTGATGAGATTCCATATGATGATTATTTCCTATCCATCACATATGGAATGGTTTGGGCCATCTTGATTCACAACGTTGGAGAGGAGATCTTTAGAGATCTAGTCTTCCTTTTGCCACTTGAGGGAAATATTGTTGCAGCCCAAGATCAGCACTCACTCTACACTTATCATAAGTGGAGAGGAAGAAAGTGTGGCGTAGGCTCCTATGTCTAACATGTTCATATTTTCAGCTCACCTACATTGCATGAGCTCAAGGTGAAGGAGAATTTTCTGGAGTTGCCATATTGGGAGGTGACTCATTTTTTATGGATGATTGCTTGGGGATGGAGGGTCCACTTGGGAAATATGTTTTCCCAGTACATTTTAGTCTCCATGCCTTGGGAGGAAACTCTTCAGTTCTATCCTTGCAGTTGCTTGATGACAAGCAACATTTGGGAGGGGAGGACTGTAATATTCCTACATTAGCATGTCGCTAATGTGAATATTGATTTTTGATTTTTACACCTAGTAGATGAATAAATGGGGAAGAGGACCCATACTTAATTTAAATCAGAATAAAAAACCCTCTTGGTATGAAAGGGGATCATTCTAGAGCTAGATTTCACACCCTCATGTGTGAAAAGAGACATTTTGCATGTGGATAAAGTCAAGTTTGACCAAGTCAACAACTTTTGTACTTGAGGAGTGAATCCTAAATAAAATCAATTCTTAATATGAACAAGGTTAAATCTGAGCTATTTTCATAAACACACTTAAGTGTGAAAAAGGCTGGATCATTTGACCAAGTCAACTAGGACCAAATTATCAATGTTTTCTAGATGCAATGAACCTCCTAGATGTACAAGACAGTTCTAGTTGGAGGTTACACATGTAAAAAAAGCTAAATCATTGAGATCATTTAGGGTTTAGCAAGATTTCTAACTTATAAAAGGAAGAGGAGGAAATCAAGAGAAGGTTGTTCATGATTATGATATTTCTAAAGATATTGTCTGTTTAGAAATTTCTTATTCTCTTGGCTGTTTAGCAGAATAGTGTTGTTTAGCACTAGGGTGTTCCTAATCGGGAATCCCACCTCTTCCATTGAGTAGCTCTTGGAGGAGTCTTGTTGATATTGTCCAATATCAGGCATTTTTCCAAGCTACATCTTCCAACTTCAATGCAAATCCTGTTGAGGGTTTGGTTGTCCTTGTAAGCTGCAGCAAGTGGAGGCTAGATCTATTCAGATTTAGGCCATTCTGGTGCCCCTTTACAGTGGTAGAGCCTTCTATCCTCATAATAAGAGAGTATTAGATCATTGGACCTGCATAATCAGATGTTGGCATCAGGCCAAACCATTGCTAGAGTCAACAACGCAGTTTCTCTCCCATAACTACGTTATTTGCAAGAAGAAAGTTGCAGGGAGTTTTGGCATACTTTTGGAGGAGAGATCTCTGGTGTTTGGGGTTCTTCCCTTCACTGTGGTGATCCATGGATTAGATCTATAATACATGTTCTGTTCAGATCTGATCTACTATTTGATTTTATTTACTTCAGAAATTCTAAATCTTACTGCAGATCTGCAACTTTAGATCTCAGATCTACTCTTTGTATCTCAGGTTTTGCTCAAAACCCCAAGGGGAATGTGTAGAGGAACTTTTCCAGTGTAAAGATATGATATGGATCTAATTTTTTGTACATAGATCTATTCTAGATCTGATATGCATTGTACAACTTCTTCAACACTTAATATAACAATGTCAAGCCTTCTTACAGCCAATACATTGTTGCAACACCTCAATCTTGAGGGTTTTCTTCATCAAGTTCTCTATTTTTCTCTTGTACATTGTATGGGCCTTATTATAAACCTGTTTTTCTGATGTATAAGTGATTAATGAAACATTATATTTGTCTCCGACAAAAATTGGGCTCAACTACGTTATTTTTTGGGCAGTGTTCTTTTGTATTGTTGCAGTCCCTTCCTTGGGCATTTTCCAACTGCACTAGGTGTGGGGAGACTTGTTTAACCCACCTAGAAGGATTTGATTTAGAATCCCTCTTGGATTCAGGTCTTATATTGTCATATATAAGGGATCCAAGTGCTGGTTTCCAATATTGTATCATACATTCCTGAAAAATGCGTTTTTCAGGCATGCCTTGCTAACAGTCCCAATTTGGGGATATTACAAATGGTAACACTGCTTTTACCCAAATCAATTTGGACTTATCCTCACAAGAATGAAGGCTTTTATCACTATATTTGTACGTTTTGTTTTGTTGGAAATTGAAATAGATTTTTCCAAATCTATTTAACCATTTCCTGATAAATCATTACGTTCTAGATTTAATTTGTCTTCGAATCTTACCGTGGATTTATTGTAGAAAAGTTACAGTGGTTTCGAATTTAACCCCTTTAACAAATTTAAGTTAAAATAGTTAATTTATTTCTTGATTTTATGCATCGTTTCTAATTTTAATTTCTTATATACGAATGGGTTCATTTGACTTCTCCACTGTATGAGTTTATAAATTAACCGAAATCGATTTAGCTACTTTATACTTCTTTTTCAATCACGGTATATCATTTTTTCCTTAATTGTGTCAAATTTTCTATACATTCGTTGTATCAATTTTCTATAATAATTGTTTTGGAATTTTTTCCATTATCCTTGTACTAATTTAAATTATATCTCCCCTATTGCAATTCACTATGCATTTATAATTTCAATTCATGATTGCACTTTGACAGAGAGGGTTTTGGGATTCAAATTCCTGTTATATTATGAGTGAAGAATTTTAGGTTTAAATATTAATGTATTTTGTTCTCAATACGAAATACTCTCCTTCAATTGTGAAAGGTTTTAAATTGTTTCAATTATGATCCTCTGTTCATTCTATAGGAATTCATAATTTTCACTTTGTTCACATTCCTGTCAAATTGATAGAGGTTTATGATTTTCCTTTTTTTATATTACTTAAGAGTTTCAATATATATATATATATATTGTTTGTTTGTATCAAAATTTATTATCTCCTCAACATGAAATACCTTCAATTCACTTTATTATTCGTTTCATGTCTACATCAAAGGCATGAAATTTCATTCTTCTTGGAACTTATATTTATAAATTTTCCCAATTCCACTATTATTATCAAATGCTCTGAATTTTCCACTGTTATAAATTTTAGAGAGTCCATTTCATTTTATATGTGCAGATCCTAATTTAGTATAAAAATATATGGTTTTTCTTTTCTTTGTATCTTCTAATCCTTGAAAAACCTCTTTTTCCAAATTCACATACTTTCCAAAAATTTTCTCTGATGCCATGTACCTAGTTTAAGCCCTCATCAAAAGTAAATAATATTCAATTGTACAATTTATTTAGTGAAATAATTTGTATTTTAATAAATTTCAGGGCTCACATTTCTTTGATTTCTTTAAATTTTTTGAACTGAATATTTTTATCCTATCATGTACACAAAGAATCCCAACCCTTTAGGTTCCTTAGACAGGTACAAATTGATCTATTAATTAGTATAGAAGTTGTATATCATTTTCTATTTCTTTTTTTATGCTTGATATTAATCTAACACGGATATATGTGTTTCTGTTTAGCTAATTTCTATTTCTTGAAATCACACCACAATTACTTCAATTTTTAATCAAAATATCTGACGACAAGTTTCTTTTCCTTACAGGTCGGTCATTCACGTATATAGATTCCAGCCAGCTATATCTAATTATGTTTACCAATATCAACTCAATATTCTGTAGTTGAATGTATTTAATGGATGAATTTCAGTTAATATGTACACGATTGTTGTAACTAATAATTTTAATTGAAGTATACTATGTTTTTCTATTGACCTATTGTTATGAAACCAACTAAAAAAATAGAATAAAAGAGAGTTCAACACCTTATAAATCAGCCACTTCGAGGGGGAAACCACCAATACATTACATAAATGGACAATTCTTGGATGATACAAATGACCAAAACCTCCTGCTATATATAGGACTCCATGTGGCCACAATATAATCCTAGCCGACCTAACAATAATAATGTAAGGGCACAATAATAACAATATTGGGGTTACATGGGTACAACAATAACAATAAGGGGGCTACACTAACAACAATAAGGGAATAAACTAGTAATATAGGGTCCTAACATGCTCCTCTCCTTCATAAAATTGTTGTCCTCAACGCTTGAGTAGATATGGGGGCTTCTATATAAAATTCTCATCCTCCCATGTAGAATCTTAGTGGGCAAGTTCTTCCACTTGATGAGATACTCTAAAATTGATCGACTTCATAGCTGTCGAGTTCTTGTTTCCATGACCACTTTAGATTCCAATATGATTTTTTCTTCCTCATCAAGTTCTGGCAATATTGTTTGAATTGGAATATTTTCACCTAACCTTCTTTAAGCATGAAACATGGAAAACCGGATGCACTCATGAAGAAGTAGGAAGCTCCAATTTGTATGCCATAACACCAATATTTTGCAACACCTTGTAAGGATCATATTACTTTGGTGATAATTTATTATCCTTCTTAGCTTGCTTGAGGGAAATTTGTTTGTATGGTTGTAGCCATAAAAATACCCAGTCTCCTTCATCAAAACTTCTCTCACTACGATGTTGATATGTCAGTTATTTCATTTGATTTTGTGAAAAATTTAGGTTATCCTTTAAGAGTTGGAGAACTTCTTGTTGATGCTCGATGTGATTTTCCACTGCTTGAACCTTAGAATTTTCTCTTAAAGATGATGTGAAGGACGATGGATGATATCCATAAAGTTCCATAAATGGGGTCATTTTTGCTGCAGTATGGAAGGAAGTCTTATACCACCATTCAGCGAGAGGTAATCATTTGACCCATTGTGTTTGTTTATCAAATATAAAACAACAAAGATATCCTTCCAAAAATTTATTCACTATCTCAGTTTGACCATCAGATTGAGGATGATAAGATGAGCTATGAGGTAACTGAGTACCCAAATAAGAAAATAACTCCGTCCAAAAATTTCCAGTAAAAATTGGATCTCTGTCACTCAAAATAATCTTTAGGTTTCCATGTAGCTTTTTAATTGTGTCGATAAATGTAGTGGCAACTGTACTTCTTTAAATGGATGAGATAATGCAAAAAAGTGTGCATACTTGGTAAGTCTATCAACTACCACCATGATGACACTCTTTCCTTCGGACTTAGGTAAACCTGTGATAAAATCCATAGAAATCTCCTCCCAATGTTGACTTGGAATAGAAAGTTTGTAGAAGACCCAGGGTCTTAATTGTCTCAACTTTATTTTGCTAGAAAACCAAACATTCTGCCACAAAATTTTGAATATCAGATTGAAGGCCATCCCAAAAAATTCTTTCTTCACCTTCTGGTAAGTTTTTAAAAATCCTGAGTGTCCTCCTAAAGGAGAAGTGTGCAATTCCAAAAGAATATTTAATTTTAGTTGGGAATTCTTACGAGGATATAAGCGATATTTGTACCATAAGGAATCATTTTTCCAACTCAATGTATCAGATGTACTAGGATCTTGCTGCAATTTTTGAACGAGTGTCCATACTTCTTTGTCCTTCTTCCATTCATACCTTTATTCAGTTATCCAATCTGGTTGGATAAAAGAAATGGCACAAAGCAATGCTTCCACCTCTTCATTCTTTCTTTAGTGTGCATCTGCAACAACATTTAGCTTCCCTTTTTTGTAGATTATTTCGAAGTCATAACCCAACATATTTGTGACCCATTTTTGCTGCTCTTTTAAATATAGTCTTTGTTTCAAAAAGGGTCTAAGACTATCATGATCAATTTTTACCTTGAAGTGTCTTCCCATTAGGTAAGGTCTCCATTTATTTAGTGCATGTAGTATTGCTAACATTTCCTTCTCATAAATAGCTTTCTGTAAATACTTTCCTTTGATTAGACAACTTTCAAAAGAAATGGGTCTTCCTTATTGCATTAAAATAACACCAATACCATTTCCTGAGGCAGCACATTCCACAATAAAGGTTTTTGTGCAGTTTGGTGTAGCTAAGACCGGTGCTAGGCACATTGCCTCTTTAAGATGTTCAAAGGCATTAGTTGCTTCAAGAGTCCATGAAAATGCATCTTTCTTCATTAATGTTGTTAGAGGTGCTGCTATTCTCCCATAATTTTAACAAAATTGTGATAATACCTTGTTAACCCGAGAAATCATTGCAACTGCATTATGGTTGTGGGGACTTTCCATTCCTTAATGGCTTTAATTTTGTTAGGGTCTAACTTAACACCCTTGTGAGATACAATATGACCCAAATATTCCACCTCTTGTACTCCAAAGAAACATTTGGATGTTTTTGCATATAATTGTTTCTCCTGCAATAGTTTGAGCACCCTGTCAACATGTTGAACATGATCCTTCCAAGACCTGTTGTAGATTAGTATATCATCCAAAAATACTAGCACAAATTTTCTAAGGGTTTGAAAATGAAATTCATCAACCCTTTAAATGTGGAAGGTGCATTGGTAAGGCCAAAAGGCATGACCAAAAATTCATAATGACCCTCATGAGTTCGAAATGTTGTTCTCGGAATACCTTTAGTCTTCATTCTAATTTGATGATATCCTAAACAAAGATCTAACTTGGTAAAATAAATTTCTCCATGTAATTCATCCAATAATTCATCAATCATGGGAACGGGAAACTTATCTTTAATGGTGAGCTTATTGAGCTCCTATAATCCAGACACATGCGCCATGATCCATCCTTCTTGTGCACCAATACTACTGGAGAAGAGAAAGAACTTTGACTAGGTTGAATTATACCAGCCTCTAACATTTATGCAATCATACATTCAATTTCGCTCTTTTGGACACAAGGATATCTATAAGGCCTAATGTTTGCAGTAAAACTTCTTGGAATCAAATGAATAGCATGACCATGATCATGAATAGGTGGGAGTCCTTTGGTAGTTTCAAGAAACTTGGAATAATTGTCCAAGAATTTTTGGAGATCTGCAGAAACAGATGATTTTGATGTTGGAACTTCTAGTGAGCATAATTGTGCAATTACACCCCATTGTACTCCTAGTACAACATTAGCACCTCCCATTAGAATGGAAAGGATTGGACTATTCAATACATATTCCCCCATGGCTAGCTTGATATTATGGCATTTTATAGAGCAATTTATGTTTCCTTCATTTGCAACCATCACTTGACATTCTAGTGCTGGGTATAGGAAACAATTCAATTCCTTGGCTACCTTACAATGAATAAAATTATGGGTACTACCTGAATCAATCAACACTATTACATTTTTCTTCTTGACATGTCCTTCTATCTTTAAATTTTGAGGAGTGGTAATTCCTGCTAAGGCATTACACGATATGGTCCGACTCATTTATTCCTCTTCTAGGGTTGTTTCCTTGTGTATATCCTCTTCTTTTGAAGATTCTTGTTCATTTTCTTCTATCTCTTCACAATCTATGCAAAATAATTTCTTCTCAGCACACTTATGACCTTTAGTGTATTTTCTATCACAACTGTAGCAAAGCCCTTTTGCTCTTTTTTCTTCCAATTGTTGTGGTGTCAACCTTGTAGGTTGTGGAAGTCTAGGAGTAGCAACACTACCATATTTATATATGTGAGTGGTAGGCTTCCTTGTCGCCATAATTTTACATTCAATTTTTCTTGCCAACCTGAATGGCTATTCCAATGAATTAGGTTCCCAAACGCGAACTTCATGTTGGATGTTATCCTTTAAATTCCTTATGAAGACATCAATCTGATGTTCCTCTAGAATATCAGTTACCATTATATTAAATTTTTGGAAGTCCTCAATGTGCTCCACCACTTAACCCTTTTGTTTGAGATTTATCAATTGGCTAAAAAAGGTGTTGCTTTTTGTATCCTCATAATGTGCTATCATTTACTCTGTAAAAATTGACCAAGTGACAATTTTTTTTACGGGAGCAAAGCCATCTATACCATACCAATGTATTTTGTTTTAAATGTAAAGTTGAAATTCATACCTTTTGTGTGTTTCTCACATTATTGAGATCCAAATATTGCTCCATCTGTAGTATCCATGTGACGGGATCCTTGCTATCAAACTTCCTCATATCCATCTTTGGAATATGGTGGTTCTTCCATCCAACATTAGATTTTATGAAATCATGATTAAAATTTATTTTGTTCTCATCATTGGGAGGATATGTGAAGATGGGTTACACTTTTGTGAGAATCGGGGGTCGAAAACTTTTTTCGTCAATAGTTCGGCTGAACCTTTTATAAAGTTCGGTCGAACTTTATTAGAAAGTTTAGCCGAACTCATGATTCCGTTTAGATTGATGGCACACCGACGGCGTGGGAAAACAGAATTTTTTCTGGAGATGGGAAAACCGACAACAAAAGTTCGGCCGAACTTCCAACAAAATTTCAGCCGAACTTTTACTTTAAAATAGTTCGGTCGAACTAGTTTCTATAAATAAATCACCCGTGAAGTTGATTTGTTTACTGGTCTCTTTATTCGCACGTATTTTTTTCACTGCTACTGCTGGTCTGTTTGTTCGCGCGTTTTCGCCCTCCCATCTGCGCTGTTGGTCTACTGTAGGTCTGTTTGTTCGCGCGTTTTCGCTCCTCCCGTCTACACTGTTGCTCCTCCCGTCCATGCTATTGGTCTATTGCAATACCAGGTATGTTTCTCCTCCCATCGATGCGGTATGGTCTACTGCAAATGGTGTATGTCGTTGCAATTTGTAACATTCAATATGATTTCATATTTATTTAAATTTTTATAAATATTAAATTTCATATATTTTTATATTTAGAAGTATATCAACATTTAAGTCCTTGTCTATTTGCTAGGGAATACATACCATTTATAACATCTCCTCTTGTTATGGAATTTGTTGTGAATTAGTGTAATAGACATTTATTTTAAACATAGCTACCACCATTTTGGTCATTGTAGGTTTGTCATGGTTGTTTCGTTAATAGAAATTTCTTTTCAATGTACCTCTCAATTTGTTTTCTATTATTGCTATCTTTCATTTCATGTTTAGTATAATCCGGATCATTTTTGGTTTGGAGTTTGTGGGTTTCCATTGTTTTTCTGAATTGGCCAATATATTATCGAGTTAGTTTCTAAATCAATGATTTTGGACCCAGGATTTTTTTCCAACACCACAAGTGGTTCAAACTCTTCATTAAATGTATTCACGCATAATTTTTTTAACGAGCAATTAATCATCATAGTAGTATCAGTTTTATATCAGTTTAAGGAGTTTGATATCAGTTTAAGCAGTCCTCTTTGTCTGGACGCACCATCATTAGGTGTCAGTTGAATTTTACCAGTTCTGTAATGCTGGTCTATCTTAACATAGGATGAGTTTACTCTTTATCATTCCATGAATTCCCTCTACACTACTGCTCCCCTTCACTACACTGCTTCTCCTCCTGAACCTCAAACTCTGATTTTTTTTAACTGATGTATGAAACCTTCAACTCTTCAACTCAACTTGTAATTATGTGGCATAGCATTGGGACAGACTTTCGTAGTGCAGATTTCAGATTATTGGATAGATTTGACAATATGGCATAATCTCATATTATGCAATATCACTTGTCCAATTTAATGCTTTGGTTTGCGTTTTTTTAGTTGACTTTAGTACCACCTCAGTCTCTCTGATGCTTTTTAGTAGCACGGTCTCTATTGAGGCTATCCATGATGTATGAAAAGAACTATGACATTAGACTTGACCTGCTGGTAGGCCATGAATGTATGAAAATAACCAGAAGAATACTGGATAAGAAGTAATGTCAATCTCATTAAGGGAAAATCCTACAAGGAAAAGAGTACCCACGAAAAGTGATATTAGAGTTGAAACTAAACATATAGGTAATTTACTGTAAAGTTAACTATTTTTCTTGTTATTAACTTAGAGGCAACCAAAATATGCTCCTTTTTTTTATGACTATTTTTTGATTGGGAGCTATAGTAGTTTCTATTGAAGTTAACTTAGCTTAACATAGAAAATTTTCTGTTATCCACCCCATGGTTTAGTTTCAATTGATAGTTAATAGTTCCATATTTCATTTAATGTTAACTATAAGTTAGCTCTATTAATTTAGAGTTAACTTTTAACTTCATTAAGGAACTTCATAGAAAACTAATAATTCAATTGAAACTACTAATTAATAGTAGGGATCTAGAGAAATGTGAATTAGATAGAAAACTCCCTACTTCAGTAATTAATAAGTTATAACCCATATTTAATTATTTGGTTTTGTGAAGGTTTTAATTACTAATTGTGAAATTCAAATAATTTACATTTAACTTTTAAGCTATAGGGAAATATTATTACCAATATTATTATTTTAAGGTGAAATACATTGCACTAAACATATTAACTAATTTACTGTAAATTTAACTATTTTTCTTTCTATTAACTCAGAGGCAAGCAAAATATGCTCTGTTTTTGTATGACTTTTTTTTTGGATGGGGAGCTATAGTAGTTTCTAATTTCATAGCCTACAAGTTGACCCACCATTAAAATGACCCTACAAGTTGATTCTTTCAGTTTTTTCACTCTATAAGCATCAAAATATATGACAAATAATATAATTATCCAATCTAGATCATTATTTAATAATTTTTTAAAATTATGAGTAAGATATACATCATGGAATTTAAATTTAGCGTTAATTCATTGAACACCCTTGTACATTCCTTGTTGATACTTTGAAAGTAATACGTTTTGAAAAATAATTTGTGTATGGATTCTATTTTCCACATTCTCTCAACCATATCAAAAACCTTCTTACAATATTTGAAACCATCTATACAACTTTTAATTTGTTTCGATAGGAATTAAGATATTGAAATATTAATTGTATTTATGTCTTCTGTGCTAAGGAAGGGAGGTCGTGAACCTTATGGGAAGAGATAGTATTTGTTAAGTTAGGAGGGATAATTTTTATGAGATAGAATTAATTTAAAATGCTTATTAAGATTATGTAACTTTCGAACCATAATTACAAATTTATTTATTTTTTTAGTTATCATTTAGTTGCTAAAAGTTGAAGAATTTATGTTGGTAAATAATTAATTAAGTCTATTTAAATCATTTACCACTTTGGGTTTTTTGTTTTCGTGGTTTCATTCACAATTTCACTTTTTTTGCATTGTCAATTTCAATTTTTCACACCACATGTGCATAGTCAAAGGACCTAAGGTCTTTCCCATACCAAAGTATGTTCTTTTAAAACATGTTTTCTTGGTGATATGGGTGATTTAGAAATGATTGGGAGAGTGAAATTCCTCATTTAATACACAATATGTTTGGTTCATGCCACTAAGCCAAGAATTTTAAATTCAACCAACTTTTAATATAACCAACTAAATCCTGCAAAAAAAGAATAAAACAATTTATGTTAGGGTTGTGGATTTAGGCATTGAAACAACACACCATGATATTTCAAATTTAAAAATAATGGTTTGAGTCCTAGGTAGCTTAGAATCCAATCTAGAGGTTTGTTTTCAAAATAAGGATGCACTCCCATTTTATTCTCATGATTATGTTGTAATCATGAGGCTCTCGCTCAAGAGTGAACCTTCCCAAAATCTTGTGACGTCTTGTCACATACAAAACCATCAAACTGAAAAACACATCATGCAAGAAACATAGCTTGCTGACATATCATTTTTCTCCTTCAAAGAAAAAAAATTTCACATCATGTTAATATCTCCATGTACTCTTACATATTGGTGTACAAAACCATAAACCAAACACAAGTCGACAAAACATGCCTCTTCAAACAACTGACTCTCAAGTCAAATAATAGCTCATGTACAAATTTCCATATTTTTTGCATTTAAGTGTGTCAACATAACTCTACTTTCAACATATTACTTCATGCAACATGAACCATACTTTTAATTTTCAAAGAAATTGATGAAACATCAAAATACATGCAAGGCCTTAATTGGATAAGAAATCTAACCATCCCTTACCAAACCATTTCAATGGTGCTTCTTTTAGCTGCACTTCATCATCATGTGAATCATCCTGACCCTCATCGATTATGGAATCCTCTTTTCCATTCTTGTCAATATCTCTTTCCACCTTCTTCAAATGTCGTGGATGACTTGTTGGATACAAAGTCCAACACTTGTCTAAAAGGTGACCTTTCTTATGGCAATGAGTGCAAAACAATTGCATCTTATTTTCAGCAGCATTTTCCTTGTCCAATGGGCCTTTGACTTTTTGCCTCATTTATTTAGAAAGTTTCATGTGCATGGATATCTTCTTCCAAAATCTATAAACATTATGATTATTCAAACCACAAAAGAAACATGCAAAATTTTCCAAATCTTATATGAATATTTACCATGTTTATCATAATAAAAAGAAATTTGATTAAAGGAAAATTTATACCTTGAACATTCACCTTTGTCGCCTTTTTAAGGAGGTGAAATTGATGAGGTAGTGGCTCTTCTCTGAATACTAGCAATGAATTCAATGACTCTATAGCTTTCAACATACTCTTCTTTTACATTCTCATTAGCTGCATGATTATTAACATCTTCTTGCAAAGTGGGTGTCAAAATGTTCCATTCATCATGAACACAAACTTCACAAGCTTGAGGTAATGAACACAAAATTAAATTCCTTCTTGGAACAGCTTCATGTGCCTCCTTGGCTTTGGAGCATTCTCCATCATGTTTTCCATAACCAAGACCCAAATAATTAGGCCTTTCCTCGACAACATTTTGCTCAACTATGCCTTGTACATGTTTTCCTTTAACCATTTACTTTCATAGCCCATTTTCATCAAAAAATTTGGACCTTATTCCTCTAGTGTGTCTCTCAAAAGCACGTACACATTCATTTTGAGAGAAAATTGAAGACATAAACCAATAGCTAATTCGTCTAACTAACCTTGACTAAAATGAGCTAAATTGTACTTTGATACCAACTTGATTTGAATATGGACAAACTAGTTTTGTTGTGCTATCTCCCTCATCAATTAAATAAAAATGTGTTTAGGATCGTATCAAGTTAGCCAATTGGGAAGGGGTTTATGTGTCAAGATTTAAGTGTATTTTGTGATAAATTTATGAGTTAATTAGCTTTTAAAAACTCGTGTACAAAAAATAAAATGCAAAATTTTTGTTTTGGAAATTTTTTTCCCTCAATCTAGATTCCGATCATTGGACATGTAAGAGGAAGAAAGAGGGAATTCACTTTTCAAATTCTAGACCTTGTCTAAACCAAAATAAACTAGAGGTTCGGTTTTCAAATACATTCACTTATTTGGAAAAGTTCTAGCTACAAAAATTCCATATGCCAATCTACCTCCCAAGAAATCCATTTATTACACCACTGGTTAGTTTTTTGTCTTCCTATATTCTTTATCAACCTCTTCTAGTGATTCTTGAAATGTGGATACTTAAATCCTTCCTAAAAATTTGAGCTCTAAAACAAGAAGACATACAAGGTCATTTTAAGTCATTCCTCTACCCAATTATAAAAACCAAGTGAATATTTATACATATTGATTTCTGTCCCATAAACTGTACAATATAGGTCGATTTTTTCGTTTAACTTATTTAAATATTGTTAGCGCACAATTGTTCAATGGTATGATGAAATTTTATTGATAAAGGCATGATTATGCCAATCCATGTTGCATATTTCCATTAAAAATGTTTACTTACATGTAAAAAAATGTTGTCTCTTCTTTTATGTTATTTTGAGTTTTATTTTAGTGCTGAAATTGGAATATATGATATTAATTTATGACTTGCAATTATAGCTGCTGAGATACTATTATTTTTCTCTACTATATTGTTATTTCTAGTCCTCTGGGTGCTTTCTTCATATATATATTTTTTTTTACTAATTGAAAGGATTCGTAATTCTATATTTTACCATATTGCTTGTTGGTTCCATGTAGATTTAATTGACATATAATAGGTGGTTTCTGTTTTTGGGATGTCTGTAAAGTTTTTGGCACATCATATTGAATTTATATAATGTGTATCTCCCTAACATTCATATAGAACCTTCATTGAAAAATGTGAGGGGGGTTTCAAATTCACATTGGATAACACCCTCCTCTGGGATAAAAAAGTTTAACAAACACAATAACAGATAAACAATTAGTGACATCACCAAAAGATGTAGCCTCTTCAAGGTATCATATCCTCTCATAAAGGTCAAGAATCTATTCACCAAAAATGTCCTATGGAAATGATGGTTTAAGAAACAAAACCAGACAAAAACTTTTAGTGAGAACAACAAAATCTAAAACCTCTTCAAGGTCTTCAATCTGCTTGTAAAGTTAAATTGTGTCTTGATCAAGTCCAACAACAAAGAAACATTCAGTGACAACACCAAAATCTACAACTTCTTCAATGTCTTCTAAACCATCTTCAAATTCAATATTGTGTGCATCAAATTCCTCATCAAGGTCATCAATGGAGTCATCAAAACTACTATTTCAAACTTCAATGCCAAAAATAAGTCAAAATAATTCAATTTCTCCTCCAAAACCTTCTTCTCTGAGCAAAGCTAGCATCATGTCGTCGAGAAATTCAGTAATTCCACAAGGAAATTCTATCAAAGTTAAAACAAATCCTTTTCATCCATATTTAATGCCTACTTTTTCAAGTCGAACACCTCCAAATTTAAGGACCACAATGCCATAAAATACAACTTTACCTAATAGGTGTAGACCTAGAACCCCCAACTTTGCGTGACATCTACAACTGAAGATCCTATGGAAAGAAGTGTGAGAAGAGAGTCATGGTCACTGAGTTGAGCAAGAGAAATATTTTGGTATCACAACCTTACTTGTGATAGGTCTAGCTAGCATACTACCAAAATACATGGTAATGGCATTCAAAATGTGAAAATTCCCATTTCACTTGGAAATAAGATGTTAGAGAAAGGTATAGATGAAAGGAGATATCTATCTATGGTAAAGAAATCAAATAGTTCTATCAATTCCACGTTGCAACTCTAAGAGACATTGAATTAAATTTCATTTCAAGACAGGGCTTTGGGAGGAAACTCTCAAAGCCAACCTTCGTTATGGCTTTGAAACACATGGTAAGTATTGACTTAGAAAACTTATTTGCATAATTTTTTCTAGCATGGACCTTAATGTCATAGCCTTCTTTTGCCTAAAATGAATGCAAATTTCCTTGCAATTTGGCTTGCAACATTCATAATTCATGCTCATGGAACATGATTGTGTTGCAATTGTGATAACATCTGTTGTATGCAGAAGATTTAATAAAAAAATGATCGAAAATGACATTTTTGCTCTGTTTTTTTCAATATTTAAGAAACATTACACCAAGTAGCTTCCAGCCTCATATGACCATCATGTCAAACTCATCTCAGGATATTGTCCAAGTAAGAGCCACCAAAAGCAAGCAATCTAGTATAAATGACTCTCCAATTTCAATTAGCAGCAATGACAGTTCTAAGTATGGTGCAAACATTGCTCTAGATCCTCAATGGGGCATGTTTGATGACAATAATTTGGGGAGTGAGAGAGGGAGATGGTAGGAGAAAAAATTCAACGAATCCACGGGAAATTGAAAAATATATAACTAATAAAGTTTTGAATAAGATCAAACTAAAATTCCATAAGATAGGAAATAATTTGTGCCATTGAGTTGCTACCCGGATAATATATGACATCTAGCATAATACTGTACACATTTTGTGCTTAACATCATGAATATTTTTAGTAATGGGTAGTTAGTGTGCATCAATTTCAGTGTTCAATCATCATGAGGATCATGACATCATGTCCTACCATAGCTTTTTTCCTATTCATTTCTATAGTTCTAATGCGATGGATGTTCTATGGAAGAATGTTTGAACATGATGAATCCTAGTTTCAATGTCGAAAGTTTTTTTTCTAATTCATTTTCAATATAAAATGCTTCCTTTAACTATCAATAAAATATATTACATGTTAGTAATGTCACAAAAAATGGTTCCCAGTTGAGAAGTCTCAACAATTGAAAAAAGTCATGTGAAAATCCCTTGTATCTATAAAAAGTTGCCCAACAACATAAAGCCTATCAAAATTGACACATGGACATAAATTTTAGAAGCAAAATTTCTTTAAATCTGCTTGAAATAAGTGGGGGAAAAACCAAAATTATTTCCATAAAGGCACAAAAGCAGTTTTCATAGATTTCCAAACAATTCACTAACTATCATGATGAAACTTGCAATTAAAGGGGTGCCTTATTTGTCATTAGGAATGGACGACAACCATTATTATTTCCCTAAAAAATTGTGATAATGTAAATTCAAACATCATTAACATGATAAAAATATTTGGTTGGCTTCTTATTCTTTGAAATAATGAGGAAAATTGTTAACAACTTATCAATCTGGGGTAGTGGTGGAGGACTACATGGGCTAGCTATGGTGATTCTCGCCTTTAGCAATCAACAAAATTAGATTCATGACATGGCATTCTACTAGAATTTTGTGATTCCATAGAGAAATCAGCTCGGGAGTATGAGAACCAATAAATTGTTTCTTGCTCATAGTGCAAAGAGATCCCCTAAATATTCTTGCAATTGGCATAGATATTGCACATCCTACTAACTTTTGCATTTGAAAAAAAATTTGCATCTAAATAATGAAGTCTTGCATATGTAGTTTATTTGTTTTCCGAAATAAAAATTTGACCATCTTAGCCATTGTTAAAATCTAAAAAAAAATTATTTCTTCTCTTACACACTTGAGAAATAGAATTCCATCTCTAATAATCTATTGAGGTCTATGGAAGTTAATGGCCTAAGACACTTTGTAACCTAAGAGAGAAATCTGTTAGGAAATGGGTGAAGTTGGTATTACACACCCAATTGGATAACCTCGAGGAGAAAACATTTCTCCCACTTTATTTGTTGGCATAACCTAGTAAGTGTTATTCACTAGCATGTATTTTGTAAAGGCCTTGACCTAGTTCCAATTCAACTCCATCCACCAGGTTGTAGAGGATTCCAAACCAAATTTCATGAAAAGTAAGTTGGGGATGATCACATTGACCTGCTTGATGACATTTCTATGAAGATTAACTACCTTGAACTATTTTTCTGCGTAGGGAAAGAGACACATTCCCATGTCTGAGCATGAAAACGTTATTTGATATTGTTAATGCCTCTAGTGTTTACTTCTACAAGTTTTATAGGCAGAGTCTGTAAAGGGCCAGGTAGCCTCTGGATCTCATCTTTTATGAAAGAAGACATATCTAGTAAATGCCCCTACAGTCAATCTCTGGAATGGATCTAAATAGAAGTTCTTCATTTTAATATCCATAAAACACAACAACTTTAAGGTAAACTATGTACATGTGTCATTTCTCCCACAAACTAAAGTGTATAAGTGGTAAATTTTATACCAAGTGTGCTCCCACCATGTAAAGTGAAATTTGGTGAACTTATCATTTTTATAATTTCTTTTTCGATTAAATTGAGTTTCACACATCAATTATTGCTTTGAAAGTTGTGTTCTACATAATTTGTGTACACTAAATTACAAATTGATTTTCTGAAATCTATTTTGTGTAAATTTCCACCAATAGATATATATATCATGGAGGATGAATGAAAAAGATCAACCGAATCCCATATGGGAGTTCAGGGATCGGGGGATGTTCACGATATTTAAATATAATCTTAAATCTCCATACATGTGTGTACATATGGAATTGATTTTTTATTAACTTTGTGAGTTAAATTAGTTGTTAATAAGTTTCATTTTTTAATTTTTAGGAGGTTAGAGGAGAAGGGTTTCTACTCCATCCATGGAGCGTGCCCATGGTTCAACCAGTCGTGGTATGGTTCACACAATTTAATCAATGAATATGTATATGTATTTATATGTACACATGAATGTATTTTTCAATTGATTATAAATTCATATTTGTTTATGAAGCTTCTCTCTCATCTCGAGAGGTTGGTGGTGGTTCAAATCCACTTAGAGGGCCATCAATGAGTGGTAGCAGGTTGCGTGAAGGGGGTGATATTTATTCCCCCGAAGGCCAATCAACGGCTGCTGGTTCTCAGCAGGGTCATTCTGGGTTTGGTTCTCAGCAGGGTCATGTTGGAGAAGATGCTAACCAACAACATCAAAGTTTCCATCAATTTCAATATTTTTTTCATTAAATTTGTACAACTTTTTTTACATGTGTTTTTTCTAATATACGAAATTATATATATATATATATTAATGCAGAGGCCGAAAATGTTCCAACTAGTGGTCAAAATAGACGCAGGGCAGACCGCTACATTCAAGAAGAAGGTTGTCTACCCAGCACAACTTATCTGGCCGACATTACTGACATACCATGGGAAACCAACATGGCGCAATGCACCTTACAAAGGTGTGATGCAAAATTGCAGAGAGATCTCGTGGCTTTGTCTCTACCTACTGAGAGTTGACAAAGCCTTGAAATAGTTACACATTCATTGGGCGAAATTGTAAATGTGTACAAAAATCTTGGGCCAACGACTGATACATTTGTAGAAGTGATGAGAAAGAGAAAGGAAACAGTAATGGGTCTAGATAAATGGGAGGATGTAAAACAAAAATTTACAAAAGAAGTGGCCAAGTCAATGTTTAATTTCAAGGAAGGGCCAAAAAGAAAAATGTTGAAGGTGCAATATTTCAAGCACCCAAACATAGCTCGTTATTTGTATGATAGGCACCTTGCGGCCTATGGAAGGCTCCCATGGAACGATGAGGTTCCTATTTATTTTGCACAAATGTTTTATGCAGATTTTTTTTTGGGTATGAAATGCAACTACAATGACCTTCCATCAGAATTTTTTGGCTCAAGGAAAGGTTGATTATATGACCTGAAGGGCGCTAAGCGAGATGTGGAGTTGCATCGCCCTGAGCTGCCATTGGTGAGTCGACATTTTCAGGTCGAAACTCTGCGGTCAGAGATGGATGCGACATCTCAAATAAGTCAAGAAGCAAGGGATGTTATGATCCACAATGTTTACAAAAGATTAGGTGGAGTCGATGTTTGTTTAAATCGACAAAGAGCACCTGAAAATGCACGTGCCAATTTTGTGTATTGTACAAATGAGTAGATTGAAAACATGAATGTTGAAGATCTCCGAATATATGAAAAAAATTGTCGCAATGGTTTGTAAGACCTAAGTCTTCATGAGGAAGAGGGCACCAGAACGGTATTTGTTAATCACCTTAGGGTTTGAAATTATTTTAACATACATATACATGTGTACAATTTGTAATAAATACATGTGTATGTACATGTATACATTTATTTGTATGTACATTAATCTAACAAAAATGTATGATTATATGTTAAAACACCATTTACAGTTCTCACACATGATGCGTGACGAAAATGTTAATATCACGTTCGGGACCTCTGGTTCAAACAATGCAGATGGGTCTGACCATCAAGATATGTTGGAAAATGTTAGTGTTTTTTAAGTGATTTTAAAATAAATAATTGTGCACACATGTACATGTATGTATATATAATTTGATAAAATGTTTTAACAGATACCGATTCCGTCCGATGTTTTTGGGATGGCGGTACCTTCTTCTTCCTTGGGAGATGTACCTTCTACTTCCTTGGGAGATGAGCCACAAGTATGGACAATTTTTCACAAGTTTAAAATTTATGTTTAAAAGTTTTATATATATATATTCTACCTCAAAAAGTTCCATTAAAAATTGAGATATATAAATATATATATATATATAGAGAGAGAGATCTATATTTTGAGTTATCTAAAATTTTTTGAATTTAGGTTCCTATAGAAGATTTCTTTAATCCACGGACTCTAGCGACGGAGATAGGAACATCCACAACATTTGAACAAGTTGTCTTTAGTTCCTTTTTTTAATATTATTGAAAATAAGTTTATATATGTACACGTGCATTTTCATTTGAAAGTTTTTAATTTATATAAATTATATATATATATATATATATATATATATATATAACTATACATGTATATTGTACAGTTTACCGCTGTAGATGTTCCTATGGGGGCAGAACTTGTTCATCAAATGGAGAGGCAACCTCATGAGGTATTGTATGATTTTTTTGTTATATTTTGTTTTTACATGAAGTTATAGATATATATATATTCTCATTCATTTTTAAAACATCAAATTTTAATGTTCAAGTACATGTGCATTGTGTATGTAGGTTTCCCATGATGTTTCACATGATAGGGCGCAGATTGAGACCCTGATAGGAAAGACGCTAGATCCGTCTCTATTTGATGGACATGATTTGTAGATTTGATTTCAAGATTTAGATGGTCTTAAAATTTGTTAAACTTGATACAGTTTGATACTTGTGAGATCTACAATTTTTGGACATATTTTATTGCAATGTTAATATAATTTATTTTATTTAATTTTTGGATGGTTTTAGTACTTTTGGCATGTGAATGTGAAGTAATGTTGTCATCTATAAATTAATGTTGTCATCTGAACTACATTTGGCATGTTATGTAATGACATGTGTTATAATTTGTTTTGTTTTTAAAATTTAAGTTTTGGATGCTTGGAGTACATTTGGCATGTGAAGTAATGTTGTGATCTATAATTTTTTGTTAAATTAAAATTTAAAAGTTTTGGATGGTTTCAATCTACATTTGGCATGTGATATTTAATGTTAAATTTTTTTATTGGATAGTTGAATTATAATTGGCATGGCATGTGAAGTTTTTAAAACTCAAGTTTTGGATGGTTTCAATCTACATTTCGCATGTGATATTTAATGAACTTTAAATTTTTAATGTCTTAATGTTGCACGATATATAATCAAAAGGTTTTTAAAACTTAAGTTTTGCATGGTTTCAATCTACATTTGGCACATGTGGTATATAATGTTAAATGTTTCTATTGGATCTAGTTGAACTATAATTGGCATAGCATGTGAAGTAATGTTGCACGATATATATAATCAAAAAGTTTTTAAAGCTCAAGTTTTGAATGGTTTCAATCTACATTTCGCATGTGATATTTAATGTTTTAATGTTGCATGATATATTATCAAAAGTTTTTAAAATTTTAAAGTTTTGGATTGTTTCAATCTACATTTGGCACATGTGGTATATAATGTTAAATGTTTCTATTGGATAGTTGTTCACTATAATTGGCATGGCATGTCAAGTAATTTTGCACAAATCCATTTTAGATGGTTGAAGTACATTTGGAATCTTAAGATTTCTTTTGATCTCTACATGTAGTCTTGTTTGAATGAAAAAAATTCCAATAGGAAGAACATATATTTTCAATGCAACTAACCATGTATCAATTGAGCTCTAATTGAAAAAAGAGTTTAAAGAAGTATATATATGTACAAATTATCCCTTTAATTTTGATTGGAAATATAAGTCTAGTACATATATATGTTTGTTGAATTTGGGTCGATGTCGTTAATGCACTCAAATAGGTAGCCTTGTTGATTTATTTACATTGTGGAAACTTTTTACGAGAAAATCCAACTAGTTTTTCATCAATGCACATAGAAAAACTACTTGGAACAATTAATTGCATTCTAGAACATATCTATCCAATACAAGTAAAATTTTTCATCAATGCACATTGAACATATCCGACCATTGGACAAACAAATTTTGTAAGTTAGATTTTCAATCAGGAATAGAGATGTGGGTCAAATCCCACCAAAAGTCGGAGAAGTGCTCCGAGTCTCTTGTCTGAAAGGAATCTTCGTACAAAACTATACTGTGGATGATTTATTTACATTGTGGATACTTTTTACCAGAAAATCCAACTAGTTTTTCATCAATGCACATAGAAAAACTAGTTCCAGTTAATTGCATTCTAGAACACACACACACACACACACACACACACATATATATATATGTAACATTTTTCATCAATGCACATGTATAGAAAAGCTAGTTTCAGTTGATACTAGAGCACGTGCATGTACCAAAACAATTTTTACATGTGAAAACACTTGCACAAATAACATAAGAAGCTCAATTTTTAGTTGAGTACTGGAAGTTCTAAAACATATTTAATCCAAAGAGAATAAATTGTTGGACAATTCAATCAAAAAAATTCTAATGGAATTCCATCTTCAATAATTCGTTCATGATCGGATTTTGACATTTTCCATCTCTTAATTTTCGATTTTTTCTTTGATTGAACTTCTATCAACTTTATGCGTGCTGCACACACCAAGTGACTATATTGACAACTTATGGAATCAGGTTCATAGTCTTCAAAGTAAACAAAGTCTCCACTTTGATGATTTTGTCTGAAAAAATAACCTTTAAGTACAATAGACCCTCTGCCATTTTGAAATTCGTGATCATTATAGTTTTGTAATAATTTCATTTTTCATTCAGTGCAACGCATCAAATAATACTTCACATTTTCATTGTTGTCAATAGGTGCAATTACATCAAAAACATCTCCTACACAATAAAACAAACTTAACAAAATTATACATATTTAAATTTATTTCTAGATCTTTAAATCATTAGAAAGTAATTCAAATTTTACCTTCTCTAACAAGATCAGAAACTCGATCACCATCGGATGATATTGTAGTTTCCTCTTATTGCATTTCTTCAAACATTGCAACAGACATTTTTCCCTTTGTATTTAGCTCTGTATGTTTCCAATCGTTCACATACATTTTGTTTTCACAAACGTCATTGGATTTTGTGTTGTCTATGCAAACATCACAAAAACAAGAATATTTTCTTTTATCCAATACAAACACATTTCTAGACGACTTTGTTTGAATTGAATGCAATTTTCGAGTCCCTTTTATTGTTTCAACACAACTTCCAATTGATCTATCTACGTTTTCGATCCCAATATGCCAGAAAAACCTTTATATGGAAAATTAAGAGAAGAATTTGTAAATATGATATCAAAATACAATCAAAGATAATCATTGCATGATAAATGTACAATGTTTAAAATTAGATTTCCAATATAAATTAAATTGAATGTACCTTCGCACTTCCCTTGATGGGTCAGTCTCATGGCTTAGAGCAGCGATGCACTATTGAACAACTTCTTTAGCGTTCACAAGTTGGCTTGCAGAGTGGTTCATTTGATATCCTCGAAGTGTTCTTTTTATGCATGCTCCTGCACCATCATGTTCTCCTTTTCCATGGCTAGTCTCAAAGAAATTCCAACAATGTTTAATGCAGGTTTTCTTATGAAGACAACACAGCCAAAAGAATGATCGTGAAGATTTGAATTGACCTGTGCATCCGTCTAACCATATCCAATGTTCATTGAATGTTATTCCATGATTTTTCAAGGAATCATAAATTTTTCCAAAACAATGTTGTACAAAACATGTATCATGTGTACGATCGTCACTGATATAAAATGTCATTCTTTAATGATATGTCTATTTTCACTCATGCTTTCTATATGATCAACATTTTGTTCAGCATGTCTATATAGAATATGGACAAGCATGGAGACTTGGTCGGAATGATAGTATTCACTCTGAATTTCTTTTTGTGGAACGAATGTGTATTTTTCTGCAAAATAAATCACTGACAAAATGGTCCCTGGTGGAAAAACTTCACGAGATTTTTTTAATTGCAAGTATTTCCATTGATCTCTATGGGAATGCTTGGTGTATTTGTAAATTTATGCCTCAAACTTTCTCAAAAAGTCTATTAGAAAAATTTCATCTTTTAGTAATTCAATTCTTTTAACAGTATTTGCACCTTGAATCGATGTATCGATATATTCATATCTCTTCCATTTCACTTTCATGTTGTACAATGATTGATCATTTATATCAATATGATATTTGTTTTTAAATTTAGTCAAATTTTCACAATCATCGCATTTTTTACCACCAACACATTTCTTTTCGTAAAATAGTTCATCACTTTCTCTTTCACATAGAATTTGAGATATGAAATCACAGATAGTGGAAGGAGGAGGTGAATCCTTCCATAATGTTCTACCGAAATCAATGAATGTGTCATAATATAACTCAAATTCCACATGATAACGGCAACAACAAGTGTCGCGTACGGTGATAGGTTTTACATACCATGGTTTTTGTTGAACAAAAGCACTGAGTGAAACTTGAATTTTACGATTCTCTTCTTTGAACTTGTTGAATAACTCTATTTGAGTGGTTTCCAAGAGATGTTTTTCATGTTCTTCGTATTGATTTCGTGCTATTCTTCTTCGCATCACATGTCTTGCAGTGGGTGAAACACGCGAATTGTTCTTCCAATACTCATATATTATTTTTTTAACATCTTCTCCAAGTCTATCTTTGTATGGTTGCCTACAAATAGCTCTCCAACAAGCGAGTTCATCATTTACATCTATTTGCAGTCGAAATTTTCGATGTTTGTGCAGATTTTTTCGCGAGGTTCCCAGTGCTCATGCCATAGATGTTAGATTCAAACGATTCTCTTGAGTACTTGGTGAAACCATTGCCATCTATATTCCTCTACGTATATTTGAAACATCTTTATCTCTAGATCTCTTAATTGACTCTATAGCACTACTCATATTTTTTATCACCTCTTCTTTCATTTTTTTTATCTTTGGTTGATTTTTGAATACCCAATAGTGTCGTCGCTTCTTTTAATTTCCTTGATGATAGGAGACCTTTCAACATTTGAGCCTGCACTGTCACTCGCTCATTTAAGAAATACTTTTCAAAAATGCGGTTGACACGATATCATATAACATGGTCAGGTTTTTTATCTCCATATGTGTGAGTGTCAACATTTTCTAACATCTCATTATCGATAGTGATTTCATCTGTACATATTCAAAAAAATAGTACATATTCAATAAATAACTAAATTAATAAATATATCTATAATTTCAATGATATGTGCATGTGTTTAATATATATATATATATGTGTGTGTGTGTGTGTGTGTGTGTGTGTGTACATACCTTGTGATTCAATTTCTTTATTTGGATTTCTTTCAATATTTTCACCATCTTCAATCATTGGTTCAATATCTCTTTCACTTTCTCTTTCAAAATTTTGTATCTCACCATCAATGTTTTGAGGAATATCTCTGTTTTTTTACATTAAACAAAATATTTTTCAAATTAGTTCATCAAATAAAAATTAAGCTTCACATTTTACATTAGGAAAATTTTAAATATATCAATAGATCATAATATTTACATTTACATACCTGCTTCAATTTTTTCTTGAGGTTGATTTTCCTCTTCAATATTTGAGAGGGCTTCTAACTTCCTTTTGCGAGATTGTCTCGTCTCTTCTCTACGTTCCTCAGGGTCTCTTTTTCGATCATATTTTCTCGCACAAGTCCTTCGATTTCCCATGATAATAGGGTATGAATTTCAAAAAATTTCCTTCAAAAAATTAGACAATAACTCAATTATAAAAAACATCACAAAAGATTTAATTTTAAAAAAAAATCATTTTAATTTTTTTGCAAAAAATACATACTCCAATCCAAAACACTTACTTTAAAAAATTCGAGAAAAAAATGTCTTATAAAAATGAAACGAAGCTTAAAAGATTTACTTCAACTCAAAACACGTACTCTAAAAAAATGTCACTTCAAAAAATGCCTCCAACTTTAAAAAAAAAGGTCACTTTAAAAAATACTTCCAGAAAATTTCTTTTCGAAATTAATCCCAACTCGATACTTTAAAAAAAAATGAAGCACAAAAAACATCCAAAAAAATGTATCAAATACCTCCAAGAAATGTTCTTTAAATGTACGTCCAAGAAAATTCCTTAAGCCTAAATCAATTTTTTGCAAAATCACGCCGCCTCCAAGAAATGTCCTCCAAGAAAATTCTTTAAACCCAAAACAATTCTTTTCAAAATCAGTCTGCTTCCAATAAATGCCCTTAAATCCAAAGCTCTAAGAAAAGTTTTTAAACCCAAACCAAGACCATTGTAAAATCAGATGAAACATTGTTTGTATTCTAAATGAAAATTCATTGTGGTTGACTTACCGAGACATTCGCGGAGAATGCAAGGTAAACTCCATGAGTACACACTGAGTGAATTGGACAATATTAAAACTGAAAGGTCAAAATCAATAGGATTTGGGACCTCATATCAACCTGAAACATCTACCGTGGTAGAATATCAGACTGAAGTGAATCAATATAAACAATTTTAAATAGACTTAGTGAAATCTAAACCAGTAGTTACCGAAGTCTTTAGAATATAATTTTATACTGGAGAAGTTTCAGATACACAACTAACTGAGCCAAAAATTTCTAAACCTGAGTCTGATAGTTCAAAATCTGAGTCTCCTTCAGATTTTATAGCCCCAACTCCTAATCCACATTCGCCCAAAGTAAAAATTATTATTACTGATAGTATACCTCCTTGTCTCATTAGTATCAAATATATTACTGAAGATGAGGAAGAAGAAATTCCAAGTACTCTAGTTTTTACCGATACATAAACAATTTCTATGGGTCTTATTTTTGCTTCCTTTTGACCACATCCTTGGTATTTCACACCTTTGAACATTTTAGAGTAATGTCTTCCATGTTATCGCACTCCCTATCACTCTGTGCCCAGATTTAATATGTCAGGAATGATTTCTAGAAGTATGCCTACTAATACATCCATGTTTTGAAGCTCTCTAGAATAATTATTATATGGTGGTCTGTCAGTTCCTCATGGATATCAGTGACTTTATGGGAATATTTCAGGAGATTCTCCTTCATTTCAAATTTCTACTATGTCAGCTGGTATATTTACTTCTAATGCCCAAGGTATGATGTCATACCTATATATTAATTTGGTTTCCAGCAATGTAGGTAATCCTAAAGTTAACCCAACAAGTGGTTATAATCCCCCTGGGGGAAACCACCTCCACGTGGAGGAAAATAATTCTCTGGATCATATCCTATGGTTGGAGGACAACCTTTTACAAGAAATTATCAAAACTATGGTCAGATACCTCAAGCTCAATTAGGTCAACCTATTGCTTCACAACCATTTTGGGTATTCCTTATCTAGGCATGAATAGCATTTGTAACCCTTCATTTCTTCAACAGTATTTGCAATGTGCTCCACGAGTACCAATTTACCAACCTATTCAGCCTACTAGACAACCTATTCAACAAATACATGTTCTAGGTATTCTAATAAAAGTCTAGTGCTTTTTTCAGTGGATTCCTCAAGTGAATACACAAACACTTGTTATGCAACAAAGTTAGCAACCTGGTCTGAGCAGTCCACGTACTCATGTCCAATACATTGTAAAAGCATCTATTCAACAATAAGTTTCGAGTACACATCAAACCCCCATCCCGGGAGTATCTCAAACTACTATTGTACCCCTCAAGTATCAGTGCAATAAACCACTCAGGCTATCCCTCAAACATTTGTTTATCAATCCAATCCAACGATCCATTCTATACCTAAAATACCTTTGGGATAACCTGGTATGGGAACTATACATACACTGTATCAAGACCAAATTTATCAAGGCTAAGATTTCCAAGGCCAACCTCACTGTATCAACACCAAATTTATCAAGGCTAAGATTTTCAAGGCCAATCGACACAATGGTCGATTGGCCTGCATGCCTACACATTAGTTCTACCCATTTCTGCATCCTCGGATCTCTAGGGTTAGACATACCCAATGTCACATGCTGACGCTACATCAATGGAATTCACTCTAAGGAAAATTAAATGAGGATCATACCATAACTAAAGTTATTCTTCCTTCCTCCTTTTTCCTTTTTCAGTTGTTCCTTTATTTAGGAAAGTACAACTTCAGACCAGTTGAAGAATGTTGGCTCCATGCACTCTAGCACATATTGCATATATGATCTATTCGCTACATGTAATGTAACAGTGCGGGAAAGTTTTTTGATTGTGAAAAGAATGGTTCTTAAAGGAAAATATCAAACATCACGGATGTTTATTTTCCCATCTTTTCTTGGCTCTACCCCTAGATAGAAATATTGCAAAACATAGTCTCTCACTGTCTCTCCTCCAAGAGCAGACCCTGAGAGGGAAATGGGTAAGCCTCTCCTTGAAAAACCTATGAGAAAGTATACATCCTCCACTGTAATAGGAACCACTTTGTTCCTAATGTGAAATGCCTCGATAGACGGATCCCATGCTTGAACTAGGAACTCCAAGAGTTCTATTTGTTGCCTCATCCTTGACAAGCAGAAGTACTTTAACAACCCACAATATCTTGGGCTCTTACTGTACCCGGATCATTTAGGGCAACCATATTCTGTTCTTCATCCTCTCTTTCTCTCCAAGTAATCATCATTCTAGTTCGATGAAATCCTAAAACATAACCATAAGACTTATTAGACTCCTTTTAATGCAAAAAATAAACAAATTTTGGGCACAGTGCAAGAAAAAAAAATGAGAATTGTGCCCAACGCAGTCTTGAACAAGGGACAGTGCATTGCATATGAACCTAGGCTTCAATTTAGGTGCTATACAACACAATTTTCCATGCTCAAGGGTGCATTTCCCTCTTTGGAAGCAGAATTTACCGTAGTGGGGCCAAATCCCTAAAAAATTGCAATGAAAGGAAATGAACTGACTACTGAAAGAAAGAGAGGGTTCATGGCACTAACCTAGATCAAACATAAATGAAAAACATCCACAGAATCAATCACAATAAACAGCTGATGTTCGGGGGAAAAAACGAGTTCAGAGCTCCAAAATTCAAGTGGTAACTTTTGAATGGTAAAAATGAATAGTAAAACTCTTTTTACTAGTCATTTGATTATTTTCAAGTCATATTTATTGCTGTGACTAGGGTTTTATTATATTTTTATCATGAAAAGGGTATTTTTAATCCATTTGATGTTGTTTTGAACAGGTTTTACAACTAATGAACATATTAGTCGTGCAGATTTATTTCGAGAATGATTTGACCACAAAGCATACTTTCATCCTTATTTTTCGAGCTTCTATAATAGCGAAAAAGGAACCCCTGGAGTCTTCTTTTAGCTCTTTTCAGACTCCGATAATGTGAAAATATTTCCGAGCACTTGTATTTTCAAGCTCGTAAAAGTAAATGAATTGATATATACTCAGTATAAGTTTAACCCTTTTCTGGACTGAGATAGATTATTTACGAAAAAGGAATACCTTTGTCAAACATGACTAAAGACGTTCTCTCAGATATTATTTTACAATTTTTTAGATTTGAGTGACAACTTTACAAAAATTACTTATGGATTTTTCTTTCGTCCTCTTTTTAAAACTCTCTAAATATGAAAAAATACCGGGTTGACACTGTCCTTAGGATCGTTAAAACATAAAATAACGACGGGCTTGTCGATCATGGCAATAATCGAGTTTCATTCGTCACTAGACTCATTAAATTATTAAATAGTGATACATTATTCACCCAAAGGGTTGAATTATAGATCAAAAAAATGTTATCCTCCTCAATCTTGCTAAAAAATAAAGAGGTACTGGTCGACAAATGACCGGGGAAAATTTGGGAAAGTGAGCAGAAATTTTTATGGTAGCAGGTCCCTCTTGAACATGACACTTCACTCCATCACCGTGACTGTTTGGGTTGGGTAATATTCTTGACGATTCGTTCATACCTATGTTTCATCATACCTTCACTTCGGTTTTGGGTCAATGCTGCCAACTCATCTCAGTGTCGCCAATATGTTCAAGAGAAGTCATCCAGTGAATGCTCATCCTTTTGTAATAATCATAAAACTTCATTCTCATGAAAGTCATCCCTGCACATTGCTATATCAACTCATAATTTCTCTCTGAAAACACTAACTCCCATTTCGTAAATCATCATCTAGGAAGTTCACTTAGAAACATCATCTTCTAGAACCATGAGGCTTGTTACAGCATCGACAAGATCCTCGCTTCCAGAATTTTGACCGAAATGTTTTTTTTGCCATTCGACATCAAATAATATATTCACACCTTACGAAATTTACGAAAATACCTTGAGGGCCATTAACATCAATGGTGGTTCTCTCACATTTGTTAACAGATCACATCATTGGATGGTAATCAAATGATGTCCTACCATGTTTGACTACAAATCATATATTCGCATGGCTAGACTTGTACCCAAACGATCGAGTGAATGAGATAAGAAGACCCCAGATCTAGTTTTAGCCATCCAAGCTACGATTTCAGGATTGTTGTACACATCATCTATATGGTGATGTTACATACATATTGTCATCCAAAGATGGACCTATATCTGTAGGCATGTCTGTATTGGGAAACATTCCAATGTAGACGAATTTCTGCACTATGTACATGTTATTAGATAGTTTATGTGTTGAGCATGGGAATTTCTTCCCTCAACAATTCGTGATCAAGAGGATATATCATGATGTAATTTATTGTAATATTGATGCAGGTCACCACTCCGTTTCAGCTCTAGCCCACACAATGTAAAGAATCTCATTCAAAAAATATTTTTATTATTATTCTGACTTCATGCTTTAGGGGGAAATATGTTATAGGTCAATTTGGGCACCATTCGTAATGACCTGTTTAAGCTGGACATCATCCCCAGAACCAACGAATAGGGTCTATCATCCCCTATCATTTCAATTTATACATGCCCTAATACAAAGAACAAGAACAAATCATCCATGACTTCCATTTCAAGGTTTCCAAGATTTGAAGTACATGTTATATCACATATGAGCTCACCAACGCAGTCTCTCAAGGGGCGAACTACTTTGCATATGCAGGCACCTCCACTCAAGGGTGCTCTGCAAAGAAATTCCCAACATTCAAGGTTGAGTTGGTCAAATTAGGAGTGAAATTATCATTGTTCTAGAATTTCTACTTGGCCAGTGCCTTCTAGAAGAGTGCATATGTGTCAAACTTCGAATCCATTTGTCCATTTGACACCTCTGAGATTGGGAACATGTCTTCCCTATTATTAGAAATTTATTAGTTTTGAAACTACCTTCCGCTCATCTATAAATTAAGTACAGATCCTAGTGTTTGGGAAGGAAGAAATTTTGTGGAGAAATGTTGTTGGATTCTCAATTGAGTGTTTGATTTGAGTGATATGATGATGGAGAGATGTTCATTGTGATGAGTCTGGGATGATGGTGGAGTTGGTGACATCAAATCAATCACTGGTTGTAGCCTCCCCCTTCTATCCATTAGTAAAGATTGATGTTTGCATTCCCACATATGTATCTGTATAAGCTTATGTCTTTCATATTATGGATTCTTATCTGATGTATATGTTTCATGTTTCATTTATTTAATTGATTAACTTGAATAGCCATCTGTATATTGCACTCTCTTTGTTTTTTAGTGTTCATACTTGTAGGAAATAGTTTGGCAATCAGGCTTGGATTGGAGCTGCAACAAGAGCGACAGAAGGAGAATAGGAAGCGCTTGGATTCCAAGTACGTTTCTTAATCTATTCTCTATGTCTATTTATTGCTAGGAAAAGTATCTACAAAGTCTTTAATCTGTTGTTCTAAATGAGCACCACATTTAGGGAATTTGTTTTATCCTTAATTCATAATTCCGCATAAAAATACTTCCCTTTCATGTGTCAGGTGTGTGTTAAGAACCTACAACTTATATTTGTCGTTTTTCAAAGTTTCTTCAACCCTACATTCCTATTATGGAATTTGTTTTGTTGTGGAAGTTTCACCAATTTCATGTTGAGAGAATTTTTTCTCATGTTGTGCTCTTTTTTCTAGAGATTCTACATAATCATAAATTACTTGTTGGATTGGGCCAATATCTAGAGTTTTTCTTGTCGGATGGACTTTTTGAGGTGGTGTTCTATACCCTTCTTCTTCAATATAAATAATTTATGGAGATTATGTACTTGAAATTTTTGAAATTCTATTGCTTCTTCTCAATTTTACTCTTGATCCTTCAGTGCCTTGTATTTTTGTTTTACTAACCTATTTTTTTCTTTTCTTTGCTTTCTCACTTTCTTGAGGTAACTTAGAGTTTGATTTGGATTTCTTTCTTTCAAAACTCTTTTTTTCATTTCTCTATTTGAATTTCTCAAAATACTGGGAAAGTGGGGTATTGTTAGGTCCCTATATTACTAGTTTAACCCCTTATTGTTGTTAGTGTAGCCCCCTTATTGTTATTTTTGTACCCCTGTAATCCCCATATTGTTATTATTTTGCCCTTACATTAATATTGTTAGGTCGGCTAGGATATTATTGTGACCCGATGGACTCCTATATATAGAAGGAGGTTTTGTCATTTGTATCATCTAAGAATTGTTCATTTATGTAATGTAAAGGAGGTTTCCCCCTCGAAGTGGCTTATTTATAAGGCGTTGATCTCTCTTTTCTTCTATTTTTGGAGCTGGTTTCATAACATTTGGTATCAGAGCTTTGGATTTTAGGGTTTCACTGCTCCAAACAGGCCATCGTGGAATTTTCGCTATAAATTTTTGAGTATGAAGTTTCAAAAGCTTAAATGTTTACCACATGAAGCTGAAACCCTAAGGAACTTTGTGTAAAAAATTCAAGTCTTGGTTCACAATATTTTCGGAGATATGATCTATAGAATTTAGGGTTTTTCCAGGCTTCCAAATTTCATCTAAAATAGGTGACCTTGGTAAAATCATCATAACACTCTCTCTCTGAGCATTGGATTGGAATTATGTAAAAAGTGGCCTAAATTACAAGGATGGTAGTTTCATGTGTATCAGTTTCAGAGACGAAGGAGGAAACAGTGACACATGGTATGCCTTACAAGTTCTCTCTACCAAACCAGTCCATAATTAGATCATTGTGGGAAACTAGGAATAACTTTGTCTTGAAGCATCCAAATCAGGTCAAACCTGTGGAAATCGAAAGAATATTTAAAGGTCTAATACAAGACCAAATTTCATATTTTGAAGATTCGAAATTGCAAAGATACATCAGTTTCAATATCTAGCTCCTCAAAATCAAGAAAAGGGTGTGTATTTTTTTTTCGAATTGCATAAAATATTGTTTGAAATATCAGTTTGAAGTGATTCCAAGGGAATATTGAAGCATAGATATCAGTATTGGGTTTTAAAATTCCCCCTAAAAATAATTCAACACCCATCAAGCCCTTAGAAAAATCTACTATGACTCATGAAGATGAAGAAGTGCAACATGATATATCAAAATTACAAGGGCAAGTGCACCAAATTTCGCTCTCATAAAGTGCAACAAAAAATGAAATGTAAGTTTTAAATAAATGTGTATAAGCTAAGAAATATGGTTTGAAGAAAGGCATGGAAGCTAATATGGATGGTATGAGTAATGGCATGGAAGACATGGAATCAAAAACAGAAGGTTTGAAGGAAGACATGGAAGGTTTGAAGGAAGCTTTGACAAAGTTTATACAAGAAATGATTCCTAATGGAGAAAATATAGTAGAGCAAACTCATGATGAGAACAGAATAAATGTTAATCTTGATTTCATAAACTCGAATGTTGGTTTGAAGGCCCACCATATTCCAAAGATCGATATGAGGAATTTTAATGGCAAGGATCTTGTAACATGGATGCCTCTGGGATAGGAGACAATGTTTATCTTCATCAGTATGCAACCTTTCTCTAGTCTTGCCATTGTGATTTGTATTTAGAAAAAATACATTTGTATGGTATCGATGGCTTTGCTCCCGTAAAAAAATTGTCACTTGGTCAATTTTTACGGAGGAAATGATAGCACATTATGAGGATACAAAGAGCAACACCTTCTTTAGCCAATTGATAATCTCAAACAAAAGGGTTTAGTGGGGCAGCACATTGAGGACTTCCAAAAATTGAATATAAGGGTAACTGATATTCCAGAGGAACACAGGATTGATCTCTTCATAGGTACTCTAAAGGATAACATCCAACATGAAGTTCGTGTGTTGGAACTTGATTCATTAGAGAAGGCATTCAGGTTGGCAAGAAAAGTTGAATGTAAAATTATGGCGACAAGGAAGCCTACCACTCAATTCTATAAAGAAGGAAGTGTTGCTACGCCTAGATTTCCACAACCTACACGTTATTTCCATAACTCATTAAAGGTAAAAAGAAAAATTGGCTTACCTTCTGTTTATTTATATAAAAATACATAAAGGTCATAGTGTGAAGAAATTATTTTGCAATTGTAGAAAGGAGGAAAATGAACAAAGAACAAAGAAGAGATGCACATGAGACTGGCCTAGAAGGAAGAATAAATGAGTGCGGCCATATATGGTACACGCATTGGTGAAATTACCACTCCTCAAAATCTAACTATAGAAGGACATATCAAGAAGAAAAAGGTAATAGTGTTGATTGATTCAGGTAGCACCCATAATTTTATTCATTGTAAGGTAGCCAAGGAATTAAATTGTTTCCTATACCCAGCACCAGAATGTCAAATGATGGTTGCAAATGGAGGAACTATAAATTGCTCTGGAAAATGCCATAATATCAAGCTAACCATGGGGGAATATGTATTGACTAGTCCAATGCTTTCCATTCCTATGGGAGGTGTTGATGTTGTACTAGGAGTACAATGGTTAGAATCTTTGGGGATGGTAGCATGATTTTCAGAAAATTCTAGAAATTTCTTAAAAGAAAAATTATCAAGAGTATCACAGAAATCAGGAAAATAACAAAAGCTCTAATGTCATGAAAAAGCTTCTAAATAAATAAAAATGAGGCATAATTGCACAATTATGCTCACTAGAAGTTCCAACATCAAAATCATCTATTTCTGCAGATCTCCAACAAGTCTTGGACAATCATTCCAAGGTGTTTGAAACTCCCAAAGGACTCCCACCTATTCGTGATCATGATCAGGCTATTCATTTGATTCCAGGAAGTGTTCCTCCAAACATCAGGCCTTATAGATATCCTTACGTCCAAAAGAGCGAAATTGAACATATGATTGCAGAAATGTTAGAGGCGGGTATAATTCAACCTAGTCAAAGTTCTTTCTCTGCTCCTGTAGTATTGGTACACAAGAAGGATGGATCATGGTGCATGTTTCCAGATTATAGGGAGCTCAATAAGCTCACCATTAAAGATAAATTTCCCATTCCTGTGATTGATGAATTATTGGATGAATTACATGGAGCAATTTATTTTACCAAGTTGGATTTTCATTCAGGATATCATCAAATTAGAATGAAGACTGAAGATATTCCAAAAATAGCATTTCGAACTCATGAGGGTCATTATGAATTTTTGGTCATGCCTTTTGGCCTTACCAATGCACCTTCTACATTTCAAGGGTTGATGAATTTCATTTTCAAACCCTTTCTTAGAAAATTTGTGTTAGTATTTTTTGATGATATACTAATCTACAACATGTCTTGGAAGGATCATGGTCAACATGTTGACAGGGTGCTAAAACTATTGGAGGAGAAACAATTATATGCAAAAACCTCCAAATGTTTCTTTGGAGTACAAGAGGTGGAATATCTGGGTCATATTTTATCTCACGAGGGTGTTAAGGTAGACCCTAACAAAATTAAATCCATTAAGGAATGGAAAGTCCCCACAACCATAGAGCAGTTGTGAGGATTTCTCGAGTTAACAAGGTATTATCACAAGTTTGTTAAGAATTATGTGAGAATAGCGGCACCTCTAACAACATTATTGAAGAAAGATTTATTTTCATGGACTCCTGAAGCAACTAAGGCCTTTGAACATCTTAAAGAGGAAGTGTGCCTAGCACTAGTCTTAGCTACGCTAGACTTCACAAAAACCTCTATTGTGGAATGTGATGCCTCAGGAAATGGAATTGTTGTTGTTTTAATGCAAGAATGAAGACCCATTGCTTTTGAAAGTCGTATAATCAAAGGAAAGTATTTACAAAAATATATTTATGAGAAGGAAATGTTGGCAATAATACATGCACTAAAGAAATAACGACCTTACCTAATGGGAAGGCACTTCAAGGTAAAATTTGATCATGATAGCATTAAACAATTTTTGGAACAAAGACTATCTTCAGAAGAGCATCAGAAATGGGTCACAAAGATGTTGGGATATGACTTTGAAATCATCTACAAAAAATGGAAGCTAAATGTTTTTGCAAATGCACTCTCAAGAAAGGATGAAGATGTGGAAGCATTGCTTTGTTCCATTTCTATTATCCAACCAGATTGGATAACCGAAGCAAGGGAGGAATGTAAGAAGGAGGAAGAAGTGTGGACACTCATTCAAAAGTTGCAGCAAGATCATAGTACATATGATACATTTACTTAGAAAAATGATTCCTTATGGTACAAAGATTGCTATATATTTGTAATAATTCCCAAATAAACAAAATATTCTCTTGGAATTACACACTTCTCCTTTAGGAGGACACTCAAGATTTTTAAAAACTTACCATAGGGTGAAGAATTTTTTTTTTGGGGGATGGCCTTAAATCTGATTTTCAAAAGTTTGTGGTGGAATGTTTGGTTTTCCAGCAAAATAAAGCTGAGAAAATTAAGACCTCACGTCTTTTACAACATTCATCCATTCCAAGTCAACATTGGGAGGAGATTTAAATGGATTTTATTAGAGGTTTACCTAAGTCTGAAGGAATGAGTGTCATCATGGTGGTAGTTGATAGAATTAGCAAGTATGCACACTTGCATTATCTCATCCATTTAAAGCAAGTACATTTGCTACTGCATTTATGGAAAATAATTCAAAAGCTACATGGAAACCCAAAGATTATTGTAAGCGGAGGAGATCCCATTTTTACTGGAATTTTTTGGACAGAATTATTTTCTTGTTTGGGTACTCAAATAACTCATAGCTCATCTTATCATCCTCAATCCGATGGTCAAACTAAGATAGTGAACATATGTTTGGAAGGATATCTTCATTTTTTTGTATCTAATAAGCAAACACAATGGGTCAAGTGGTTACCTCTGGCTGAATCGTGGTCTAACACTTCCTTCCATGCTGCGACAAAAATGACCCCATTTATGTCACTTTATGGATATCATCCAATGTCCATCACATCATATTTAAGGGAAAATTATAAGGTGAAAGAAGTGGAATATCACATCGAGCATCAACAAGAAGTTCTCTAACTATTAAAGTATAACCTAAATTTGGCACAAAATTGAATGAAACAATAGGCATATCAACATCACAACGAGATAAGTTTTGATGTAGGAGACTGGGTATTTTTTCGGCTACAACGATACAAACAAATGTTTCTCAAGAAATATAGGAAGGATAATAAATTATTGCCAAAGTAATATGGTCCTTACAAGGCATTCCAAAATATTGGTACTATGGCATACAAATTGGAGGTTCAAGCTTCTTCGCGAGTGCATCTAGTTTCCATGTTTCATGCTTAAAGAAGGTTATAGTTGCAAAATTCTAGTTCAATAAATATTGCCAGAAATTGATGAGTAAGGAAAAATCATATTGGAACCTGAAGCAGTCACGGAAACAAGAACTTGACAGTGACAAAATCGATCAATTTAAGAGTATCTCATCAAGTGGAAGAACTTACCCACTAAAGATTCTACATGGGAGGATGAGAATTTTATACAAAAGCATCCAGAGTTGCTCAATCATTGAGGACAACACATTTTTTAAGGAGAGGGGCATGTTAGGTCCCTATATTATTAGTGTAGTCCCTTATTGTTGTTAGTGTAGCCCCCTTATTGTTTTTATTGTACCCCTGTAACCCTCATATTTTTATTATTGTTCCCTTAAATTATTATTGTTAGGTTGGCTAGGATTATATTATGACCCCATGGACTCTATATATAGAAGGCGGTCTTGTCATTTACATCATCCAAGAATTGTTCATTTATGTAATGTAAATGAGGTTTCTCCCTCAAAGTGTCTTATTTATAAGGCGTTGATCTCTCTTTTCTTCTATTTTTGGAGTTGGTTTCATAACATGTATCATATTTAAATGGTTCTTTTGGTACCTTTGTCTCATTCCAATCTTGAATTTATTCTTCAATTTTCTCTTTTTTCAGGCTTACAGTTTGAATTTTGTCAACTTCGTCTAACACTACTTCTTGTTTATTCATTATCAACTTCTACAAAATGATTTTGTGCTAAGAAATTTTTCGAATTGTATCCATTTGTTTTTAGACGTGTTTCTATAAGGATTTTTAGGAGTCCATGCTGATATAGGGAATTATCAATGGATATAGACTCTCTTTGTATGCAGGATGCCATATTTTTAAGATTTTGAAGTAGAAAAAAAATTCAAATTAATTTCATTCCCATCTACAAAATGCATCATCTTATAAAAACATAGTTCCAAATATACCCTCACAAGTTAAAATCTTTTGGAGAACTAACAAAATATTTCTCCATTTCCATTTAACGCAGTAACTTCAATTCCATTTTTGAAGATGGATGAATCCATATCTGGCTCTCTAAGGAAATGTACCCACTCATTCTCTTTGATTTTCCTATTCTTGAACCAAATATCCCTATTAAAGGCAATCCCGTAGCTTCTGTCATGATATACTCTGTTAGGATAAGCTTGATATCTTCTATCTCTACTTCGACCCCATTGAAAGCTCAAATAAAGGCTTTGGTAACCTTTGTCTCATGCTCATTGAATTTTTCAAACAAATGAAGCCATACTACTTGCTGCAATTGATATTTAACCCTCAGATATTCCTAAAGAAACTTAATTCCATTTGGTTCAACATGGACAATAATACCCATGGCAAGAGGAAGTTTTTATCTTTAACTGTTTCCTTTTAACGGGGATAATGGAAGATTGAGAAAGGGAATGAGAAAAGTGTGAATGATAGAGGTTTCAGAAATTAGCAAAATGAATATGAAATGTAGTTAAATGATAGAAAAATAAGGCTCTTGATGGAATAATTTGTGTTATGATCGAACTGAACCTTCCCACAATTCCCAGATCGGATTTCAGAGTATCTATGGAATGTATTTGATATTGATTGGACTGATGTGACCAGTAGAGTAATGATGAGGCATTAGGGTAAAATTATCATGAGTGTAATAATAGTTTTATAAGGTCTTCAACCATTTTATTTAAAAAAATCATCCATGAATTAAAACCTAAGTTCTTATATAAAAGATAATTTCAACATTCTACATAACTTTATTTTTGTGAATTCCTTGATGTTATTTTTTTTGTGGATTTTCTAATATTGATTTAGAATTCAAACTTGGCTACATAATTTAAGATCAGATGCAGAATGATATCAATTCACTTTTTTGCTTATCATTTCTTGAATTTTCCTTGTTTGATCAAGAGAAGACTCTTTTATTGTTGTTGTTTATTTGAGTGGTCAGTGAAAATACTGATCCTTAAAATAATTGCTTGCCACCTGAAATTTATTAGAAAAAGAAGGGTAGAAATAAGTAGGGACAAGGAAGAGGGGATTATGAAAATATAAACCGCCAAGCTATCTTGGTTTTCAGTTAAGATTTTCTATATAAAGAAGCCAATATAGTTGGTTTTCATATTTATACTTTTATTATTATTATTATTTATTTTATTATTATTATTATTATTATTGGGAAAATTACAATGAAGTCAGAGAGTGAGGAGAAGAATATCCTTTCTTGGCCAACCTGAATTTAGAATTCTCTTGTAAGTATTTGACAAATCCTTCCCGTGTTAGTGTTTTATGATATAATTTTAATCTATGACCATTCACAAGGAAGGCAATTTGTTCATCATTAATAGTTTTCATTTTGACTGCTCCATTATCAGAAATAGTATCAATCTCATAAGGACCAAGCCAATGAGTTTGAAATTTTCCTTGAAAATATTTGAATTTGGAATAAAAATGAAGATCATTGTCACATTTCTTTAACATTTAATCTTTTATAAACTTGTCATGCCATTTTGATATTTGTTGCAGCACTATGCTAGTTCTTTGAATAACACTGTTAGATTTCATCTAGCTCATTCAATTGTGCTAGTCTTTTCTTTTGAGATTTTGATAGCTTAAGGCCCAATTTAGCAGCCGTTACATAAGTCTCCACTTGGAATTAAATTGGAAGAAAATATTGCTTCCCATAAACAATCTCATAAGAAACATGTCCAATTATGTTTCTCCATGTGGTTCAATATGCCCATAATTCTTTTATAAGCTTTTCTACCCAATCCTTTCTCTGCAAATGCACAGTCTTGGTAAGAATTTATTCAAGTACTTTATTGGTGGATTCCACTTGTCCATTGGCTTGTTGATTATACATAATAGACTTCCAATGCTTGATTTTATATTGCTCCATGATATTTTTCATGAACTTGGATGTGAATTTGGTACCATCATTGTTAAAATCTCTCTTGGAACACCAAAATGAGTAAATATATCCTAAAAAATAAATGTAACTACAATGTTTTCAGTTGCTAATAAAATAGGTTTCGCTTCTACCCATTTTGTAACATAATCTATGCAAACAAGTATGCACCCTTTTTGTTTAGATGGAGGATTTATTGGTCCAAAATAATATAAATCCCATTTTTCAAAAGGCTCCACAAGTTCCTCTGGTTGTAGAGGCATTTCATCTCATAGTATATGTTTTCCCATTCTTTGGCATCTATCACATATTTTGACATATTATTTGGCATTTTTTAAAATAGATGGTCAATAATATCCCAAAAGAAGGATTTTGTAAGCATTTCTTTTTTTAACAAAATTTCATCCACATGGCTCATTATGAAAAGCCTTCAAAATTTCTGGTATTTCAACTTCTCGAACACATCTTCGAATAATCAGATTAGGTCCAATTTTTTATAATTCTCCATCTATCCAAGAATATGGTGCACTGGTTTTGATAACTTTTTTTATTTTCACTGGTTGAAAATTTTGGTGGTAATTTTCTTGTAGCTAAATAATTGTTAATATCTACAAGCTAAGGTTATTTAGTAGGTACCGCAAAAAGATACTCATTAGGAAAATTATCGTTTACAGGAATATTGTCATTATTATTTTGTATTCAGCTAAAAATAAAATAAGCAACTTTTTTTTCTTTTCCTAGTCTATCAAGATTAGTAATGTTGAAGTCTTGTAATAATAATAACCACCTTGTAATTCTTACATTAGTAATTGGTTTGTTCATTAAATATATATGGAAAAATGATCTGTAAGAATAAAGTTTCATAACCAGTGATGTACTGATGAAACTTATTAATGTCATGTACAATAGTTAAAAAATCATTTTCAATCATAATAAATTTAACTCTGTTGGAGTAAAAATTTTACTCGTATAATAGATAATAGAAGAAGTTAAATATTTTTGTCCCAATACAGCTCCTAAAGTTGTATCTGAAGTATATGTAGAGATATGAAAATGAAGATACTAATTAGGTCCTCTTATCATTGGTGCTTCAGTAATTATTTGTTTCGGTGTTTCAAATGGTTTTTGACAATCAGAGTTCCATGCAAATTCACAATATTTCATAAGAAGTTTGAAAAGTGGAGAGGTTATTTTCGTGAAATTTCAATGAATCACCTATAGTATCTGGTAAATTCGAGAAACCTTCTAACATCTCTTTGGCAAACAAGAATTGAAATTTTAGAAATAACTTCTACTTTAGATGTATCCACTTTAATTCCATCACTTGAAATATGGTGGCCTAAAAAAGTCCCTTCATTGAACATCATAAAACATTTCTCATGGTTTAATGAAAGGTTTGCTTACTTGCATATAATAAGAATTTTTTTCTAAATTTTCATTGCTTCCTCAAATGTATCTACGTACACAGAAAAGTGATCCTTGTATGCTTCCACACAATCATGAGTTAGATAAAAAAAGATACCTAAATCGCCTCTCTAAAATGTGGTAGGTGCATTACATAATACAAAGGGAAGTACCCTATAGGCATATTTTCCCCAAGGACATGTAAAAGTGGTTTTTTCTTGATCTTCTAGTGCTAGTTGGATTTGACTATATCCACTAAAATCATGTAAAAATGCAAAATACTTCTTTCCTCCCAAGGTATCTAATACTTGATTTATAAAGGGTAGTGGAAAATGATGTTTCAAAGTGGCTTTGATTAATTCTATGTAATCAATACATACTATCCATTTTCCATCCTTCTTTGGAACAATCACTAGAGGTGAGACTGATTGACTATTTGATATGAGATAAATGAAATTCACATTCAAAAATTTTTGTAATTCCTTTTTAGCAGTTTCTCTGAGATTTGGGTTCATTATCCTCTGAGGTTGTCTAATTGGTTTTACATTTTTATGGATATAAATATGATTCATATAAGTTTTAAGGTCAATCCATTTCATATCAGTATATTCCCATGCATAAGCACAATAAATTTTTTGCAACATATTTATCAATTGTCTCTTGTGAAATTATTCCAAGTTATTAATAATATTCAATGTTTTTCCTCGAATAATTTCTACTTGATAATTTCCAAAATTTTCTATAGAATGTAAATCCATTTGATGATATGATAGATATTCAATATTACATTATTCTTGAAATTTTTTTATCTTGCTCACAGTAAGAATAAGAATCATTATTATTCATTAAGTTTATCAATTGATATTCCTCATCCAATTGTAAAATATTATATACTAGATGCATATTATCAAATTCTTCATCATCATCATCATCATCTATCCAGATTTCACTTTATACTTCATTTATTTTCTTTGCAAGAGGATAAAATGTGAATTTCTCAGTGGATTTCCATTAGATATATACATATCACCATATATACAACTTATGAATGCATCATCCATAGCTAGCCAAGGTCTACTAAGGATCAATGAATGGCCTCCTAAATTATTCTTGGGAGTTAAAATCATAGAGTCTATAGGATATTCCCAAGAATCTAGAGAGACAGACACATCTTCCAATACATCATCTAGTTTTATAAGAGATCTATCTGCTAATTGCAATAATGTTGGAGTATTTTCAATATTGGGAAGCTTTAATTGCTCCATTATATGTTTACTCATGATGTTAATGGATGCTCCTAGATCAATCAAAGTGTTTGGAATATAAATACCATTGACATGATTTTTACAATGGGGCACCTTGATCTAGATATTTTTGAACAATAATTTTCCTCACCATAATATCAATAATTTTCCCTACCAATTGGATATTTTTAATATCTTTTCTTTTTATTCTTGGTTTCCTAATTCATATCTCCTTTATAGTTTTTGCAAATATTGGTATTTCCTTTATGTCTTGTAGTTAAGGAATTTTTATGCAAATAATTTTAAGTTCATCTAGCATATCATAGTCCAGTAAAGAAATTTTCCTTTCTATTCCTTTATAAATTTTAAGTCTCTCAAGAAAAGGTGGATCCTGTAAAGAAATAGAAGGTTTTTCTAGTAGAAGAACTATATGATCTTGTTTTATTTTCTCATAATTTTATTGTATAGTAACATTTTCCTTTAGAAAAATATTTTCTTGATCAAGATTTGCATATTTTTCATGAACCTCAACCTCTTTGGATTTTTGGATGACAATTGTTGGTGAATTATTTTGAAAATTCTTACCACATCTAAGTTGATCATCATTTAGACCTAATAGGGTCATCATACAAGCTTGAAAATTTTATCCTTCAACATTATAAAAAAGTTATTTATTTTTATTGTTTGGATTCATAAGTGGTTGAGAAAGCAGTTGATTTGATTTTTGAGGAAATGGTAATGAAAGTTTTTTATTTGGACTTTTAAATTGAGGAGGTTGAGTTGGTTGAGGAGGATAATATTGTGGTGGAATAGAAGGATAAGGTTGTTGGGATTTATGATATTAAGGATATTTTCCATATGGATTTTTCCCACCCTATTCCCAAGATGGATTTTGAGATTGTGGGGCCCAAGGTTGCCAAGGCATGGGTGTAGTCCAGTTGTTCTATTGATGTGCATATGATTGAATATTGAGACCTTGAATCATGTTTTGTTTCCAAATTTTCCATGGCCTTTTAGCAATGAAACAAAGAGATTCAACCTAGCTTGTTTCGAATTCATCTTTAAAAACAACTTTAAGACCAAGTATCAAAGGAAATTCTTTTATATTTTGACTTTTAGCATATATGACACAAATTCTATACTATCAAGGAGACATTCACTCAAGGCATGTTTCCTTCTACATCTCGGAAAAAAAATATACATTGCAACATTCTCTAGTTTTTTTATTTTTTTGTATCTTAAGAATATAAAGTTGTTCACTAATACTCCCAAGAATACATACTTTGAAATTGTTAATAAAATTTTATATTTCAACTCTAATTACTATTCTAGTTGAAGATTTATTAATTCTAGTCATAGTAGGATCTCTTGGATTTTTACCAGTTCTAATATTAACCCTTGAAATATGTTTACACAGATCACAAATTTCTCGAAATGATAGTTGAGAAACATCTCCTTTTCCTATTAAATTGAGGATGTCAATCCACTCATCTTTAATAGATTTTAGAAAATTAGATTTTAGTGTTTCATCATCCAAATTATACATCTTATCCCTTTTAATTTTATAAGAAAATATTTCAACTAATTTTTCAACTCTTTCATCCAATATATGAATCATCTGAATGACTTCATCATTAAGGCTATGTGGCATGCAATAATCCTTATATTTTTATAATAACACATTTTTTATTTATTCCCATGTTCTAATAGTATGTGTTACTAATCCCATGAACCATTTAAGTGCTCCATATTTAAGAGTATTTGGAAACAATTTTAATTTTTTAGTATGAAGTAAGTATTCAAAAGATATACATAGAACTTCAAACTCAAAAAGAAATGTTTCAGGGCCCTCATGTCTTAAGCCATGGATATTAGGAATGATGGAGGGTGAGATGTTTTTAATTTTTGACCTGGTATCTTCATCAAACATTGGATATCCATAAGGATTTGATTCTCCTCTACCTCCACCTCCTCCTCTATTTTCTCCTCGACCTCTTCCACCTCCAAATATAAGTTCACCATTTACATTATGTACTTCTCCTTCTCCTTACCCCGCCATTATATGTTTCTCAAAGCTAATATAAGGTTCTATAATTGGATTGTATAGTTATGCTTTTTTTTCTTCTACTAATGGAATATTAAAACATGTTTCTCCTTCTTCTTCACTAAGAACTTCTAGTTCTTGTCCTAGAATTTGTTCTCTAGTAGAAGAGAGAAAGATTACTTCTTATTTTGGGAATGTAGTCTTTCAAATACAACTTTAGTAGAAGAAGTTGGTGAATCTATATGTTGGATTTTAGATATACGCACCTTAGGGAGTCTATGTCTACATGCAAATGATGGTATGTGAGTGTTAGTGGATGGTGTGGCATTACGAGGTCTAGGTGGAGTGAGTGGTAATGGTAGAATTGAAATTCTACCTCTACTTACAAATATACCCATGTAATCCATTTCTCCATGCATAATTGTTTTTTATAATTTTTTAATTATCGAGATTCAACCCACCTAAAATGATATGAAAACCAAGAATGGAATAATATATACACTTCCATGGAAATGATGCCAAAATGTTGGGTAATTCAATTTTTCTTAAATTACTTCATTAATTGTCAACCAATATTTTTGTACTTATGAAGCATATATGGTGCACATACACTTCATAAGTACATGAATCTTGGTTTAAAATTAATGAAGTAATTTAAGAACAATTAAATTAACAAACATCATCTCTATGAGAATGCTGAAAATATTAAGGAATAATTAATAAATAAATTATTTATTTAATTATTCCTATGGAAACAGAAAATGTGAATGAAATGTATTAAATTATTTTTACCTAAGTGGGAAAATTTATGATAATAAGATAAAATTGATGAATTTATGGGCTATTATGATGTAAGTGGGTTAATTAATGGAAAAAACTTAGGAAAAGTGGTTCTTTTGGCTATCTCCTTAGGCGAATGTGGGTTTTAATGTGTAAAATTCATACTAAATGGAATATTTTGATCCACCTAATTGTTTGGCCATGTGGTATATTTCTATGTGATAATATATTGACTCCAATGTATGAGTGTTAATAGCATATTGTATCACCAAGATACATTGTAGTTTTCCTTCACTAGAGATAGGAGGTGATCATGGAGAGAGAATGAGATTCATTACTACAAGGATATGAACCATAGGAAGATGAGGAAGTTACCATTCATTAAGAAAAAGTATCCAAGTGTGTGTACATTATCTCAATTAGGTGGGGGAGGCATACCCATACTTGTCAAGATAATTGAGTACAAAGAATAGTGATGTTCCCAGCAAAGCGGGTTTGAGAAAAATAATGGATAATACATCAATGTATGTGTGTTAATGGGATAAAAAATTATACAATGAAATAAATAGTCCCATATTTCTGTGTTTGGAATAAAAGGGCTAAGAATGATACAATAAAAATTGTTGTGATGGGTACATAGCACAAAATTCCCCCATGCTAAACAAGAAAGGGCTATGAAGATTTGAATGATCCATCTAAAGGGAGGCTCATTTGTTGGATCTATGAGCAAAAAAAAATGAGCTAGTTGAATTTAATAAACTAAATTTGAGGCTAGATCATGAAAATTTGAAGGCCAAGAATGTGGGGGAGTACCTGAAGAGATACATCCTCCTTAGGTATGGTAAAATATCACACATACATATCTAGTGTTGGTATAATATCATGAATAGCTATACCATCGAGTGTATCATTATAAATCATGCAATAATGAACTGAATTTGAGCATGTGAGAACCAAATAAGTCAAAGGGAACTAATGCATCCCTTTTCTTGATCCAAGACATCCACCAATGAGGAAAATGGACATAAGGTACATCATCCTCTAGGAAAAATCCCTAGAATACATGTATCGAAGTCAATAGAGGAAGGATCATTAAGGCTTAGGAAACAGAGAGTTATTAATAAATTCATGATGTACATATTATAAATGAATGAAAAATACTAACAATAACATGGGTACAAGTGGTATAATGGGTGGTTTTATGACTTCCCTTGTCAATGCATAACATGCAAGGTTCATCTGGAAGCATTTGAAACATTCCATAGGGAAAAATAGAATACTCATATAGAGGCCCTTCAAATATATATTCGTAAACAATTGAGACATTTGGAGGTCAAATTTAAGTAATATAGGATGGGCATGACACACTGAGGGGATGAAATATTGTAATAAGAATAAATTTAGTTATGAACATATTCCCTGGGACATAATGGTGACTCATCTCTCAAATATTTGATGCTCTGAAAAAGGGTGAAATAATGATGATTCCAATGACTAAGCCAAGTACAATGGGTATAAATATCTCTAAGATAATTCCAGGAGGTTATAAGAGAGGGGCGTTCAGGGGGAATCTCTTGTCATCATGAATGAAAATGAGAAATTAAAATGGTGTTGGATCTAATATGGAGAGAAAGTGGACTCCGAATCCAAAGGAGATCAAATGGCACAAGCATCAAAATGCGAAGGGGTAATGGTGTTGGAATTCCCATGTGAGGAAGGTTATAACCCTTGATAGATGGAAAATTATAAATATGGATGGGATGATCCACCTATAAAAGTGTGGGTGTCTATAAGGTGATATCTACTGAATGGTAGGAAAACATTATAAATAGTGTGGTGTTTCTTATATGCAAAATGCTAGAGGGAATTGGTCCAAAGGAGACCTTATGAAAATGAGTAAAGAGTGGCAGATAATGATGAAATTCAAAACATGATTCAACAAGTATAAAGATAAGGCATTGTTAAATGAGGAGTTACAAATATGAAGAAATTATGTTTGAAAAGAAAGGGGCCTAACACCTCATCGAAAAAAATGGCTTTTGAATGAAGTAAAAAATAAAAGAAAAAGGTAAGACCCATTTCAGTGTTCAAAAAGAGCTTTCTAATGGTGATGATGGTTTTTCAAATGGATTTAGGATGAGATTTTAATGGCCAAGTGAAAAAATATGGATTTTTCTATAAAATTAATTTTCCTTCAAATTCAAATTCATATGTGCATCAAATTATAGAGAACTTCGATAGGAGGAGGCCCTAAACCTTATTCAGATCATTTTGGAAAAACTGACCAATGGATCTTGGATCTAGAACTTCCACGTAGGTAGGGCTTACATGCCTAATAATGGCTAATAAATGGCCCAAGGGGGCATGCAAACATACCTTAATTCTTCTTGTAAAGGTATTTCCTATTGAAGAATAAAACCATGAAATGATGGTGGGAATGAAATACTAGAGGAGGCCCATACCAAAACCAAGGAAAACATGAGCACCAAAAGCCACACTTACCATCACTACAATATGTAATGTGTAGATGGCTTGCTAGAGAGGCTAGTAAGATATACTTCCCAATGAAGGAGATGGTAATTCACCTTCCCTAGACCTTTGGGGTCTATTCAAAGAGTTTATAAATATAAAGTGAAAATATTCCTAGAGGGACCATCATGAGCCCAAGCATGAGATATTTCCTGTAGAAAATTATGATGGAGAGGAATTGATTGGATATGAAAGGGTGGGAATCATTCCTCCTCTTGGATGCGTAGGTAGGATTCAAAGGGAATGCCCCAAATTTTTTAGATACACATATGAACTAAGGGTGAATTGCTAGAAATGATGTGGTGCTTCTAGTATGGAACCCTCCATCTAAGGAGGATTAGAGAGTGGGTGAATGTTCCCTGAAGTTTTAGTCTTTAGAATGATATGGATGTGCATGATGCATTTAGAGTAGTGGAATCCAAACACTATATTTATGTGGTGTTAGATGATGGCATACATAATGTGATTATGCATATTTATATGTTTGGTGTTGCTTCGATTTTATTTATGTTGGTAATATTATTATGGAAATAAGGGATGAATAGAGTGAGTGAAAGGAAATGTTGGGATTCCAATATTGATGGGTACTATATATGTGAGTTGAAGGGATTAAATGTTTTGGGTTGAAAATAGATATCACCATACATGGGAATGGCTTGTGATATAGTGAACAAACACTTACCTAAATGATATTGGGGATCAACAACATAATTGTGTGAGGGCCTAGGTCACTACTTGGAAAGAAGTATGAATGATTAAGTGGATCATACCTGGGGTGATATGGGACTTTATTATTTCCTTAGGATGGGAAAGAGTGATGCTAGCAAAGTCAAAACATCCAAATGCAATATGAGGGTTTGGGAGGATTTCACCTTTTGGACCCAATTGTATTCCTCCTTTCCCAAAAATTATTAAAAAATGTAATGGCCATCAAGTGGATGTGGTCTAAATTTCTAGGTTCGAAGTGAGGGGTTTTTAAACTAATATACTTGATCACGAATGGAGTATTTCAATTCCACAAAATATTGGCGGGGGGGAATTGTTTTTGGGGTATGAAATAGGAATGGGGGTGCATGTCACCCCATGGGAAATATGATATGGTAAGGGAATCCATAATGTCCTCATCAAAGTGGAAAAGTGGAATGTGAGACCACAAAGGACCAAATGACATAGACAATGGAGAATGATTTAAATACTCGTAATGGGAGAAATGGTTCACATGTGCAACACATACAAAGATAGATTGAGGACAGGTTTAGTGAAGTTCCATCAATTTTGAGACCGAAGTGACATTAGACATAGGAGGTATGTTGAAATGTATACATTCAAATCCTCTTGTGGGGTCTAAATCTATTGATTCAATAGATGATGAGAATAAAGTAGATGTATAGTGTTTTATGTCATCTCCATATTAGGGGGAACAATTTATATGATTGGTATATTTTCTCACGTCAACGCCATAGAAGATATTCTTAGGGTTGTAAGTATTGGAGTGGAGACTCCTTATGAGTGACATGGATTCTGAAAAGAATGATGAGTGCATCATGAAAGTGTAGAATATAAGGTTAGTGATGGGAGTAATTTTTTTACATTTCATAGAAAGTACATGGGTGGTTTGTGTATAAGAGTGACGTCCACTTTGGGGACCATTATGTATGGCTAAATTTCACCTATGTTAATAAGACCTTTTAATTCAGGGATATGGGGTAAGTTATTGATGCCATGACCTTGAATTTTCACAAACCACAAGGCTTTGAATTTTTTTTGGAGAAGTTTGGTTGGATGTAGACACAAATGTATGCTCAATCCCCCCCTTTTCTTAGCCTTAAATCACTTTCCAATTACTTTAAAAAATAAGTAGAATCAAGTGAGGTTTCTCTGGAACTAAAGTAATGGAAGAGTTCATTGGGATAGATTGGATGAGAGTCAAATCCATATAAGTTTTGGAGTTATTAGGAGGGATTGGAGAATGAGGGCCAAAGTACCAAACTAGAATTCCTAGTGTGAGGTTAGGAAAATTCAATGTAGGCATTATTGGTGTATTGAATAATCCCAAAGGTGGGAATAAGAAAGGTATTTGACTGTATGGATAATGATCAAGGGGGAAAACCCCAATTACATGACCTAAATTTGTGGTAGCAGAATGCTAAGAAGTTGGCTAGTGAAAGGATGACCCAGGTTGTTAAGTATATTGACAATCAAACACAATATATAGCTAAGAAGTCCTAGGTGTGGTAGTAATAAGTAGTGGTCAGTAATATGAACTGAGAAAAGAGGAGCCTTTCAGTGAACCTAGGATTGATCTCAATGAGATAAGGCATAGTGTGGTGTCCATCTATTGAGGAAATGACATTATCAAGGTGAACATAAATCTTTAGATCATAATATGTCATATGGTTGATAATGAAAATATTCTTGTTGTGGGGGAAGCTCATGATATGATAGACATATGAATAAATGAACTTCATGACATATATGAAATTATGTCCTAGCAAGAGATTACAGTCTATAGGAGCATCGATAACATCCATTTGGATTAAGAATTTCTTGTTAGCTAACTTGATAGGGAAATTTTAATACAAGCCTTCGAGTTGTGAGGGTAAATAATCACATGATTTGAGTGTGATTGTAGATGGTAAGAGTTCTAGTGATCTAATATTTTTACATGTCTGGGTAGTTATCACAAATTTACATGCCCTATCATCAATGATACCTTGTTGAATTACGATTTTATTGATGGAAAATGGGATGTGGAAAGAAATTGATGGATGGGGGGAGACAACAAGAGTCTTATTTATGAACATGAAAGACAATTGTATGATCATCAGAAGGACCCATAGTTCCCAAAGTAGAGAGTAGATGCTTTCATTATGAAGGGAATTTATGGAGGATCTCCATCGCTGACATGGAAATAGGTGATTACATGAATTCATCTATGAATTTATAGCTATGGATAGTGTGTGACACAAAATTGATAACATTTCAATGTAATTATCCCTTGGTTATCTTAGGAGGTACCTAAATCCTAGGTCAAGGCATATTGTAACACCCCTATGTTAACCCATGATGTTTTAGTGGTAAATAATGATTTCAGTTGTAAAAATATTTTAATATTTTGGATGGCTTGAAGAGTGGGGTGTCAGATCCATGATCTGAGGGAAAATAACATGTGGTGTTAGTTAGCACCACCCAATAGTCGGCTCGAAATGATGGCTAGATGAGATAACCACTTTCCCCACTTACATGATGTTAAGGGAAGGGGAATGGAATAGTCCCATGGGGACATGAAGAGATTGAGGAAAAAAGAGAGGGACATAAGAAAAAATAATTCATTTGAAAAAAAACACACTAGAACAGTAACATGTGAGATAATGGGATCAACAAAAAAAACATAGATATAAGATTGGAGAGAGAGTGAACTTGGAGCACATGAGCATGAACACTGAGCACTAGAGAATTCCTAATCATGATGATGGGATATGATTCCCCGTACTGATGTATTGGACCTATGGACTATGTGTGTCTAAGATTAGAAGGATCAGTGGAAATATCAAAGGATATTGTTGGTTGATGGGTGCTTATTGTATGGATGCTAAATCACTAGGGAGGTTAGAAATTCAATGGGATGTTTTCTAGAAGGGATGATAAAAAAAAGAGTTTTTTCCAAGAGGGTTGATAAATAACATAGTGTTTTCCAAGTAATATAATTGACCACCCATAATATCAGCTATAGGTTTCTGTAGTTCTTGTAGAAAATCCACATAGATTCAACTGATAATTGTAATATACTAAAACATTATACCTGAATATACTCTACCAATTGCGGAAACTAATTTATATCTTGAAAAAAAAAAATGAAAGAGAAAATCTCAATCGCACAACACAAATACTTTCCTTAAAAAAACCTTAGATAAAAACTCTGCTATATGTATATTTCATAAGTAAGAAAATATGAGAAGATTACAATGCTTTTTTCCAAGCTCAAAAACCTCCGCACTATTTCTATCTATCACAATGATCATAGACAAGTTTGGTTCACTACCTAACCAATTATATACCCTTGAGGATCCCTATTTCCTTGGGTAATCAGGCCCTATTAATTAGGGAAATTCCCAACCCATACTGCACAATCCATTAGGGACCTTCTTGTGATTGCATGCACCACCTATACAATTCATATAATTATACAACTGGTAGTACACTACCCTTGAACTCCAATCTCAATTGGGTCTTTCTCAGAACTAACATACATGATCTATTTATGAGTGAATTATTAGTTAACTGGTTGAACACATAAAGCGACACCCCATTGTTTAACCTCCTACTAGTCACTCCATCAATTCAAACTAGTTTAACTAAATTTAGCTCATATAATTTGAGTTAATTAATTACAACTCAAAACAAAATCAACCAGGGCTCCTATAATGTAGGAGAAACTCTACATGCCTCTATTTTGAACCTCAAATTGAATTAAATAAAACAACTACGTCATCCTAACTTATTTAAATCATACAAGATGTAATGTGATGTGGAATTACAATTTTATTCTAATTTAATCAAGGGAAACATTAAATTATAATCCTTTCTTGGTTTCATTTTCAACACTCCCTCTAAGAAAGGAATGGATTGATGATACCCCCATCGGGCCTCTATGTAACTAAAATTATACTCTTGACATTAGTCAAGATGTCTGCATCCTTCCCCTTTATAGGAATGTACTCTAATAGCATAATCTGCCCCTGCACACAATCTCTAAGATGGTGATACTAGATGTCGATATGCTTGGACCTATCATGAAAAACTAGATTAACCAATATTTTGATGCAACTTTGGTCATCACAGTAAATCATCGTAGGAACCATCTATTGACCAAACAACCCAACAAGGATCTTCCTCATCTATATACCCTCACAAGCTTCTTGACTAGCAACCATGTACTCTTCTTTTTCTTAGCTGGGTGCAACTGATCTTTGGTTCCTACTGTACCAGGAAATTGTTGCTGACCTAATATTGAAGATTCCCCCTGATGTGCTCTTCCCATCGGATGGATTCCCTACTCAATCTAGATCTGTGAAGCCTTGAAACTTCACTCCCTTTATCCATTTATACCTAGGACCAAACTAAGTGGTGCCTCTAAGGTATCTCAACACATGTTTGGTTGCCTTCAAATAGAAATCAATTGGCTTAACCATAACTCGAAAAAGTGGTTAACCACATAACACATGTCTAGTCTTGTGTTCATAAAGTACATGAGTGAACCCACAATATGCCTATAAATGGTAGCTTCTACAACGTTACCTGAAGTAGCATCTTCCTTCCTCCAATTCCCTGTTAGAGGAGTATCCATGAGTTTGTTTCTCTCAACATGAAACTTCTTCATTATCTGGTTGGAATAATTTCCCTGAGAGAAAAACGATTCCCCATCTCTTTTACAAATTTCCAAACCAAGGAAATAATATAGTATCCCCATGTCCTTCATCTCAAATTCTCTTGCAAGGTCCTCTTTGCAAGAATTGATCAAATTCTCATCATCTGTCAGAATTAAATCATCCACATATAATAATATAATAAATAATTTACCTTCAATTGCAATATGGTAAAGGTTCGCATCTTCTTCACTTTTGGTGAATCCCAACCCGGTGAAATAGTTGTTGATCTTGGTGTAACAATAATTAGGTTCTCGTTTGAGTCCATAAAATTCTCACTTGAGTCTGCACACATGTGACTCTTCGTCGAAGGACTGAAATCCTTCTGTATGCTCTATGTACACGTATTCCTCAATCCATTTGTTGAGGAAGGTTACCTTTACATCCACATGATTTATCTTCCATCCCATCTACATTGAAAGTACAACAATAGATCTAATTTAAGTGTAACTTTCTACTGGAGAAAATTTCTCCTTATAATCTATTACTTCCACCTAAGTGATCAGGTGCTCAAAATTATGACAAAAAATGAAATTTGTTGGAATGGTGTTGAACCAAAATGACCACGTAGGTATTGTCATTCTGAATCCAACGAAACTCATTTTGCGAAAACATGACACCATATGCTCCCAAAAACGTGTTCTATCCACTTTGTCAAACATGAAAATTTAAAAAAAATAAATGTAGGAAAACCCAGTCAGTAGTCCATACAGCTGACTTGGCATGCCGACGTGGCAGGGTGACTGTACAGGTTGACTTGGTCAATGGTCTCCATAGGATAATGGTATCATGCCAAGTGGAACTTAGTTACTATCTTGAAATGGTGAATTTTAATTGGTGGATTTGGCACCAACCACAGGTTTCCATGTGGCCTAGCTAGGGTCCACCTCATGGTAGCCCAAGGGCCACCAAAATTTTGGCTTGAGTCCGAGCGGAGTGAGTGGGGGTCGAACCCGCGACCTTGAAGTACTGAGAAGAGAGCCTTAACCATTGAACCCACGTGTTTTTCCTTACTATACTATGATAATCGCCTCATTTTGTTGTAACATATAATGCACAATAGGGGGAGAGGGTCAGGGTCTAGCCCCAGTCCTGGTCACCGCCGGAGGCAGAACCACAGGCGGGAGGCTATCCACCACCCCCCCCCCGCCACAATGGTTATAAACCATAAATACAACATTTAACTCTGCCATGTAATACCATGAGACCGCTGGTTTGGAAGTCGCGGTGTTAACCACTTCCCCTAACTATTAAATTAAAATTTCTGCCAACCATGTAATGTGCCGAAATCAATGCTAAGTCGGTGGTTGGCCCAACTATGTAGGATTTAAATATAAAGCCAAAAATTATAAACCATAATTGATATGGTTTAATATCTGGTTTATGAGAATTATTGGGCATTTAAGCGCTTCGAAAATTTCTTATGGTTTTTGGCAAAATTGGCACTCAGTTAGCTGGATTTTAGGCAGATTTGTAGGATGGTGCTGTATTTTGGGGAAAATGTGGAGCGAATAGTGTAGGAACTTGGGGAAGCCATAACTAAGTCAGTTTTTGGCAAAATTCAAGGCAAAAAGAGGCTACACAGGCATTTTTGGGCATTCTAGAGCTAATGGAATAGGTTTTAGAGCTTTTTGAACATTTTAAACACATGTAATCAAACTTTTGATTATAATAGAAGAGTGCCAAGGCATTGGAATCTCAACCAAGGAGACGTATCCCACGTAGGGTGAGCTCCTTCGTCATGTGATGTTGTGTTATTGTTTGTGGTGATTTTCATGTATGTTAGATGTTGTTGTTCATTGTTTTTTTTATGTTAATTTTCTCATTAAATTCACATTAAAACACATTAAAAATCATGTTAAACTTGCAATTAATCTCATCATCTTCAAGCACTTTCTTTAAATTATGAATTGGATCTTAGCACAAAAAACACTACTATTCCCATTTAGATCAAGTTGGTATCAGAGCACTAGGTTTAATTGTTCAAGGAGGATTTAATTTTTTTTGCAAGTGTTTAAATGCTTACAAGGTTGAAGCTTAAGAGAGGATAAGGCAAGCTTGTAGGTGTATTTTATCTATTTGGAGCAAGGTGAAGGAGGGCATAGTTGCCACAATATTCACAACAAGATTCACCTCCAATTGTAGTAAAATATTCAGTACACATGTCTCATGAAAGAGGAAATGATAACATGTTTGAGGATGAGAAGGCATTTAGGAAATCTCTCTTTGACATGACAGAGATAGTGAAGGTCCTCTATGAAGAGAGGAACGCAAGGTTACAGTGTGAAAGCTTCAGGCCTCCAAGAGGAGAGGGTTCTCTAGGTGGGGGAGGTAATGGAAATTGTTATGTTAGCACTGTAAATGTTAATAGTCTAACCGCCATTGTATCATTGTTTTCAAATTTTTCTTGTTTCCTAGCCTATGTCAAAGTTCGAGTCATTTTCAATAAAAGTCAAAAACGAGTCTCAAAACCAAAAAAAAATTAATTTTATAGGTGGTATTAGTGTCTTAGGTTAATAAAAGAAGTTAAAACCATTGTTTTAACTGAGTTTAGTGCCAAATTCTATTGGTCATTTTTGTAATAAAATTATAATTTCTCTTTCCGAGGTAATAGCTACCTCTGTTTAAGTTTCATTAGTAGCACAATGATATAATGAAGGTAATATATTTATCCAAATTTAAGGTCACATTAGTAACATAGTGAAAAGAGCATCCATTTCACTAAAATTTCGTTATATTTCAATACAGAGGTAAAGGCAGCTATTTCTCAGGTATAAGGAGTTGCAAAGAATATTTTCAGAAGAAAGACCATTCATGTTTAAAGATGATTGAAGATCTCTCATGTCATAACATGATTATTCTTTTTAACAAAGATTAATTATTTTTTACTTAGGATAATTATTATAGGTGAATGGTTATATTTTTAATGCAGCTAATCTATAGCTACCCTATTAATTTGAAGTAGATATCATGGTACAAGGTATGAATTATTAAATGATGCAGTAGAGTGTTATGAGTTATGGGGTGATTTGGTGCCCATATTTGAATGAGTTTAAATCGTGCCATTAAAATATACCGTAGCTAAACACATAGTTTCAAAGGGTTAAGTCCAAAATTCTAAAGTCTGAGGTTCTTTGTGGAAGTTATAGCTAATAGGAGTCACATCCTCCAGCAACCAGTTTATCATTCCAAGGCAAGGAAACAAGGCTCCGTGTAGGGTTTTTCCTCCAGGTTAAAAAATTGAGTTTAGAGGGAGCTTAAATATTGATAAGTATGGGAAAACATGGGAATGTTAACAATTCTAAGCCAACAAACACCAGGTTTTTTGACGCTAGGGCCAAACCTCAATTTAAGTCAGCTGGTTGGTATAAGTTTTTGTAAAACATTTCTGGAGAAAATGTGCCTTTAGCTCGCCGAGAGCTTTTATGGGGAGAAGGTCAAGCTTGGGAGAAATATTTTCAAGATCTCTGAAGCCATCATAGCTCAAGCTACTCAAACCTTGGCCACTAGGGAATGTTGGTTCAAGAATAAAATGTTGGCGACAAAAGTGAGTCTCTTCCTCAAGCTTGAACATGTCAATGTCAAATGGAATCCAACTGTACATATTTCACGTTTTAGGGCTGAATACCAAAATTTGATCACCATTGTGAAATGCTACATTACATGTGAGGGTAGGTTCTCCTCTGTCCACCATTACCAAATGATATTTCTTGCTCATATTTCAAGTGATAAACCTATGAATTATCACCTGAAAGTTGCAGAAAATCCTTTCTCAAGACGTCCTTAAAGTTGTAGAAAATCCCTAGCTATCCATTGCACAACCTATATCATAGGGGTTTAATTAAAATGTTTATTGTCTACCATCTCAAAAATAAAATGACCACCTCAGATAAGTTCCTAATATAGGAGGGGTTTGGTAGTATCAACTTGTTAGGTCCATATATTACTAGTATAGTCCCTTATTGTTGTTAGTGTAACCCCCTTATTGTTATTATTGTACCCTTGTAACCCCCATATTTTTATTATTGTGCCCTTAAATTATTATTGTTACGTCGGCTAGGATTACATTGTGGCCCCACTAGGATTACATTGTGGCCACATGGACTCCTATATATAGAAAGGAGGTTTTGTAATTTGTATCATCCAAGAATTGTTCATTCATGTAATGTATTGGAGGTTTCCCCCTTGAAGTGGCTTATTTATAAGGCATTGATATCTCTTTTCTTCTATTTTTGGAGCTGGTTTCACAACATTTTGTATCAGAGCTTTGGATTCTAGGGTTTTCACTACTCCAAACCAGTCATCGTGGAATTTTTGCTATAACGTTATTTATACGAAGGTTCAGAGGATGAAACTTTTAGAGTTCAAAGTTTAATTCCTAAGAAACATCGTCACAAAATTTCAGATCTTGGTTCGCAATATTTTCGGAGATATGATCTGTGGAAGTCAGGGTTGTTTGCAAGATCCTGAATTTAACCTAAACAGGTCATCACAGCATTTGTGCTATAACGTTTTTTCTACGAAGTTTCAGAAGCTGAAATTTTTAGAGAGTCAATCTGAAATCTTAAGGAACATCATCGCAAAATTTCAAATCTTGGTTCAAAATATTTTCGGAGATATGATCTATGGAAGTTAGGTCTTTTTCAGGCTCTCGAATTTCATTTCAAAGAGGTTATTGTGGGAAACTCTTCATAACTCTCTCTCCGAGCATCAGATTGGAATACTGTAAAAAGTGGCCGCACGTACATGGACTATAGTTTCTTCTCCATCAATTTCAGATCCAAAGGAGGAGACAGTGACACGTGGCATGTTGTACAAGTTCACTCTACTGAACCAGTCCATAATTGGGTCATTGTGGGAGATTGGACATAAATTTTCCTTGAAGAATCCAAATCAGGTCAGACCTATGACATTTGAAAGAAGCTTTAGAGGCTACTACAAGGCCGAATTTCAGATATTGAGGATATGAAATTACATAGATAATTTAATTTCAATATAGATCTCCTCAAAAGAAAGTAAAATGTGTGTATTTTTTTTCCTGAATTGCATAAGTCTTGTTTGAAGAATCAAGTTGAATTGATTCCAAGGGCATATTGTAGAATATATATTAGTATTAGATTCTAAAATGGCCCCTAAAAATAATTCAACACCCATTAGGCCTTTATAAGGCTCTACTATGACTCATGAAGACGAAGAATGGAAACATGACATATCAAATTTAAAAGAGCAAGTGCAACAAATTTCGCTCTCGTAAAGAGCAACAAAAAATGACATGGAAGTTTTGAAGAAAGGCATGGAAACTAAGATGGATGGTTTGAATAAAGGCGTGGAATATAATATGGATGGTTTGAAGAATGGCATAGAAGCTAAGATAGATGGCATGGAAGCTGACATGGTATCTAAGATGGATGACATGGAAGCTAAGATCGATGAAAAAATGGAAAACATGAAGAATGATATAAAAGAAGACATGGAAGGTTTGAAAATTTTGATACAAAAAATGTTTCCTAATGGTGAAAATATAGTAGAGGAAACTCATGATGAGAAAAAAATAAATGTTAATCGTGATTTCATAAAATCTAATGTTGGCGGGAAGAACCACCATATTCCAAAAATGGATATGAGGAAGTTGGATGGAAAGGATCTTGTAACATGGATACTACAGATGGAGCAATATTTTTATCTCAATAATGTGCAAAACACACAAAAGGTACTCATTGAAAATTTACATTTAGAACAAAATACATTTGTATGGTATCGATGGCTTTGCTCCCGTAAAAAAATTGTCACTTGGTCAATTTTTATGGAGGAAATGATAGCACATTATGAGGATACAAAGAGCAACACCTTATTTAGCCAGTTGATAAATCTCAAACAAAAGGGTTTAGTGGGGGATCATATTGAGGACTTTCAAAAATTGAATATAAGGGTAACTGATATTCCAGAGGAACACAAGATTGATCTCATCATAGGTACCTTAAAGGATAACATCCAACATGAAGTTTGTGTTTTGGAACCTGATTCATTATAGAAGGCATTCAGGTTGCCAAGAAACATTGAATGTAAAATTATGGTGACAAGGAAGCCTACCACTCACTTCTATAAAGAGGGAAGTGTTGCTACTCCTAGATTTCCATAGCCTACAAGGTTGACAACACAAAAATTGGAAGAAAAAAGAGCAAAAGGGCTTTGTTATAGTTGTGATAGAAAATACACTAAAGGTCATAAGTGTGCTGAGAAGAAATTATTTTACATAGATTTCTAGGTTATAACATCAAGCTAACCATGGGGGAATATTTATTGAATAGTCCAATGCTTTCCATTCCTATGGGAGGTGTTGATGTTGTACTAGGAGTACAATGGTTACAATCTTTGGGGATGGTAGCTTTTAATTTTCAAGAAATTTTCTTGAACTTTTTTTTAGAAGGAAAGGAAGTCGAATTACGGGGTATTGCAGGGAAGCTGGGAAAGATAATAAGCTCTAATGTCGTGACGAAGCTTATAAATGAAGAACAACGAGGCATAATTGCACAATTATGCTCACTAGAAGTTCCAACATCAAAATCATCTATTTCTGTAGATCTCCAAAGAGTCTTGGACAATCATTCCAAGGTTTTTGAAACTTCCAAAGGACTCCCACCTATTTGTGATCATGATCATGCTATTCATTTGATTCGAGGAAGTGTTCCTCGAAACATCAGGCCTTATAGATATCCTTATGTCCAAAAGAGCGAAATTGAATGTATGATTGCAGAAATGTTAGAGGCGGGTATAATTCAACCTATTCAAAGTTCTTTCTCTACTCCTGTAGTATTGGTACACAAGAAGGATGGATCATGGCGAATGTGTCCGGATTATAGGGAGCTCAATAAGCTCACCATTAAAGACAAATTTCCCATTCCTGTGATTGATGAATTAGTGGATGAATTACATGGAGCAATTTATTTTACCAAGTTGGATCTTCGTTCAGGATATCATCAAATTAGAATGAAGACTGAAGATATTCCAAAAACAACATTTCGAACTCATGAGGGTCATTATGAATTTTTGGTCATGCCTTTTGGCCTTACCAATGCACCTTCTACATTTCAAAGTTTGATGAATTCCATTTTCAAACCCTTCCTTAGAAAATTTGTGCTAGTATTTTTTGATGATATACTAATCTACAGCAGGTCTTGGAAGGATCATGTTGAACATGTTGACAGGGTGCTCAAACTATTGTAGGAGAAACAATTATATGCAAAAACATACAAATGTTTCTTTGGAGTACAAGAGGTGGAATATCTGGGTCATATTGTATCTCACGAGGGTGTTAAGGTAGACCCTAACAAAATTAAAGCCATTAAGGAATGGAAAGTCCCCACAACCATAAAGCAGTTACAAGGATTTCTCGAGTTAACAGGGTATTATCGCAAGTTTTTTAAGAATTATGAAACAATAGCAGCACCTCTAACAATATTATTGAAGAAAGATGCATTTTCATGGACTCCTGAAGCAACTAAGGTCTTTGAACATCTTAGAGAGGCAATGTGCCTAGCATTGGTCTTAGCTATGCCATACTTCACAAAAACCTTTATTGTGGAATGTGATGCCTCAAGAAATGTAATTGGTGCCATTTTAATGCAAGAAGGAAGACCCATTTCTTTTGAAATTCATCCAATCAGAGGAAAGTATTTACAGAGACGTATTTATGAGAAGGAAATGTTAGCAATACTGCATGCACTAAAGAAATCGAGAACTTACCTAATGGGAATATAGTTCAAGGTAAAAATTGATCATGATAGTCTTAAACACTTTTTGGAACAAATACTATCTTCAAAAGAGAAGCAAAAATGGGTCACAAAGATGCTATGTTATGACTTTGAAATAATTACAAAAAAGGGAAGATAAATTTTGTTGCAGATGCACTCTCAAGAAAGAATGAAGAGGTGGAAGAATTACTTTGTGTCATTTCTATTATCCAACCAGATTGGATAATTGAAGCAAGAGATGAATGGAAGAAGGATGAAGAAGTGTGGGCACTCATTCAAAAGTTGCAGCAAGATCCTAGTACATATGATACATTTAGTTGGAAAATGATTCCTTATAGTAGAAATATCTCTTATATCTTTGTAAGAATTCCCAACTAAAACAAAAGATTCTTTTGGAATTGCACACTTCTCCTTTAGGAGGGCACTCAAGATTTCTAAAAACTTACCACAAGAAGAAGAAAGAATTTTTTTGGGATGGCCTTAAATCTGATATTCAAAAGTTTGTGGTGGACTTTTTGGTTTGCTGGCACAATAAAGTTGAGACAATTAAGACCCAGGGTCTTCTACAACCTTTATCCACTCCAAGTCAATGTTGGGAGGATATTTCAATGGATTTTATCACAATTTTACCTAAGTCCAAAGGAAAGAGTGTCATCATGATGGTAATTGATAGACTTACCAAGTATACACACTTTTGTGCATTATCTCATCCATTTAAAGCAAGTACAGTTGCTAATACATTTATGGACACAATTCATAAGCTACATGGAAACCCAAGGGTTATTGTGAGCGACAGAGATCCCATTTTTACTGGAAATTTTTGGACGGAGTTATTTTCTTGTTTGGGTACTCAATTAGCTCATAGCTCATCTTATCATCCTAAATTCAATGGTCAAACTGAGATAGTAAATAAATTTTTGGAAGGATATCTTCGTTGTTTTGTATCTGATAAACAAACACAATGGGTCAAGTGGTTACCTCTTGCTGAAGGGTGGTATAACACTTCCTTTCATACTGCAGCAAAAATGACCCCATTTATGGAACTTTATGGATATCATCCACCATCCATCACATCATCTTTAAGAGAAAATTTGAAGGTTCAAGTAGTGGAAGATCACATCAAGCATCGACAAGAAGTTCTCCAACTCTTAAAGGACAACTTGAATTTGGCACAAAATCGAATGAAACAATAGGCAGATCAACATCACAGCGAAAGAAGTTTTGATGTAGGAGACTGGGTATTTTTACGGCTACAACCATACAAACAAATGTCCCTCAAGCAAGCTAAGAAGGATAATAAATTATCGCCAAAGTACTATGGTCCTTACAAGGTGTTGCAAAATATTGGTACTATGGTATACAAATTGGAGCTTCCTACTTCTTCACGAGTGCATCTAATTTTCCATGTTTCATGCTTAAGGAAGGTTATAGGTGAAAATATATCAGTTCAAACAATATTTCCAGAACTTGATGAGGAAGAAAAAATCATATTGGAACTTGAAGAGGTCACGTAAACAAGAACTTGACAACTATGGAGTCGAGCAATTTCAGAGTATCTCATCAAGTGGAAGTACTTACCCACTGAAGATTCTACATGGGAGGATGAGAATTTTATACAGAAGCACCCAGAGCTACTCAAGTGTTGAGGACAACACTTTTTTGAAGGATAGGGGCATGTTAGGTCCCTATATTACTAATATAGTCCCTTATTGTTGTTAGTGTAACCCCCTTATTGTTATTATTGTACCCTTGTAACCCCCATATTGTTATTATTATGCCCTTAAATTATTATTGTTACGTCGGCTAGGATTACATTGTGGTGCCGCTAGGATTACATTGTGGCCCCATGGACTCCTATATATAGAAAGGAGGTTTTGTAATTTGTATCATCCAAGAATTGTTCATTCATGTAATGTATTGGAGGTTTCCCCCTCGAAGTGGCTTATTTATAAGGCGTTGATATCTCTTTTCTTCTACTTTTGGAGTTGGTTTTACAGCACAACTCTAGGAAGAGGGTAGGGAGGCCCAAGAAACAAGATGCCCATGAGAAAACTAGTGCAACTCCTATGACAAACAGTTCACAACCAGCTTGATTGACCCCATCAACCAATAGGAAAAATAGAAGTTCAACTAGAAGGGCTAGAATTGAAACTTTCTCTGCTATACCCATGGTGCAGCCTACAAAGAAAGTTTATGAGAATAAAACTCCAAAGGAATCTCAAACTTTACCAGCATTCATTAGAGAGCATTCTATGAGATTCAAGAAAGGCTAAAATGTTAAATCCACATGTGAGGAGAACAAAGCTTCTTCCTCCAGATACAAAGGCATAAGAAGGTTGGTCCTAAGACATAAAATTTCAAAGGAAACTAGTCTAGAAGTGCCATTCCAAGTGCCAGCTGAAGTTCCAGCTGAAGTGCCAGTCCAAGTGGCAGCTAAAGTGCCAATCCAAGTGCTAGTTTAAATTCCAGCCCAAGTGCTAGTTCAAGTTCAAATTGAAATGCCAGTCCAAGTGCCAGTTCAAGTGTCTATTCCATTTCAACACTCCAATCCAATAGTTGCAGAAGAGCAAGAATAGGTTAGGGAACCAACACTAGCTCAATTATTTTCTTCCCTCAAGACACCGAAGGTACCCTAGACACCCAAGAAACCTAGAAGGATAAACGATAAGAATTTCATTCATTCTTATTTGTCCTTTGAAGAAGATAACACTGATGAAGACTTTTCAGAGAAACAATATGAAGAAGATCAGTCTAGTGATACGGTGTAGGAGAAAAAAATGGTTTCCTATATTCCAAATCCATACCTTAAGAGGCCTCACACTCAACCAAAAAAACAAAATTAGATTTAATAGAAAGTTGATAGCAAACCCAAGTTGGAGAGATGAAGTCATCAATATTGATGAAAGCCCAAATAAGGAAACCAAGAAGGCCAGAGCTAAAAACCAAAAGAATATAGGAAAAAGAGCTAGAAGGCTCACTAAGGCAGAGTCTCTCGGGATATTTTTTTCAATACTTGTTTTCATCTAACCCTTTCAGTTGAAGCTCATACATTTTTGGTGTAATTGAAAAACACAGCTATTTCCAAAATTCCTGGTTATTTCTACCTAATTTTGAAAAAGGAAATGATTATTTCTTGGGATTTTGGATGAAGGAAGTGGAGACAGTTTTTGTTTAAGTCCTGAGGGGTGCTACTAAGGAGTAGTTACATGCATGTATTATCCATAGGAGTATCTATTTCCAGGTGTCATTGATTAAGCTCCCTTCTAAATTTCAGGATTCTGCTTTTCACTTTTTGATGGAAACAACCAAATGTCTTCTTCAATAGTTTTCTTCACCTTTTGTGGAAGTGGTTGCACCAGAACAGAGGAGTAGTCTTCCAACATATTACCACATCATTCAGCCACTTCGAATTGCAAGCCATCATTTTTTTTACTTTATTTATGTTATACCACTTTGTATTAAAGTTTAAGATAAGCCTCATCTTTTGTATGAGATTGTAATAACTTTTTTAGAATAGATTCACACCTTTTATGGAGATTTCAGTGTAATGTCTTTTGTATATATATGATAAAACTCCATGAATAAAAGGTTCGTGGTGTATGAATATTTTTCTCATATGATTGGTGTACTTTTCAGTGAATGATATTGAAAAAAACTTTTGAGGACTTATTACCTAATTGATATGTGTATTGTTAATCTTTCCATGTGTTTCCACATCTCATTTTCTTCAGTTGCAATTTGTAATTTCAAATACTATTGTATGCTTTTATGAGTCTCTTGATGGATTTATGTATCTTGTCAAATTTAATCAGTCTCGGTCAGTGAGATTTCTTAATGATATATATATATATCAAGATAGTATAAAGAGCATTCCTTATGACAGTCGCTTTTCATGATATTTGAGTAAGATTATTGTAAGTCTTGATATTGCCTTCTCTTGTTGAAATATTGTCAAACTGTTGCTTGTGTTATTTTTCACCAAAAGAAGTGGATTTCTGACTTGTAGACCCATTTTATCTTCTTCTTTTTCACACTCTCTTCTTTCCATAGGCTACAAAATTACCTTTTTCTACCATATCAAGACTCAATACCCTCATTAGTGTGACAATGAACTTGACTGAAAACCCTTTTCAGCGATTGACGACATAAACCACATACCAATCATATAATACAAATCATTAAATTTCCTTAGAGCTTAGGATGTGACTAGTCAATCATTTGAAGCAGTCCATGTGATGATTCTAGTGCTAACATATTTTGGTGCATCTTCCAGGAGACGAAGGCCTTGAAACGAAGTATTTTCCTGAGTCTCTTGTTTTGAATTGCTGATAATCAACTCTTGATGGTGAAAAAGAATTGGTGACTTGAAGAAGACTTCAAATTGGTTCACCTAGAAACTCCACAAAGAGGAAGAGGGGTTTCAAGACCTTCTACAACAAGGAGAAATCAGAGATCACATACTGTGACTCCAGCTGCTGACCCAGAGAAGATCATTAAAGGTGCAAAGGGAAAAAATAGATCATTTGAAGCCACATCTCACTCAGTGAATAAGGTACATATAAAGTACATTACAAAAAAAAAATGTATCTTCATCTACTTTAGAATCAAGAGAAGTTTTAGTTTCAAAAGATTCTGTTGAAAAATATTTAGTTGAAACTACTTCCCTAGAAAATAAAGTAGATGGTGTTAACCTAGGCTTAGCTGAAATTTTTTATCATTCATCATTTAGTAAATCTGAGATAAGTACTATTTCAGTATAAGAGGGAAAAATAGAGGTTTTAAGTGTAAATAAGGAATCAGAAGAGTTTGTGCTGAAAGAAGGGGAGTTAGAACAAGTATTGGCAATTGCATCTTTTCTTGATAGGGATGTTTTGACTGAATAAGATTTTAAAACCATTTTAAACTTCCTTCAAAATCATCCTGAATATCAATATTTTATTACCCCTCAGCAAGAGTATTTTCCTTTTTCTCGAAATCCAACTGTTAGGTCATCCTCTTCTCATCCATTAGAAGGGAGTGTTCCTCAAGGACTGACTTTCAACTTATCTGAATTTTTAGCTCAACAAAATACATTTGAATTTACCCCATCCCCTTAAGAGACAAAATTTTAATCTAATTATTCTGTAGAAGGTGAAACCAATTCATCCTCTATTCATATTTGAAAATCCACTGTTTTCAGTCCCAAAACATGAAGAATCAGCCCAAGATTTCCAATCTTTTATGTCCCAAATTAGATTCAGATTCCACAAATTGTAATTCCTAATTCTAAAATAGCTACATAAACCAGTCATCCATCAACTTTACATCAGAAAACCATGGCTTGACCTACCCTTATAAGGATGCACCAGATAATGGCTGTAAGATATGCACCACTTTCTCTTCCTCAACCTTTTCATCCTCTTCCTCAATGGGGTTATCTGAAATATCTTCAAAATACACAAGGGAGGGAGAAGGAGTTTCTGCTAAGGAACATTTGGTTTCTTTCTATATTTATGCTGATAACCAGAACATTGAACATGAAGATGTCAGGTCAAGACTTTTTGTTGAAATATTGGATGGAAAACCTCATAAATGGTTCAAAATTCTGCCACCAAAATCAATAACATGAATAGATGAATTGGAGGAAGTATTTGTGAAACAATGGGGGTGATAGGAAAGATTATGTGTACTACCTTATCGAGTTTGGAACTCTAAAAAATAATACAGGTGAGTCACTAGCTGATTTTACAAAGAGGTTTAATAAAATTTATCAGAAAATTCCTAAAGAAATTAAGCCTCCTGAAACCAAAGCTATGATAACTTTTTCCAATGCTTTAGTTTTTGAGTTTGCTTTACGGTTAATGGCTGAGAAAGCACAGAAATTGATGGATATGTAGGAGTATTCAATATGAGTGTAGTATAATATTATGGATTCAAATAAATTGAAATTGGAAGAGGAGAAAGCAGCAAAGGACAAAAATAAAATGAAAGAAGAAAAACCTTCTTCTTCCAAAACTCTTACAATTGAAGAAAAGATTTACCAAATGTCCAATTTGATCAAAGAACTTGACTCTAAGATGAAAAAATTGGAATTAGAAAACAAACCAACTGCTAGAGCCAATAAAAATGAAGCCAATAGAAATTAGGCTCCCTTAAGAAGACCTTCTCTGCCTTAACAAATCCTACAATGCCAAAGAAGGAATGTTTATGATCAAAATGTTCAGCCTCCTTTGAATAATTTTTTTGAAGAAGAGCAGCAAGAACATGATGAAAAAAATGAAGAAATAAACCTTGTAGGAGAAACATCACATTCACCTTGTTAGACTTTGAAAGAATATGAAGACCAGTCAAGGATACATCTGTTTCAGATGATGAGAATGCTCACATTCATGCAGAAATTGATAAAGACAACAAGAAGCTCAAAACATAATTTATCTTCTGAGGTCCAAAGGTCCTATTCAACAACCTCAACAAAAATAAGATTCTGAAAAACAAGCTGCTAAACAAAAGGCCAAAGTCAATGAGGTTCCTCCACCTCATAATTCTACCCCAATTATCAAAATTATTGCAGAAAATAAGGAATTAGCTCCTCTTTATAATTTCAGTTTCAAATAACTGAATAAAATTAAAATTATTGTCCTACTTCTCGAATTGTTGAAAAATCTAGCATACAAAGAATATTTTAAAAGTCTGTTACAACCACCTCTTGCTCCTGATTCGGTCAATCATGAGGATGAACATCATACTATTTATTTAGGCTGCGATGTCCAAGACCAAAATGATGATAATTCACCACCTTTCTATATTTTACTCAATATACATGAAAAATTTCTACATAATTGTCTATTAGATTCCGGGGCTTCTCAAAATCGAATGCCAAAGAAATTGATGGATGAATTAGGATTAGAAATCACCAAGCAATACCATGACCTATACACCTTCGATTCCAAAAAATTCAAGTGTTTAGGAGTGATTAAAGACTTTGTTGTTTCTCTTACCCAACTTCATATGAAAAGGTTAGTGATGGACATCGTAGTTGCAGACATACCTTCTAGATTTGGGATGCTTATTTCTAGATCTTGGTCTAAAAAATTGGGGGGTACCCTTCAGATGGATATGTCATATGCTACAATCCCAGTGTTTGGAGGAGAATTCAGAAGGTTGTATAGGGAAACCAAAATGGCCTATATCATCATTGACAGGCATAATCCTTCAAATCATCCTATATTCTAAGAAAAAGGAATTGAGGTCATCCATATTACACCTTGCTGCTGATGATAACAATTTCTAGCCTGAAATTATTGAAAAACAACACTTTCAAGATATAAATGAGCAACCTTTAGAGGGAGGAAAGATATGGAAAATGTAATTTTATGGAACTTCATTAAGGGAAGGATTGGGAGCTAGTGTAGTTCTCATTTATCCCACTTAGTAAAGGGTAACTATATCATATAAACTGCAATTTTCTACCACTAATAACACTGCTAAATATGAGGTGCTTTTTCTTGGTATGAAGGCACCGAAATACTTGGGAGCTGAACAGCTAGTTGGCTTTGGTGATTCAGAATTGGTGATAAGGCAGGTGAGAAACAACTATCAAGTTAAAAATTCCAAATTGAAGAATTATATGAATGAAGCGTCAGACTTGATTGAGCATTATTTTTCAGCATTTAATGTGAATTTTGTCACTAGAGAGGAAAATCAAATGGCTGATTCACTAGTTATTTCTGCTAGTAATTTCAACATTCCTCTTGATGCCAAGGAAACATATGATGTTCAAATAAGAAAAAAACCTTCTATTCCTGATAACATAAAATACTGGCAAGTATTTGAGGATGATAAAGAAATTCAAAAGTTTTTAGAGTGTGTTGAAGAGTTTGCAGACATTCAAATTGATGATGAGGAGGACATTGTTGAAAATCAAAACAATAAGTATTTCAAGGAAACCATGGCTGGGAAATACATTATTGATCTGAAAACTAACTATATTCCTAAAGGCCTAGTTTCTTTAGAAAGTTTGTTTGACAATAATGATATATTTTTAAATCCTGAAAATAAAGTTGAGGGAGAGAGCACAATTGACTATAATATTGGTACAAAAGATCAACCAAAATCAGTTAACGTTTCTAAATTCCTTTCTCTAGAAACTAGAAAAAAATACGTCAAGTTGCTAAAATAATATGAAAATATTTTTGCATGGTCCTATAGTGAGTTGAAGACCTATGATAGAGGTATAATGGAGCACAAAATTCCTATAAAAGCAGATACAAAGCCTATAGCACAAAAGAGAAGGCATATCAATCCCATGTTGCTCTCTATCATTGAAAAAAAAACAGAAAATTATGGGAAGGAAAACTAATTCTGCCTTTGATATTTTCTAATTGGGTAGCTAACATAGTTGCAGTTCGAAAGAAAAATGGAGAAATAAGAATTTGTGTTGATTTTCACAATTTTAGCTGGTGTTCATTGAAGGATAACTATCCATTACCCAAGATGGATTATATTTTGTAGAATGTTGTAGGCTCCAAAATATTGTCAATGATAGATGGATTTTTAGGCTATAATTATATTTTAGTTGATAGACAAGACAGAGAAAACAAAACATTTAATACTCCCTGGGGAACATTCATGTACAAAAAAATTCCATTTGGGTTAAGGAATGCAGGCACAACATTTTAGCAGGCAACGGATATTGCCTTTGCAGGAGAAAAAGACACATTTGTAGTCATTTACTTGGATGGCATTACAGTCTATTCAAAATATGATGAAGATCATTTGAAATATTTGAAACAAGTTTTTGACAAATGCAGAAAATTTGGTTTGTCCTTGAACCCAAAGAAGTCATCCTTTGTTGTTCAAGAAGGAAAGTTATTGGGACATATTGTGAGAGAAAGTGGTATCTGTATTGATCCAGGGAGAGTTGAGGCTATTCAGAAGATTGGTTTGCCAAGGAATAAAAAATAATTGTAGTCGTTTTTGGGGAAAATTAATTTTCGGAGACCCTTTGTTCCAAATTTTGCAAAGATGATCAAACATATAAATGTATTACTGAAGAAATATGCAAAATTCAAGTGGTGAGATGAAGCAAAAAATTATTTTTTAGCAATTAAATCTTCCTTTATTGAAGCTCCAATTTTAATTATCCCTGATTTTGAAAAATATTTTCTAATTTTTTCATATGCTTCAGAAGAAACAATTGCAGTTTTCTTGTTAGAAAAGAACAAAGAAGGTTTAGAACAACTGTTTAGTCAATTTAGTGTCCTAAATTGTTAACATAAATTATCGACCAGGGCTAGTAAACTGATGAAGTGTAATGCACTGTATGTGCCTAAGTGTCCCTTTTTCCTACTTTGTTGTTTTAAGGTTTTCTTGATGTTTTTGGGAGTTTTTATGTTTTGATTTTTAGCATTCTATTCTAAACTAGAAGATGAGATTAAATCTATTTAAAAAGGAAGGAAAAAGGAAATGTTGTCAAATGAATTAAAGCAATGTTTTATTTTTCTATTTTCTAATTAAGAAATGATGAAAACTAAAAATCCTAATCCATGGATATTGCAGCTTAATTGAAGATTCAAGAAATGAAAACAAATAATAACTCAAACATTAAAATTGAATCCTATTCATTCAATTAAGATTTATTGGAAGAGCTTTTGAAAGAGATTAGTTGTAGTGTAATGAGGATCTCCTATGATATGAAATAAAATGCTGGACAATTATTGTATCTATAAGTCACTAACCATTTTAATTTAAGATTTAAATGGTCTTTACTTGGTCAAGCACAGTAACTGTTAACTATGAAAGACAAGAAATGAAACCTATGCAATCATTGTTCTTATAAGTCACTTATATGTTATTCAATAGATTTTACTTAGTTTGATCCAACAATTGCAAATTATGAAAGCAATGACAGAAATGAAACCTAAACAATTACTGCATCTATAAGTCACTATCCATTCATCAACAGACTTTACTCAGTTGGATACAGTAATTACAAATTATGAAAGCAATAATTTGAGCAAAAAGTAAAGGGAAATGCTAAACAGAAACTGAAGTAAACTTAGCTAGAAAACACATGAAACCTCCTCGAATAGCAGGGGCCCTCTGCTACCAATTATGTGTAATCCTTTAGCTCCTTCAAATTGTAATCAGAACAACATCAAGGCTAATCTCCTTTTATTAAAACAATTCTTGAAAAATAGAGTACCACTATGATCCTGAATGTGTTATCAACTGTCCTTTCTTGGTTCTACAGAGCTTAATTTATATGAAAATTCATAACTAATGTCGAAAAAAAATATGTACAAGTGTAATATTCTAATCAAAATTGAATTGAGACTCTTTTGAGACTCGTGATTTGCTGCAAAGAAAATCAGGAGTCCTAATTCCTGTAGAAAATAGTTTCTTTGACTCTTGCTTTGACCATTGGATTAGACATCTCCAGTTGTCGATTCGATCCTCGTGGATAGGAAGGAATCATCTAAGGAAGATTTGAGAACTACCCATGTGCGCATTTTCTCCAATTGACACCTGCATCATACTTAAACACAAGAATAGCTACGGAATGCTTGACTTGCTATAGAATGATTGTATTCTGCGGCTAAATTGTTCAAAATTATTAAAACAGCAAAAATCACGAAAATACAACATGTTAATCATTTGTATGTAACATTTAAGAAATCTTAATCATTTTTCATTGATTTTTAGGCTTATGAAGTGATAAATAAATGATGAAATGAAGTGAAGGTTTGCAAAAGAGAAGACAATTCTAGGGCTCAACATACCCCCACTGCAAAACTCTTTCATGTCCTCATGCAATTCCATCAAAACTTTATTCCATGTTCTCTGAAACCTCTGCTAGAACATCCAGCCTTATCTTTCTACTTATTTTGGTGGTCAGTGTCATTTTGGGTTTTCTCATGAATAGTTTGAACCTAAGATTTATGAGGGCCCTGTTCGGTTTCTTATTTCTCTTCTTTAGCTTCCTGTTTTCTTTATGCAGTGTACCCAATTGTAGAATGAGAGTATAATTCATATCATTCTTCAATTTAACTTGTTCTCTCAAGATTTCATTCTCATTCTTGATATGTTCGTTCAATATCTCCAATTCATAATTATCCTTTCTCAGGGTTTCTATTGGAGGTTCTTGTGGACTGAGGGATCTTCCTTGATTTTCTGAGGCCTTTCTTTCTAGAGATTCCACATAATAATAGATTTTTTGTTGAGTTGGGTCTATATCAGGATTTCTTCTGTTAGGGTCTTCTTCAAACTAATGTAAATGGGATCTGTCAACTGGTGTTTGAACCGAAGTTTCTTTATCTTCAACATTTATAATTCATGTGTTGTTAATCAATGTCTTTTTCATTATTCCTTTGAGTCTAGAACTTCTCCTTAACTTTGGTGGATTTTTATTTTCTTCATTAGTATATTCACTTGTTATCTTCTCTTTTCTCTTGACCCTAATCTGTTTCCTAATCTTTGTCAACTTTTTATAAATCAATTCTTCACTCTCTTCTTGTGATGATGTATCATGTTTATTTTCAACAGCTTTATCAGTTTTTCTTCTCTTGCTTCTTCTAACAGTCTCTTCTTTAGATGATGTTTCCTCTAGCTCTTGAAAATGATTTCTTAAAAGAAACTCTTCCCAGTTATCTCCTATTTTCTTCAAATGGAATTCAATCAGAATTTTAACTAAACCATGGTGGTGTAGAGTAGTTTCTAGAAATTGGACTCTTTTCTGAACATTGGAAGCCATTATTTTCAAGCTATTAAGAAAGAAGAAAGTTATATTTATTTCTCCATAATTTAAGAAATTCATCAATAGCCTAATATGATAAACATACATTGTACCAAATCTACCTTCAAATGTTATAATTTTTTGCAAAATTAATAACATGTTTCTCCATTTAATTTTTAAAGTTGTGCGTAGAATTCCATTTCTAAATATTGTAATGTCCATACCTGGATTCTTCAACATTTGTTTCCAAGACTCATTATGAAACTCCTTATTCTTGAACCAGCGTTCTCGTTGTCTTGGAAATTTTGTGGCTTCAACTATAAATGAATCTGTTATGGTATACTTAATGTCTCCAATTTCCACTTCTGATCCATCAAATGATCTAGCAAATGATTTTGTAATTTCTTTGTGGAACCCATTGAATTTTTCTACAAAACTCAACCACCCAACTTGTAGTAATAGCCCTTTAACTTGTGGGTATCCTTCTAAGTATTTGACTCCAATTGGTTCTATTCTCACAATTAACCCCATTTCTTCTTTGTACAGATTACTTCCTTTTCTTGGATGTAGGGTCTGATGCTCTGTTTCTGATCTTGTGTCTAAAGAAAGAGTAGTTGCTGAAGGATGCCTCACCCTTAAAATGACTTCTTTGTTCCTGCAGATGAACTGGCTACAGAATGTAATGGTAGTGAGTGAATGAGGTGGCGAACGAACAAGGTTATGGGAAAATGATGAAAAATGTTGAGGCTTGATATAGAATGAAATAGCTGTGAAGAGATTTATGATGATCTTCGGAATCATAACTAAATGATACGATCTTTTAAAGACATGGCCTAATAGGTCACGTCTAAGATTCTGACCGTTAGTCATTTAATTATTGATGAACCGTTATGGAGCATAGGGTAAGGGATATGGTCGAGGTGTTTTATGATGAAGTAAGATCAATTAGAATGTTAGATTTACTTAGGAGACATATGATTAAGAATATTTTATCTTTTTCATGTTTTATATTTTTTCTATCAAAATAACTTTGCACAATTTACCTCAGACCTTTTTGACTTTGCCGCTTGTTGTGTTTGTCCTTCATTTGTGGAATGTTGATCTTCTAAGCTCCATAGTATCCTTTGAATATCATCCTTTGTTTATTGGAGTAGGCTGCAGAGTCAGATTAGCTGCAGAATATAATTGGCTACAGAACAGACAACTATAGAATGTACATGTCAAGAGATTATGAAATATGGATATGGAAATGGAATGAGATGGAACATGAGTATGGAATGAAATGAAATGGAAGCATGAAATGGAATGAAATATGAGTATGGGATGGAATGAAATATGAATGAAGTGAAGTGTGGAGTGAAAAATGGACCTGCAACTTGTAATTTTATGAATATTTAGCTGCAGAAAAAGAAAACTTGAAAGTATAGGGTGTCAGAAAAATTCTGATTTTCACCCTGCAATTTCTACATAAATATGCCAATCACTGATTGGTTTTCATATATATATATATATATATATATATATATATATTTATTTATTTTAAATAATTGAAGAAAAATACAAACTAAGTTAGCGAAGAGGAAGTATTCTTCTTCACTAATTTCGTATCAATGTTATCTTGGAATTTTCTAACAAATTATTCTCTTGAAAGTGGTTTATGATACAATTTTAGTCTGTGCCCATTTACAATAAATGATACCTTCCCTTCATCTATTGTTCTGATCTTTATTGCTCCATTTTCAAAGATTTTCTCAATTTCATATGGCCCAAGCCAATGGGTTTGAAATTTACCTTGAAGATCCTTAAATTTTGAATCAAACAAGAGTGCCCAGTCACCTTATTTAAATTTATTTTCTTTCATATATTTATCGTGCCATCCTAGCCCTTTGTTGTTGGACTATGCTTGCTCTTTGGACTGCATCTTATCTGATCTCATCCAGTTCATTAATTTTCTCCAGTCTGTGATTCTGTGCTTCTGTCAAATCAAGTCCTAGTTGGACTACCATCTTGAAAGTTTGGATCTGAAACTCTATGGGAAACATGGCTTGTTTTCCATAAACAATTTCATAAGGAGTGTGTCCTGTTGTGTTTCTCCATGTAGTTCTGTAGGCCCATAAGGCTTCAGGAAGCCTTTCTACCCTTTCTCTTCTATGTAGATGAACATTCTTTGTAAGAATCCCTTCGATCACCTTATTGGTATATTCCACTTGGCCATTTTCTTGTGGATGGTAGGGAGTAGATTTCATGTGCCTGATTTTGTACTTCTCTACCATTTTCTCCACCAAATTTGATGTGAATTGAGCTCCTTGATCTGTGAAAATTTCTCTTGGGACACCAAAATGAGTAAAAATATCCTTAAAAAGAAAAATAACTACAAATACTTCATTAGCATAAGGTAATGCCTTGGATTCTACCCATTTAGTGACATAATCAGTGCAAACTAGGATATGCTTCTTCTTTTTTAATGGAGGATTAATAGGTCCTACAAAATCCAAAGCCCATTTCTCAAAAGGTTCAATATGTACCTGAGGTTGTTATGGCATTTCACTTGAAGGAGAAGGTTTCCCTACCCTTTGGAAACTATCATAACTTTTGACACATTCTTTAGCATCTTTAAAGATGGATGGCCAATAATATCCTAGATGAAGGATTTTATAAGTTGTCCTCTTGTCAGCAAAATTTCCACCACAAGGTTCATCATGACATGCCTTAAGAATATTAGGCATCTCATATTCTCGAACACATCTTCTGATAATAAGGTCTGGACCTATCCTGTATAATTCATTAGCAATCCACGAAAATTTTTCACTTTCATAAATGATTCTTCTTTTATCTCTTGCATTCATAATTGAAGGAAATTTTCCTAAAACCAAATAATTGGCAATGTTTGCAGACCAGGGAGTTTGAGTAGTTATTGCAAAGATATATTCATCAGGGGATTTGTCTTCAACTGGAGTATTGTCTTTAATATTTTGGATTCTAGATAGGAAATCAACCAATGTATTTTGTTTTCTAGGCCTATCTAGAATGGTGATGTTAAATTCTTGTAAAAGCAATAACCATCTTATGACTGCCATTAGTGATTGATTTATTCATTAAATACCTAATTTCAGAGTGATCTGTGTGAAAAAAGGCTTCATAGCCTGTTATATAATGTCTGAATTTATTTATAGCATGAACAGCAGCTAAGAATTATTTTTTAGTTACAATATAATTCAACTCTTAAGGAGTCAAATTTTTACTTGTATAGTAGATGGCATAAGGGATCAGGTTTTTTTGTCCCAACATAACTCCTAGGGTTGTATCTGAGGTATCTGTTGAGATATGAAAAGGTAATTTCCAGTTAGGTCCCCTTAAAATAGGTGCTTCAGATATTTTTATTTTTAGGGTTTCAAATGCTAACTGGCAGTTAGAATTCCATTTGAATTCACAGTCCTTAGTGAGTAGTTTGAAAAGTGGAGATGCTATCTTGGTGAACTTTTCTATAAAATTCTATAGTATCCTGTAAATCCTAGAAAACTCCTAACATATTTTTGATAACTTGAAACTAATAATCTAGAGATGAGTTCAACTTTTGACTCATCAACTCTAATCCCATCTCCTGAGATATGATGTCCTAGAACAATCCCTTCAGTAAACATCATGAAACATTTTTCATGACTTAATGAAAGGTTTGCTTCTTTACACCTTTTTAGAATTTTTTCCAAGTTTTCTAGGGCTTCTTCAAATGTATTTCCATAGACTGTGAAATCATCCATGTATATTTCTACACAAACATGTATCAGATCTGGAAATATTCCCAATACTGCCCTTTGGAATGTTGCAGGTGCATTGCACAATCCAAAAGGCAATACCCGGTAGGCATAAGTTCCCCAAGGACAGGTAAATTTGGTTTTATCTTGATCCTCAAGTGCAACCTGAATTTGATTATAACCACTGAAACCATCCAAAAATGAAAAGTACTTTTTGCCTGCTAATGTATCTAACACCTGATCTATAAAAGGTAAAGGAAAATTATCTTTAAGAGTAGCTTTGTTTAATTCTCGGTAGTCAATGCATACCCTCCATTTACCATTTTTCTTAGGTACAATCACCATAGGAGAAACCCACTGACTATTTGAAATGGGATAAATAAAGTTGACTTTTATCAATTTCTGCAACTCTTCTTTAACAATCTCCCTAAGGTTTGGATTCATCCTTCTCTGAGGCTGTCTAATTGGTTTACAATTTTTCTCTATGTAGATATGATGAGTGCAAGTATTAGGATTAATCCCTTTCATATCAGTGTATTCCCATGCACATGCAGAGGAATGTCTCTGTAATATTTTGAATAGCTTCTTTTGTTGATATTTTTCCAGGTTTTTATTTATGTATAACGTTTTTCCTGGAAATATTTCAATTGTAGAGCTGCCAAATTCTTCCATGGAGTAGAGAGACATTTGTCTTGATGACAAAAATTCAATATTGGATTCTTCTTGAAATTGTTCATGTTTGCATTCTAAAGAAGATTCATGATTTTCTAGGACATTTAGAATCTGATTATCTTCACTGATTTTTGAAATAGTGAAGAGAGGTTGAATATCTTCTTCATCATCAATCCATTGATTATCATCTATTTTTGTGATTGTTCTTGCTGGAGGATACAAAGTAAATTTCTTGGTTGAACTGCCATCAGAGATGTACATATCACCGAATCTACAACTAATGAAAGAATCAGTTGTAGCTAACTAAGGTCTTCCTAGTATAATAGGATCTCCACCTAAATCATTTTTAGGAGTTAGGATCATGAAATCCATAGGGTACTCCCAAGAATATAAGGACACTAAAATATCTTCTAATACCCCATCTGGTTTGATTACAGATCTACCTACTATCTGTAGTAATGTGGGTGTATAAAGATGATTAGGAAGCTTTATTTTTCCATGGTTTGCTTACTCATGATATTTATTGCTGCTCCTAGATCAATTAACGTGTTTGGTATTTCAATTCCATTGATATGTGTTTTGAAAATTGGACTTCCGGGGTCTAGATATTTTGGAATAGCAATCTTTCCCATCATTATGTCTGCTATTTTTCCTACTAGTTGTATTCTCTTTATCTCTTTTATTTTTCTTCCTGGTTTTTTCATACTCAACTCCTTTATTGTTTTAGCTAAGATTGGGATCTCCTTGATGGCTTGTAATAATGGAATCTTATTACAAATATTTCTCAGTTCATATAAGAAATCATAGTTAGGCATCATAATTTGTTTCTCTACACCTTTATCAATTTGTAATATTTCAGGAAAAGGAGGTGTAGTAGTATATGTTGATGGTTGTTCTAACATAGGAGTTGAAATCACTGGTTATTTTTGTTTTTCTTTTTCAATATTTTGGTTTTGAAGAGATGTGATTTCTTCAAAACTTTTATTCACCCGTAGAGAATCTTCCTCAAAATTATTTTCTTCTTGTATAACTACAAAAGGCTTCCTCTTTTCAAGTATTCTTCCAGACCTAAGCTGGACATCATTAAGGTCTAAAGGAGTAATCAAATAAGTTGGAAATTGTTGTCCTTCTATAATATATGTATTCTGAGTATTTTTATTGTTGGGGTACGGTATTGGCTGGGCAGGTAACTGGTTTGATTTCAGAGGAAATGTAAATGGAAGTGGTGAATATTGATTCTGATTTTTAAGTTGTGGATTCTGCTGAGGATTTTGTTGAGGAGGAAAATTTTGATATGAAGGATAAGATGGTGGATATTGATAATAATGAGAGAACCTACCATAAGTATTTTGTGCTCCTTGAGCCCAAGATTGAGATTGATTTTGAAATTGGGGCCAAGGTTGCTGCCAAGAATTCCAATTTGGCGGGGGTTGATTATACATTTGATTATTAAACCCTTGTGTTTGAGGTCCTTGCGAAGGTCTTCTAGAGACAAAATTAAGAGATTCTGTGGAATTTATGGTTTTTTCTTCTTGAAAGATAGCTTTAAGGCCAGGAATTGAAGGAAAATTCTTGGTCTCATGCTTTTCTGAACAACTTGCACAAGTCTCTATTTCTTTTGCATCAAGAGGACACTCTCTTAAGGCATGCTTCTTTCTAGATTTGGGGCAAAATATTGCTAAGGCATCAGTTTCGGCTTTCTGCTTGTTTTGTAGCTTAATGGTATCTATTTGTTCACTAAGAATCCCTAGAATATCAGTTTTTAATTCATCAATAATATTCCCTATTTCTGCCCTACTTACTGTTCCAGTTGCAGATTTGTTTGCCCTTGAAAGAGTAGGGTCTCTTGGTCCTTTCAAGATTTTAGATTTTCCTCTTGAGAGATTAATACATATTTCTGCTATATTAGGTAATGAAAGTTGAGATATATCTCCTTTCCCCATCATGTTAAGGATATCTATCCATTCATCCCTAATTTTTTTCAAAAAAAGAGCTTTCAAAGTGTCTTGATCTAAATTTTGCATTTTTTCCCTTTTAATGTTATAGTTAAATATTTCAAGTAAATCTTCTAGATTTTCATCCTCTTTTTGCATCATTTTGAACACTTCTTCCTTATGTTTCACTGGTATATAGTAATCTAGATATCTTTCTAGAAATGATTTCCTCATATCATTCCATGTCCCAATAGACCCAGTGATTAGACTCATAAACCATTTTAATGCTACTCCTTTCAATGTTGAAGGGAACAGTTTAAGTTTTTGAGCATCTTGAAGATAGTCATAAGTTATACATAGAACTTCAAATTCAAATAATAATGTCTCAGGGTCTTCACTTTTCAGTCCATGAAACTTTGGAAGAACAGAGGGTGAGATATTTTTCATGGTAGCATTTTTTTCTTCATCTATTATAGGGAATCCAAAGGAACTTTCAATTCCCCTTCTACCTCTACCTCCTTCTGCATTTCCTCTACCTCTACCTCCTTCATTTGCTCTTCCTCTTCCTCTGTCTCCTCCTCTACCTCTACCTCCTCCAGATAGCAATTTTTCTCCATTAAATATTTCTCCTTCCCCTTCTCCTCCTTCTTCTCCCCTTCCCACCATGATAGATTCCTCCGAACTAATATAAGGTTCAGTATGGATAACTAATTGTTCTTTTGGTTCTTCTATCAAGGGTATATTGAAGAAATATTCCTATTCTTCCTCTTCACTAGGGATTTCTAATTATTTTGCTGGAATGTATTCTCCTGTGGAAGTGAAAAAAGTTATTCCTCCTACAGGAGTCCTTGGATCCTATTCTTCTTCAAGAATTACTTCAATAGATGAAGTGGGAGATCTTCTTGATTGGATATCTAATCTTGAATCTTCTGGAAGCCTATGACCAGTATATTATGGAATATGGGTTTGAGTTGGAGGTGTGCTACTTCATGGTCTTGGTGGAGTGAGTGGTGTTGTGGGAATTAAGCTTTTGCCTCTTATAAATCTACCCCTAGAGTCTCTTTCTCTACGCATGTCATTGTTTTTGGGATGCAAGAAATAAGGCTACCTAGTTACACTTCCTCGGCAATGGTGCCAAAATGTATAGTCAATTTAATGTCCTAAATTGCTAACATAAAATATCGGCCAGGGCTAGTAAACTAATGAAGTGTAATGCAATGTATGTTCCTAAGTGTCCCTTTTTCCTACTTTGTTGTTTTAATGTTTTGTTGATGTTTTTGGTAGTTTTTATGTTTTGGTTATTAGCATTCTATTTTAAAATAGAAGATGATATTAAATCTATTTAAAAAGGAAGGAAAAAGGAAATGTTTTCAAATGAATTAAAGCAAAGTTTTATTTGTCTATTTTCTAATTAAGAGATAATGAAAAATAGAAATCCTAATCCATGGATATTGCAGCTTAATTGAAGATTCAAGAAATGAAAACAAATAATAACTCAAACATTACAACTGAATCCTATTCATTCAATCAAGATTTATTGGAAGAGCTTTTGAAAGAGATTAGTTGTAGTGTAATGAGGATCTCCTATGATATGAAATAAAATGTTGGACAATTATTGTATCTATAAGTCATTAACCATTTTATTTAATATTTAAATGGTCTTTACTTGGTCGAGCACAGTAACTGTTAACTATGAAAGGCAAGAAATGAAACCTAGGAAATCATTGTTCTTATAAGTCACTTATCTATTATTCAATAGCATTTACTTAGTTTGATCCAGCAATTGCAAATTATGAAATCAATGACAGAAATGAAACCTAAAAAATTATTGCACCTATAAGTCACTATCCATTCATCAACATACTTTACTCAGTTGGATATAGTAATTGCAAATTATGAAAGAAATAATTTGAGCAAAAAGTAAAGGGAAATGCTAAGCAGAAACTGAAGTAAACTTAGCCAGAAAACACATGAAACCTCCTTGAATAGCAGGGGCCCTCTGCTACCAATTTGGTGTAATCCTTTAGCTCCTTAAAATTGTAATCATAACAACATCAAGGTTAATCTCCTTTTAAACAGTGCTTGAAAAAAAGAGTATCATTGTGATTCTGAGTGTGTTATCAACCATCCTTTCTCGGTTCTACAGAGCTTAATTTATATGCAAATTCATAACTAATGTCGAACAAAAATAGGTACAAGTGTAATATTATAATCAAAATTGAATTGAGACTTTTTTGAGACTCGTGATTTGCTACAAAGAAAATCAGGAGTCCTAATTCCTGTAGAAAACAAGTTCTTTGACTCTTGCTTTGACCATTGGATTAGACACCTCCGGTTGTCGATTCAATCCTCGTGGATAGGAAGGAATCATGTAGGGAATATTTGAGAACTACCCATGTGCGCCTTTTATCCAATTGACACCTACATCATACTTAAACACAAGAACATCTACAGAACGCTTGACTGGCTACAGAATGTTTGTATTCTATCGCTAAACTATTCAAAATTATTAAAACAACAAAAATCATGAAAATACAATATGTTAATCATTTGTAGGTAACCTTTAAGCAATCTTAATCATTCTTCATTGATTTTTAGGCTTATGAAGTGATAAAGAAATGATGAAATGAAGTGAAGTGAAGGTCTGCAAAAGAGAAGACAATTCTAAGGCTCAAAAGCAACCTATTTCATTTTTTAGTCGTTCCTTAAGAGATTTTGAATTAAAGTACAGCTTGATTGAAAAACAAGCATATGCACTAGTTAAGACTTTAAATTCTTTTTGAGTTTATGTGTTACATTAAAAAATTGTTGCTTTTGTGCCAAATATCTTTGTCAAAGATGTATTGCTGCAGCCAAACACAAATGGTAGAAGTGGAAGAAGGCTGACCAAGATTATGGAATTTGATATTGAAATCAGACCTACTTACACTAGTAGAAAATGATGAAATTAGTGACTAGGCGACTAAAAAAATTAGTTACTACAGTTATTTCAATTGAATTACTAATAAATTTGAGAAATTTTAGACGACCAAACTAAAAATGACTAACTTAAATGACTAATTTAGTCTACGGATACAATATACGACTATATAATAAGTGACTAAACTAAAAGCGACTAACTTAAATGACCAACTTATTCTAGGAAAAAAATATATGACTAGATAATAAGTCAGAAAATTAATAATGATTAACATAAATGACTATTATAGTCCACGAATAAAAACATAACCAAATAACAAGTATAAGAATTGTATGAATTATTCATTTATGTTAGTAATTTTTAATTGTGACACTCTGGAAATGTAAAATTACAATTTTGATACTCAAGTAATACATTTCACTAAAGGGGTCTCTGAATCCATATGGAGTGTTAAAATTTAGAGACAAAGGGGTCTCTTGATCCATCTACGTAGAATATTCATTAACGTCCAATGATGAGGCTCCAAGACTCAATCATGATGTGAAAATCCTCTTAATGGAAGACACATCCCTCATAGAGGCCAAAAAATATACCTTAGAGAATATAGTTAATGCAGTGATTTGAAGCCTTTTTAATGGCCACTGATTATTTGGGACTTAAGTCCATTTTTTTTAATTTCCTTCCTTGGCCACAGTAATGGCCATGATACCTATTTTTATTATGTAAAACATACTAAATGTCCATATTCTCAGCTATAAGTTTTTTTCATGACAATTTAACATGACCTATTAACCTCTAACACTAACTTAAATATAAAACAATTATAATTTATTTACTAATATTAAAAATAATTTAATTTAATTCATTTATCTATGTTTTTCACTTAGTGCAATGCTCATGTTTTCAAATTCTACCACTCATAAAAAAAAACTATGAAACATAATCACCCACAACATGTCATCCCTTATATTTACACTCACATACTCCAAAACTTTGTATAACTAAGAGACAAGAAAAAAAACAAATAAGATAACACCCACAACACAAATCTAAGTAGCCATCACCATCATACTAGACAAAAATCAAATAAAACCAATAGAATATTATTAAAATTTAAATTAATATATTGTTGTGCCCTAATATTGATGTTAGAATAAGTGTCAAAGGGTGGGGAAAAAACTGAAGGAAACATTTTTTTAATATCACAAAAGAAAAATATGGGTATATTTTTTTGATGAAAATATGTAATTTGACAGAAAATTCTAATGCTTGGAAGGAGCTTTCAGAAATAACTCCCTAAGGGAGTTGCTTACCCGATGTATTTAACACTCATTTGGCTATTGTGAAAGCCCAAGTGGAGTTCTCTTGAATTGAACAGGATACGATAGATGGGTATTTTGCTGGTCCATGAACTTCACAGGGGCTTATGGCCTTGATGGTGTATTACCTGGGGGAGAGATATGGGCTTGAAGTCTGTGGATGAAGGAATTAATTTGTTGTTTAATATCATTTACATGATATGGGGGAGAAGGAATTGAAGCATTCGATACCGAACAATTTGGGCGACGGTGGATGTTGTGAAATCAATCTAAAATGTGGGGGAAGGTGGATATGGGATTCTTTGGCTCATACATGCATGTTATGGATTACCTTTATCATTTTCCAAGCATCATTTATAATTTTTGGGGCTTTGGGGATGTTATTTCTTGGCTTACATTCTCTCCTTTCGAGAAACCTTCCATTATCCCTTTTGGTTGTCAAGAGGATAATGAAGGATGGTCTATTAGAGTTTATCATGGAAGAAGTTCATTAGCATTGCAACCTATTGAGGAGGTAAAAAATCCTTTACATGCATGCTTAAGGTCCTCTTATTTGAATTTTCCTAGTAGGGAGATGACTTTGGAAATTTATGAATAACATCACTAATGAATTCATAATATCAACTCGCTAATTTCTTAGCTTATCAATCTCAACATGAAGGAATTTCGAATGACGGAAGCTTAACCTGGCCTATTGCTAATCCTATATTTACATGTGCATCAGCTTCTGATAATAATTACCTAAGAAATTTTGTGGTAGATCCTTCACTCTATATTCAAGTTTGTCTTATTCATTTACACTGAGCTATCATATTTTCTTTTTTTGGGTACTGATGTCTAAATCCTTCAAGGTCTTAATAGTTACAATTTTTGGAGAATTCAATGTTTTAAATTATTTGAAATGGAAGATGCCTTTGATCTCTTGGGAAAATATTTTTCATGTTTTTTAGAACTAAAATTCTGCATTCTTGCTATCATCCTAATTTTATTTTTATCCATAATATTCAATACATGGTATTTATTAGTGATTTTATCTTTTTTACGAAGGAAATAGGATTTGATCACCTGTAAAGGTGCTTTCAGGTACCAACTATAAAATATGGATTTTTATCTATCCCTACTAAATTCTAGAAATGTTTCAACCTAAAAGCTAGAGACCAGAAGTATGCTGATTTTCAATCCCTAGTAAATCATATTTCTCATGGTTTGATCCATGGGTCAACACCATTCATACAAACTTCCCTATAACTATTCATTATTAACAAACAAACTTAAACTAAAAGATAAAGACAAAGACAACATAATTTTGTTTTCTTTTGATAGTGATTATCTGGTACTTGCAGATCTTCTTGATTACTGACTTCTTGATTGTTGATGAGTAGCTAAGAATACTCTACAGTTTCTTCTAGGTGGGACAACGAGAGGCATCATTGAGATTAGTTTGCAAGAGGTGCACCATATTTTTTAGATATTATTGAATTCATATCGATTATATCCCATTGAATATGATGGATGTGTAAGCCATCTATCCCTTGGTCCACTGAAATTATTTTCTACCTACTACATATGTTAAAATAATGGTTCTTCATACTTTCTTTTAGCTATGAAATATTCCTATTTGAGGTGTCAGCATAAAATTTTATCATATTTCTAGTAATTTCTAACTTCAATTCCAAATTCTTGAGGACCAAAAAGGTCTCTCAGAGTTCAAATTCATACCATCATCAATGACATCATTACATTCTTTAGCTACTTCTCCCAAACTTCTAAGAATGTCCCTAAATTTCTGCAATCTACACATAATATGTTTTACTCATTTAACTAATCCAATATCATGGTAGATTGGTTCTACTATCTACCACTGTGAATGTGCTAAGTGGAAGTTTTCATTGTTCTCTTGGAGCTCATACTTAGAGAGAAGAATGAGGGCAGGTCAAAGTTATCCATGAGGTGACACCTATTTCTTATCAAAGTTCTCCATGGACCATGAGGTGACACCTATTTATTACAGGATATGGTAATAAATTCTGGATCGTGAGAATACATAGGCTGGTATAGAAGTTTTTTCTTGCAATGGCCCTCGATTCTTTGATTACAAGTGGCATTCACTCAATTTCAGATAATAGAATTTTAATAATTACCACTAGTTTCATCCTCTCCTAAATTTTGAGGAGTGAGAGAGGATAGGTGGGGTTGCTAATTCATGGCTTAAGATGAATTGGAGAGGATGACTAGTTGGATCTCCCACCAATGCCTCTTGAATTATTTTTATCAGCTCTAATAATTTTAGGGTTCTCCCTCTCAATGGATGTGAGAATGAAAGTATTTTCCATATCCCTTGAAAATGATTCCTATGACTGGTTTGTGACCTAGGAGATTAATCATGGCCTTTTGTGCTCATAGGAGGTTAATAGTTATTAATTCTATTATTTTAGCTTGAACAGTAAACACAATCGACACTATCCTTTAAATACATGAACATTAAACAATATTGGTAATATACTCCATCGATCCAAGAGCCACTTTAATTTTCTTGATAAATATTAAAAATACTCTTAATTAGAAAACATAAACTAAAATGATTTTTAATTGATTAAATATTTTTAAATTTTTAATACAAAAATAGATTAATTATTAAAAATCCAAATATTCTTTAAAAAAAAAATTTAAATTAAATTCCCGCCCAACAACTTTTAACTAAACCCAACTTAAAAAAAAAGAAAAAAAAAAACTTTTGCTTAAAGATATTTTGGCAGAACTTAACACATATTTAAGCATGTAGGAAGGGTTTCTAAAAAACCCTTTTTTATGTTTAAATGTTTGGCACAGTCACATAAGGAGCTGTGGTGCAAGTTGCTATTTTGAGTAGACAGGTTGCAGGGGTCTGACTCAAACTTCCACCTTCTTGTAGAGTTTCTTTGGCACTCCCCTTCAATTCTCTGGCCCTCTCCCTCTGTTTCTTTCCCTCCTCTCCTTCCATCAATTCATTCGTTGCTTTATCCACTGCCTCTATCCCAACTATCCCATCTGTGCCCTCATCCTCTTCTTCTTTCTCTCCTCTCTTTCCATCATTTCCTTCACTTCTTTCTCCACTACTTCTTTCCAAACTATTCCATTTGTACCCTCTGCACTCTGATAGACATTTTAATGTCGTTAACCAGGAAGAAGGTGGTGGTCCTCTTCTCAGCTTGAAGGGGCCAAGCGATTATGGGAAATCCATGTTAAATGTTCTCCAATACCAAGTTCCAACCATAGTGACTCGCAAAACCTCCGGTGGACGGGTGAGCTAGGATAACAACCTGAAGGGCCCATGAGGTAACAATGAGCCCACGATCCGCTGTTCAAAACCGATATGGATTGGAAGCATTAATGGGATTATTAGGGATAGCCCACGGGAAACAAAGCCCACAACCTTCAATTCCAAGAGCGAGCTCCACAATTTGGGCAGCTGATAGAAAATTTACGCTACAGAAGGACACGAAGAGAACCAAATATTTAGGTTGTTTATCCAACGATTGCAGGCTACCACCCCTAGCAGATTCATGGGAAAAAATGAGGGGCCCGACGGGATATATGGAGGGTATATTTTTCCCATCAATGAGGCCACTGAGGAGAGCTTGAACGCTTCCGCTGCAGACTGCTATTTTGAGAAAATTTGAGAAACACATATATTGGATGTAACTCCTTTTGACGCTGCAGATGGTCGTTTGACATTCCTCATCCCCAGGAACAACCTTATCCCCACCAACAGGAAGTGGTTATATTTTTTTCTGGGAAATAATTATTTATTCTAAAATGCACACAACTACCATCCACAACTACTATCAACCTTCACAATGCTCCTCCAATTATGAAAACTATTACTTTGTTTGGGTTAGATCCATTTATTTTGAAGAACTGAAGGATCGAGATATGTAGAATCAGCCCTTACGCACAATTTCTAGCCAACTGTTGCATCTGGCCCATGCAATCACTATCACCCATGTTATATAATAGCTCTTTCAACATTGAAATACCAGATAAATTAGTTTTGTGATACTTCTCACAACACTGTGTGGATTTCTTAGAAGGTTCCCAACAATTAATCTGGGACTTCCAATCATCTGATTTGTCTTAGTTATTGATATCCTTATGGAATACATCTGCCTTGTTTCCATAAATTCTCTCTTTGAGTATTTCATCATTGTTTTCACCACCAATCTCTCCTCTTGCTCTAGTTGCATCTCTCTCTTTTCTTAACACACTTAGGTTTTTTCTTTGAACAACAAGATCATAAGATCAAAAATTAATTTGTTTTTGGATTTTTCATATTTGTTTTAAATTGAAAATTAAGGTAAATGGTAATATGTGAGTATATATCCAGAAATTAATGCAACAATGATGCTTCTACATATCCAATGGAATAAATAACGTAATATGGGAAGTTAATTACTCGATCCAATGGAAAAAAAAAAAAATCCTATTCATTTTTCTTTACAGAAAAGAATGAAGAAGTGTGTGTTGCAGATGAGTTCCTTTTATATTTTTGGATGTTTTATATTTCTTGCTTCATAGAAGCTTACCATACTGCATTAAGAGGCATTTTCAAGAGACATTTTCAGGAGAATTGCAGTGAGTGGCTTATGAATTTCCTTATTTTATTACTTTGGGCACGTTGCTATTGGAATTCACTATTACAAACGGTTCTATGTGCAAATTTTATAAATATTTTCTAGCAGATGTATATAAATCAGTACTTATTATCACTCAAATTAATTTATATCCGCAAATTATTTGTCGCCACGCACTAGGACTATGTTGCTTGTAGCCCTGCTTTTTATTGTTCTGCTTGGTCTATTAGGCTTCAATGGGGCAAGTTGTATGTGCATCTACCATGTTAGTCATAGGTTGTTGTATCTTATTCATATTGACACATGTAGTTTTGGTGTTTAGTTGCATCATTATTTTCTACTTATTCTAATATCCTATGTATATATGTGTTGCTTTTGAAGCCTCATATTTTATTTGGTTTAATATCTCAAATTATTAAGGTATGAGATCATTAGTCCCCTCCATCCAAAAATATCACTTACCCATAGTCACATGCCCAATATTAAATACTTTGCCTAGATTATAATTTTAGTCCTTTGTGGCCCTCTAGACTCCATGGGAGATTATTTTAGGTCATTTCTTGATTTGAGATATTCATGGGAACCAATTAAAGCACCACAATAATATCCAAATAAAGAAACCATCTCACAAAATATGATGGTTCTTTATTTTTATTTTTTGGGATGGAACAAACTCACACTAGGCTTCTTCACGTCAAAGAGATGTTGACAATGACTCACAAAGAATGAGACAAAGCGAGAGAGAAACTAGTGAAATTGGAGGCAAAATATTGCAATATGGTAACCAATACACAAAAAAATGTCGTCCCATTTATAGATAGATCAGAGTGGCCTGACACCAACCTGGTCGGCTCGGATCTTAATGCTGACCCATATTCAACCATGTATTATGATTCTTCATGTTAGTCTCCTCCAAACCAATTCCTCAAGAATTTGACTCCCGCCCACCAGTTCGAACTCCAACTAGACATCCACCTATGCCTACTTTTGACTTTGTATCTAGAGTTTGAGTGTTCAAATCTCATGGAGTTAAAATATAAACTATTTTATGACCGGGAGAAGCAGAAACTAATTCTAGTTGGACATCAACAATTCGATGTCTACCATAAGGTTGAATCCCATATCCTCACCTCTGATCCTTGCATTATCGACAACACCTTTGTAGCCACATCAACCCATCTGCTAGAGCCACCTCAAGTTGACCTTGAGATGAGGCAAAACTCTTGGCCCAAGAAAGGTAAGTTGTTTTTGGCTGTCATGCAGGCCTGGCCACTCTTACATACCCTGCTCTTGACTGGCCAACTGCCTCATTGGAAACACCCATCCCCTACCCTGGGGTCTAAAAAGATCCCCAAAATATCTTTGTCATCATTTCCTAATTGTCTGCTACCCATCAGTTCCTTGGTATGTCATGCGTCTTCTCCGCAAGGCCATTCTAATTCTCTTCATGTGAACTTTGTTGTGTCTCTCCTCATCACAGCCTCTACCCACGCACCATAATCAAGAAACCCCCCGCTGCTACTACCATTAGTTTTCATCCATCCAGTTCAGTAGTTGCATTAATCTCCTGCAAATTATTGTTTTCCTTAGTGGTTAATTCACTGGTCTCTGCCATCAGAAGGGCCACTACTTTAATGTTTTCAAACCTACGTTGAAACAAATTACAATAATCTGTTTCAAGAGAGAGCAGAGAATCCTTGGGGTTGATTTTTGTAATAAAGACCATCAAATGAAAATAATTTTCTTCAGGCTAGAAGGTTACTTCCACATATCCCATGGAAGCAATAACGTAACCTGGGAACTTAATTACTCAATCCAATGGAAATTAGTGAAATATTGTTCATTTTTCTTTACGGAAAAAGAAGGAAGAAGTGTGTGTTGCAGATCAATTCCTTTTATATTTCTGGATGTTTTAGATTTCTTGCTTCATAGAAGCTTACCATACTGCATTAAGACACATTTTCAGGAGAACTGCACTGTGTGGCTTATGAATTTCCATATTTTCTTACTTTGGGCATGTTGCTATTTTAATTTACTATTCCAAATGGTTCTGTTAGCCCCTTATGAATTCCTTGACAAAGCAAGTAAGAGGCTAGAATGTTTTTTGAGCCTTCAAGGAATGCATTTTCCTTGAAAACACATCACCCTTGAAGTATTTTTATATTTCCCTGCCTATGACTGTTTCCCTCTGCTATTCTATTGTTCAGGAGCCTTGCTGAATGATAAATTTTGCTAAAAAGGCCTTATTTCGCCCCTTGTATCCATGTAGAATTCCCCCCACTTTGTCTTTTCCCCTTTTCCCAAAATCCCCTTTGTTTCCCTAAAAATTCCCCCTTACCCTCCTAAATCTTCCCAAAATTCCCATGAAATCCCACCCTTTCCTTTTGTTTCCTCAAATCTCCCCTCTATCTCCCTATCGTTACCCTCCTTAGGCCTTGAAATGCATTAAGATGGATTAAAAACCCACTTTTCGACCATATAATAAGGCTAGGGCCCCCCACTAGCCCCTTCAACCACTTCCCACACATGCCCGTGCCCTAGGACCAAGCGCTTAAGTCCTGAGTGCTAATCGCATTGGAAGATCGGAGCCAAACGTTGAAATCCCTTTATAACATCAAATTTCCAGATGCGAATGGTTTTATTTATTAAGTCCCGCGGCAGGTTTTTCAATCGTTGATCTGCAATTGGGATCAGATGGCCCGCGCATATCGCAAACATTTGCAATCGCAAGTCCTATGTTTTCCCCTCTGATCGGCCCATCGCAAGCACTTGTGATGCAATTGATCACAACCCCGACCTCCGATCCTCCGATCTTGCCATCTCCCGATTACATCCCGACCGTCCATCCTCCCCACCGATCCGACAGTCATCGCTCCTCCCACCTAATCGCAATCGGAAGTTGCAATGTCTGTCACCTCCTGATTTCCCCCGATTGCGATTTCTTCGAAGTAAATCTGACCGTCCGTTGGATTTGAGATCTGACGTCTCGGATCTAATCGTACCTCCGATCATCGCAATCGTGTTTCCTCCCCGATTGCAACTTCTTTCCCTGTTCTTCCGATCGCTTTTCCCCTCCGATCATCGCATCGCACATTTTCCCTTTTACGATTGCGATTAGTTCCCGCTCCCGATCTCTGATTGCGATTGACCCTTCAGGCCCCACCACATAATTCCTACGCCGGTTCATATAATATAAGGTTTTCCCTTTATAAAAGGGAAATTTGTTATATTTTCTTTTTTACAAATGATTTTCCCAATCACATCGGAAGCTTTGTTATGTATCACTCCGCCCCACACTGATTTCCAATTGCAATTGCGTTTCCGTATGGGCCCTACTTCATACGTCCATTTCATTACATTCATTGCATTTCTATGTATTTCTGCATATAACCAAAGTTTTCACATTTCACATTAAAAATCAACGTTTTACGTTATAAACCATATATCCCACCCCATTTCATATATCATTCTGTTGTTTGATCTCCGCCGTTGATCTATGCCCATAGACCATGATCGAACGGTCCATGATGAATTTCTCTGTCAAACCCTATTATTTGGATATTTCACCACTTCGTTGCATTTTTCACCATTATTTCACATAAAACCACTGTTTCACCGTCGCTGCACTATCATTTCCTGCATCCTCCATAACCAGTCTTCCCTTTGCATGGATTTCATCACCAGGTTACGTGTTTTGTAGGGTTGTCCAATGGTGAAGGCTGCCATGATTACACAGTCTTCATTTCAGCGGCCAAAAACGCAGAAAGGACCATGGTTCAGAAGCCTAAATCATGAAGAAAACGTAGGACAGAGCCTTGCGGAACTTTCATTAAAGGGGCAGAGTTTAAACTCTGTACATTTCTCCCCAGAGCCATTAAAAGCCCAGACTTAGCAGTCAGAAGGCAACGTGAAAGTAGGCAAAGAGTATCGGTGGGCAACAGAAAGTTTGAGTCATGTAATAGATGATCTTGAGCTCTTTTTCCAGTGGTTTGAAGGCAAGATAACAGGTCAAAGACATTATGGGAAATATTATCAGAGATTCACATCAGCAGATTATTTGTCTCCATGAAAGGAAGGGTACCCATAATGATTTTACTCCATGACGTGCTCCAGTGAAGAAATTTCTGCCCTGACCACAGTCCTATGCTACCAGAGCATTAGTTATGCAGCATGGCAGACCTCAAATATGTTTTGTTTATTCACCCACAGTACCACAGAGTACTACTGAAGCCAGAATACATCAGGACCATACCACAGTAAATGGAAGTTGGAGAAGATCACTCCTTCATTCCAAAGGTACCCGAGATAAATGCAGAGAGTTAAAACAGAATGGGCATTGGCCCTCTCCTTCTTTTATGTGTTTTAATGCTCCATTAGTGATTCACCTACCTCCTCGGCTCATTTTCTGCTATAAAAATCAGAAAGAAACTATTGTAAAGGTTGTTGATTGGATATTAGTGGAATGCAAGTTGTTCTCTTGGGACAAGTTCTCTGTGTAAGACTGTAAGATAGGCTGAGGAAGGTTTTCAGACAGAATTTCAAGCTTTGGGCTATGTTGTACTTGAATGGCTTTGTTCTTAATATAGCAAGCACATTTCTTTGGATCCCGATCTAAAGCTGAGGTGATTTTTTCCTGTCTATGTGTTTATTTCCATTTCATTTCATCTCTTCTGGCTTGCATCAGAAATCTGGCATGAGATTTTCCCTTGTTAGGCACCTCATGTTTCTTCTCTCCTTGCCTTAATGTTTTCTTCTTAATGTGTTGTCTGAAAATATATTTCAATGGTTTAACCAGTGTAGTGGATGATATTGCCTACTAGCTGATGTATGAATTATTAAATCTATTCTTAGATGTTCTTACTAGTGTTTAATTGAATGAATCGATGATGCTAGGAGTTTAGAAAACAGTCTCTTTCTCTCTAGGATCCTTTCAGTCTCTTAAACCTATCTAAGTCCCCTCCAGCTGCTTTAAACCACCTTTGAGAGTTTCCTATGAGTATGTCCAAGAAGGTCTGGAGTTAAATGACCTCTGACCTGATCTATAGACAGAAAATTGGTGTTTATCTCCCTTTCCACCTTTTCACCTTGCTCTCCTTATTGTTCCATTTCACCAAATCATTTTAGGATCCAATGCTTTAGATGACTAGCCCAACTGAAATTTTGCATGTTGATATCAAGTAAACCCTTTCCCTGACTCCATTTCCCAATGGCCTTGATGTTCTCTGATTTTCCTCTCCTTTGCCTAAGATCTCTCTTGTTCATCCTTGTTCTTTATTGAACCCTTCTTTCCTGATTCCCAACAACCAAACTCCAAATTAAACAAACAAACCCTGTGCCTATAACTAGCCTAACACCTTAAACCTTGAGCTTCAAAGTCATATACCTTTGACATATCATAGAGAGATCCCTCTCTGGACCTAGGAGGGCTAGATCCTGAGGTCTGAAATTGGTTTGATGTTGTCTCATCTTTTGGTATTCCCAACCTTGCCAAAACATGGGAACCCCAACATAATGGCGACTCCACTGGGGAATTTCTGAAATACTCTCCATCCTACTACATTCTAAGAACTTCAGAAACTTACAATCTCTAGTTAGGTTGGAAGTTAAACATTCCTATTCACACATCAACCTCTATACCATTTGTTGTGTTATCCCATACTCTTGGACAGAGTCTAGAAAGGGCCAGGTAGACTCTAGATCTCACACTCTTTCAGAGGTGACACATCTGGTAAAAGCCCTCCCAGTCAATCTCTGGTTAGATTTTGCTGTGTTTTGAAGATATCTCTGAAAGGGATATTTCCCAAGCACTGCGGTGGACAGTGTACCCGCCAAAAAACATCCTAAACCTTTCCACCTCGTGACTCCATTTTTCCTAAACGATTAAAAGACTCCACCGATGATCGATAGGCCTGTTGATTATCTTGGTTCACATAAGACTCCACTGGGAGACCATCCACCTTAGCAACATCAACCACAATAGAAGTAACAAATAAGGTTAAGTTACTTGGTTAAAAACTACACTCTGGCTTACAAAACCATTCACACAAGAGCTTACCCAAACCCAAACCCACCTGAAATAGTTGACAATCCTAAGAGCATCCTCAAGAGATCTCCTACACCCAAAAAATCAGCTATTTCCACTCATATCCATAGGGCTAACTCTACACTAGAAGATCTTACAGCTCTATCACATTACCACCTTGACCTAGACCCACCTAATAGATTACCAAGAACTAGGTCATTCAGTGATCTAGATCAGCTAGGCCTTGAGCTTCCCGGTTCACCATCTCATAGTGGTCAACACATTAGGGACAGAGGAACCCCTCCATCTACACCTCCTGATATTCACTTCATCCAAAACATGGGGCTCTCCCACTCTAAATCTGCTCAACGAACCTCTATTGGTCCTAGTGTCCCTGTCATCCATATACCAGTTGCCCAAGTCAACCCGTTACCCCATCAGAACATCATTATGGTAGCCCAGTATGCATCTTTGGTTTTACCCCAGCCTCTAGTACCCTTACCAAATGATTATCAGTCGAAGATCCCACACTTCACTGCAAAAGAGTCCATCACAGCCCAGCAACATGTAGATAAGATGGAAGATTCTTTTGACTACATGGAAATAGATGATGATACAGTCAAAATGAGAATCTTTTCCCAGAGCTTAGGGGGCGATGTGAAGAAATGGTTTAAGGGCTTACCTCCAGGTAGCATCAATGATCTTCCATCTTTATATCAGACTTTCATAAACAAATGGGAAGCTAAGGCTAACCCTCACCAACTCTTAGCAGAATACATGAGCCTTAAAAGAAACGTAAGAGAGAGTGTCCATGATTACACAACAAGATTTAACAGCATTTATAATGCCCTCCCTCCACATATGAAACCTCCATAGGGCATGGATCTAGCAAAATACCCCGAATGATTTGATGCTAACATGGCCTATGAGCTTAGGGATAAAGAGTACAACACATTGGAGGACATGCAGAAAGGAGCAGTGAACATAGAGGCAAATCTGATTGAGAAAAGAGCAAGACTGAGATCTGAGAAGAGGGTAACATACGGAGATGAAAATGTAGCTTCCACATCTAACCCCAATTATGACCGACTATCTAAAAATGTGGAAGAGCTACAACAAATGGTGAAGAAAATGGTTGTCACAGTTAGTAACCAAAATAGAAACCAAAACCAGAACCAAAACTTTAGAAGGAACAATAACACTCCCAACAGACAAAGAGAAGCAGATCAGCAAGTTATTCCCCCTTTTCAAGAAAACTTTCTTGATGAAGATGAAGGAATCATAGAAGAATATGTGGGAAATAAAATAAACATGTTTGAAGTAGAAAACTCAATCCACAACTGTTCCACAGAGGAAGATCAGCTCTCTCCCTCAGGTTGGGATGAGGAATGGTTTGAATCTGAGGATTACAGGTTAGGTTTTGAAAATGCTATGATGCAGGTCATAGAACAATATGAGCTCAGAAGCAAGAAGATTCAAGACAATTCCAAAACTAAGGCTTCTGATGTTACCATCAAAAAGAGGCCTGAGAAAACTTCTAAAGTGACTGCTGAAAGTAAAAAATCAGTAGCTGAGAGTTTAGGAAATAACAGATAAAAGGACAACCAAAACACTGACACACAGGGTAAACCAACTAGCAGCGCTGACACTACAGCTAGTGCTCCTGATAAAACAGCCTAAAAACCTGTACATAGTGAGAATCAGCCCACTGATTCAGCCACCAAGGCAGTGGCTAGAAAAACAGAGTTTAACTTTCCTAAGAGTCAGTCCAATTTCAACTTGGAAAGTGAGATTGCAAAGATTAAGATCTCTGTACCACTCTTGGAGTTGGCCACTCAGGATGTATATAAAGGCCAGATTTTGAAATCTTTGATCCTAAGTGAGAATGGTGACATTGTAAATTTGAATGATGATGAGCCTGCCCTCTTGTTTGGACCTAAGATAGAGGGGAAGTTTCAAGAAGGGGTAGTTCCACCTTTCTATATCAGTCTCAACATTCATGACAAGATCCTTCATAATGCAATGCATGATTCTAGAGCATCTCACAACCTAATGCCTAAGGTAGTCATGGAGAGGTTAGGCCTAGAGATAACTCATCGCTACAAATATTTATACTCTTTCGACTCTAGCAGAGTAAAATGTCTAGGCCTGATCAAAGACTTATGTGTGAGCTTAACTCAAATCCCAGCTAAATGTATGGTCATGGATGTTGTGGTGGCAGACGTACCACCCAAGTATGGCATGTTATTATCGAGATATTGGGGAGCCAAGCTGCAGGGTACAATGCAGATGGATGGCTCATATGCCACAATTCCTATCTTTGGCCAGCCTAGAAAACTGTATAGGGAGGCACAGATGAAATTCCTAGTCAGTAGCCCCGAAAAACCAGAAAATTCACTTGTTTATTCTGTACACACAGACCTTGACTCCTTCATCTTTTGTAATGACGAATCCTTAGAAGGGTCAGAGTCCTGAAACAGAGATACAAACAGAGAGGAAGAGGATATTGATTTTAACATAATGGCTACTCTGGATTTAGAGGAAAACGAAGAGAAAAACAACAATGAAATCTGTAGACAGTGCGGCAAAGACCTGACTCTAAGTGAACAAGAAACAGAAGGAAAACAGCCAACCAGTCCTCCCTCACAAACTCCTTCACCACACGAAGAGTTGAACAGCTCACAACCTAATGCAGACTCTGTAACACAACACAATAGAGAACCCAGCCATAGCGAAAGAAATGATAGCGAAACCGAGAATGAAACCCTGTGGGTAATGAACTTTGATGGGTCTTGCACCAAGAGAGCCGATGGAGCTAGGGTGTGGTTGCATAACACAGAAAATGATTACGCGGAAATCCATGATTGTAATCTCATTTCAAATGTACGAATAATGTTGCAGAATACGAGGCTCTAATCCTTGGTCTAAATCTGTTGAAGAAGTTAGGGGCCCGAAAGATAGCTGTGCAGGGAGACTCAGAGTTGGTCATAAAACAGGTAAACGGTGAGTATACAGCCAAGAACCCTAGGTTGAGGGCATATTAGAATGATGCCATGGACATACTGAATTTTTTTTTTGAATACGAATTAGTGTTCGTCCCTAGGAGTCAAAACATTATTGCAAACGGATTGGCTTGCCTGGCTAGTTCCTACCCTAAGACTCAAAATGACCAGCAGATCATCATACAGACCAAATTCAGACCTGCGGTGCCAGACAATGAAAAATATTGGCAGGTTTTCGAGGGGGATAAAAAAATTGAAGATTTCCTGACCGGCAGGAACGAGTTTGAGTTTTCGGACTCTGACTCTATGTCTAGTGACAACTGCCTGAGTGAGGAACCCCTAGACGAGGAAGAACCACCTTTAAACATAGAAATAAATGCTTTGAACGAAGAAACTGGAAATACAAACGGAAATTGTGAAAACTCAGAAAACGAGGAAATCGAGGTGCTGTGGGCCAGGGATAAGAACATACCTCGCGGTCTGGCTCCGCTAGAAGACCTGTTTGACTTCGACGATGTAGCTAAAAGGCCCACCATAGAGCATGCAGACTCTGACATAGAAGAATGCAATATAGGCACAGCAGATAAGCCAAAAATGATTAAATTGGCAAAGTCCTTACCCATAGAAATGAAAAAGAAATATATAGACATTTTTAAGGAATTTGTTGACATCTTTTCTTGGGGCTACGAAGACCTAAAGGCTTATGACACCAAAATTATACAACACAAAATACCTTTAAAAGAGAATCAGAAACCCTTTAGGCAGAAACTTCGTAGGATAAATCCAAAACAGTTTCCTGCAGTGGAAAAGGAGATTAAAAAGATGTATGAGGCAGGCATAATTGTTCCCGTAAGGTTCTCCGATTGGGTTTCAAATTTAGTGGCTGTGAGAAAGAAAACTGGGGAGATCAGACTGTGTATTGATTTCAGGAACCTTAATATAGCCTCACTCAAAGATAACTACCCTCTGCCAAAAATGGAACATATTCTTCAGAAATTAGTAGGCTCCAAAATAATCTCCCTGTTAGATGGTTTCTCAGGCTACAACCAAGTCCTAGTTCTCCCAGAAGATCAACTCAAAACAGCCTTTACCACTCCATGGGGCACTTTTATGTATGTAAAGATGCCTTTTGGGTTGATGAACGCTGGTGCAACCTTCCAAAGAGTAATGGATATAGCTTTTTTCAGATGAGATAGGGCACATTATTGTGATCTACTTGGATGACATAATGGTATTTTCCAAAACTAAAGAAGAACATCTTAAACATCTGAGGAAAGTGTTTGAAAAATGTAGAAGGTTTGGTTTGTCCCTGAATCCTAAAAAGACTGTATTTGGGCTGCAAGAAGGAAAGCTTCTTGGCCACATTATATCTGAAAAGGGGATTAGGATAGACCCAGAGAGAGTTGAGGAGATACTACAAATCACACACCCGAGGAACATCAAAGAATCACAGTCCTTCATTGGGAAAATCAACTTCCTTAGGAGATTTATCCCAAACCTAGATGAACACCTTAGGAATATGACTAACATGCTAAAGAAAGGTGAGGGAGTTAAATGGACTGTTGGAGCTAAACAATCTTTTGAATCAGTAAAACTCGCACTCACCCAAGCTCCTGTCCTAATCAGCCCAGATTTCTCGAAAGATTTTCTGATTTTTTCATTTGCCTCCGAGCATACAGTGGCTGCAGTCTTACTGCAGAAAAATCCAGAGGGTATGGAACAGCCAATAGCCTTTTTCAGCAAAGCACTGAGCGATGCTCCCTTGAAATACAATATAATGGAAAAACAGGCTTACGCTCTTGTCAAGGCTTTAAAGGATTTCAGGGTATACATATTGCATTCCCACACCATAGCTTATGTGCCTAACATTATAGTCAAAGATATTTTGTCCCAAGACCTAGATGGGAAGAGGGGAAAATGGATTGCTATGATTTTAGAGTACGATCTTGAGATAAAACCCACCAAGCTGATCAAGGGTCAAGGCTTAGCCAAATTAATGGCTGAAACAAATCTGTAAGCCCTCAACATTAATATGGTAGCTGCTTTAGATGAGCAAGAAGGATTGCCCGCTCCCACTATTGAAGAGAAATTTCAGAACTCCCCTTGGTACTCTGAAATCATTTATGTGCTCACCAACCTTAATGCTCCACCTGAACTGTCAAAAACCAAGGCCAGATTCATAAAACTAAAAGCCAGAAACTACTACATTTTGAATGAAAACTTATACTATAAAAATCCAAATGGCCTATTACTTAAATGTTTTCCTGAAACAGAGGCAGAAAGGATTAAACAAGAATTCCACGTAGGAGAGTGTGGAGGTCACCTGAACTGGAAGGCCACTGCAAAAAAAATACTCAGGGCTAGCTATTACTGGCCCACACTCTTCAATGACATCCATAAGATGGTAATTTCCTGCCACAAATGCCAGATTTTTGAAGCCAAGAGAAAACTCCTTCCCCTCCATTTACAACCCATCACTATTGAAGTTCCTTTCATGCAATGGGGCCTAGATTTTATTGGAGAGATCCACCTTACTTCTTCTGCACAACAAAAATGGATATTAACAGCCGCAGACTACTTCACTAAGTGGATAGAGGCCATACCCACTAGGAATGCCACTGATTCAGTCATCATTAGGTTCCTATAAGGTCATATCCTCTCTCAGTTTGGTTGTCCAAGGAAAATCATCACCGATAATGCTGCTGCTTTTGGGTCCAAGAAAATGGTTGATTTTTGTCACAAGTATCAAATAGCGCTTGGTCATTCAACTTCCTATTACCCACAAGGTAATGGCCTAGCTGAATCATCAAACAAGAGCCTCGTGGCCTTCATCAAAAAGCTATTAGAAGAGAACAAAAAGTCATGGCATAACAAGTTGGTGCATGCCTTGTGGGCTGATAGGCTCACAACAAAGAAATCCATTGGCGTGTCACCATTTCAGCTTGTCTATGGTGCTGAAGTAGTATTTCCTACCAGCTTTGGGGTACCAGTAATCAAGCTGGTCCAGGAGATTCAAACAGAAGAAGACAGTATGGTGAGAAGGATAAATCAGACAATTCATCTCCAGCAAACAAGGGAAGAAGTTTATAACAGAGCTATCAAAGTTTAGGAAAACAAAAAGAGGTTGTTTGACAAAAGAACCAAAGCTGTTGATTTCAAAATTGGGGATAAAGTTCTGAAGTGGGACTCAAGGAGAGAGGACAAAGGGAAACACAACAAGTTTGACAGTTTGTGGCAGGGTCCATACATCATTCAAGCTATTGTGGGTCCAAATGCATTCTTCTTACAGGGATTAGATGGTACAGAGTTGTTCGGGGGTCCTGTCAATGGCAGGATGCTCAAACACTACTTCTGCTGATTTTCGATTTCCAGTTTTCATTTCCATCGTACATACCATTGCAGAATTTTGTTTTCAAGAAAAGAGAAAATGTTCCAAAAAACAAAGAGAAAAAAGTGGTTCAGACATGCTCAAAACATGAACCTCCGAGGTATAAAATATTGGCTCTAATATGCTCAAAACTTGAGCCAAAGAAAGAAAATCAACTGGTCCTAACATGCTCAAAATATGGACCAGCAAAGAAGAAAGAAAAATCAGCTCTAACATGCCCAAAACTAGAGCTGAAATGAAGAAAAGAAGTGACTCTAATATGCCCAAAACCTGAGTCACAAAAAGAAAGAAGGATACTTCAAGCTTCAGATTTCAAGCCTTCAAAGTTTTGTTTCGGTTTTCTGCAAATTTCTGTCCATGTGCAACTATTTTTATGCCTTGGATCCATAGCAAACTAGACTGTCTAATCCTTTTTTGATTATTTGTAAATTTCTGTTGTAAAATGTAGAGAAGAAATCTGTTGGACAGTCTAATCCCAACAGATATTAGACTAGGTAGAGAAACATATGAGGCCAACAGTCTAATCTGGCCTCATGGAGTAATAAGGGTAGACTTAGAATAGTTTTATTTTCTGTTATAAAAATAAATGATGTAAAGGGTCTGCCAGTTCAAATGCACCCTAGAAGAAAAAATGCTAGGATTGTAGGAAGGGTAGGTAGATTTCTGGGATGTTTTGCTGATCTAACATACTTGTGGCAGCTGAAAATCAGAAAAGAAAGATGGCTTAAACAGCAGGCATCTGGCCTACACCAAAGATCAATTTCTGACTTATTGACTCCTTCAAGAAGAAGCCATCCCCATCTGGAGCCACTATTAGCCCCTTATGAATTCCTTGACAAAGAAAGCAAGGGGCTAGAATGTTTTTTGAGCCTTCAAGGAATGCATTTTCCTTGAAAACACATCACCCTTGAAGTTTTTTTATATTTCCCTACCTATGACTGTTTCCCTTTGTTTTTCTGTTGTTCAGGAGCCTTGCTGAATGATAAATTTTGCTAAAAAGGCCTTATTTCACCCCTTGTATCCATGCAGAATTCCCCCCACTTTGTCTTTTCCCCTTTTCCCAAAATCCCCTTTGTTTCCCTAAAAATTCCCCCTTACCCTCCTAAATCTTCCCAAAATTCCCATGAAATCCCACCCTTGCCTTTTGTTTCCTCAAATCTCCCCTCTATCTCCCTATCGTTACCCTCCATAGGCCTTGAAATGCATTAAGATGGGTTAAAAACCCACTTTTCGACCATATAATAGGCCTAGCCCCCCTCGCTAGCCCCTTCAACCACTTCCCACACATGCCTGTGCACTAGGACCGAGTGCTTAAGTCCTGAGCACTAATCGCATCGGAAGATCAGAGCCAAACGTTGAAATCCCTTTGTAACAACAAATTTCCCGATGCGATTGGTTTTATTTATTAAGTCCCACGGCTGGTTTTTCAACCGTTGATCTGCTATCAGGATCGGATGGCCCGCACATATCGCAAACCTTTGGAATCGCAAGTCCTATGTTTTCCCCTCCGATCGGCCCATTGCAAGCACTTGCGATGTGATTGATCGCAACCCCGACCTCCGATCCTCTGATCTTGCCATCTCCCAATTACATCCCGACCGTCCATCCTCCCCGCCGATCTGATGGTCATCGCTCCTCCTGCCTAATCGCAATCAGAAGTTGCAATGTGTGTCACCTCCTGATTTCCCCCGATTACGATTTCTCCAAAGTAAATCTGACCATCCATTGGATCTAAGATCTGACGGATCGGATCTAATCACACCTCTGATCATCGCAATCGCATTTCCTCCTCGATTGCAACTTCTTTCCCTGTTCCTCCAATCGCTTTTCCCCTCCGATCATCACATCGCACATTTTCCCTTTTGCGATTGCGATTAGTTCCCGCTCCCGATCTCCGATTGCGATTGACACTTCGGGCCCCACCACTTAATTCCTCCGCCGGTTCATATAATATAAGGTTTTCCCTTTGTCAAAGGGAAATTTGTTATATTTTCCATTTTACAAAGGATTTTCCCAATCGCATCAGAAGCTTTGTTATTTATCACTCCGCCCCACTCCGATTTCCGATTGCGATTGCGTTTCCATATGGGCCCTACTTCATACGTCCATTTCATTACATTCACTGCATTTCTATGTATTTCTGCATATAACCAAAATTTTCGCATTTCGTATTAAAAATCAACATTTTACGTAATAAACCATATATCCCACCCCATTTCATATATCATTCCGCTGTTTGATCTCCGCCGTTGATCTACACCCATAGACCATGATCGAACGGTCCACGATGCATTTCTCCGTCAAATCCTATTATTTGCATATTTCACCACTTCGTTGCATTTTTCACCATTATTTCACATAAAACCACTGTTTCACCGCCATCGCACTATCATTTCCGGCATCCTCCATAACCAGTCTTCCCTTTGCATGGATTTCACCACCAGGTTACGTGTTTTGTAGGGTTGTCCAATGGTGAAGGCCACCATGATTACACAGTCTTCATTTCAGCGGCCAAAAACGCAGAAAGGACCATGGTTCAGAAGCCTAAATCATGAAGAAAACCTGGGACAGAGCCTTGCAGGACTTTCATTAAAGGGGAAGAGTTTAAACTCTGTACATTTCTCCCCAGAGCCATTAAAATCCCAGACTTTGCATACATAAGGCAACATGCAAGCAGGCAAAGAGTATCAATGGGAAGCAGAAAGTTTGAGTCATGCAATAGAGGATCTTGAGCTCTTTTTCCAATGGTTTGAAGGCAAGATACCAGGTCAAAGACATTATGGGAAATATTATCAGAGACTCACATCAGTAGAGTATTTTTCTCCATGAAAGGACAGGTGCCCATAATTATTTTACTCCATGTCGTGCTCCAGTGAAGAAATTTCTTCCCTGACCATAGTCCTATGCTACCATATCATTAGTTATGCAGCATCGCAGACCTCAAATCTGTTTTGTTTATTCACCCACAGTACCACAGACTACTACTGCAGCCAGAATACATCAAGACCATACCAGAGTAAATGGAAGCTGGAGAAGATCACTCGTTCATTCCAAAGGTACCAGGGATAAATGCAGAGAGTTGAAACAGAATGGGCTTTGGCCCTCTCCTTCTTTTATGTGTTTTAATGTTCCATTAGTGCTTCACCTACCTCCTCGGCTCATCTTCTGCTATAAAAATCAGAAAGAAACTATTGTAAAGGTTGTTGATTGGATATCAGTAGAATGCAAGCTGTTCTTTTGGGACAAGTTCTCTGTGTAAGACTGTAAGATAGGCTGAGGAAGGTTTTTAGACAGAATATCAAGCTTTGGGCTATGTTGTACTTGATTGGTTTTGTTCTTAATATAGCAAGCACATTTCTTTGGATCCTGATCTAAAGCTGAGGTGATGTTTTCATGTCTATTTGTTTATTTCCATTTCATTTCATCTCTTCTGGCTTGCATCAGAAATCTGGCATGAGATTTTCCCTTGTTAGGCACCTCATGTTTCTTCTCTCCTTGCCTTAATGTTTTCTGCTTAATGTGTTGTCTGAAAATAGATTTCAATGGTTTAACAAGTGTAGTGGATGATATTGCCTACTAGCTGATGTATGAATTATTAAATCTGTTCTTAGATGTTCTTACTAGTGTTTAATTGAATGAATCGGTGATGCTAGGAGTTTAGAACTCAGTCTCTTTCTCTCTAGGATCCTTTCAGTCTCTTAAACCTATCTAAGTCCCCTCCAGCTGCTTTAAACTACCTTTGAGAGTTGCGTGTGAGTATGTCCAAGTAGGTCTGGAGTTAAATGACCTCTGACCTGATCTATAGATGGAAAATTGGTGTTTATCTCCCTTTCCACCTTTTCACCTTGCTCTCCTTATTGTTCCATTTCACCAAATCATTTTAGGATCCAATGCTTTAGATGACTAGCCCAACTGAAAGTTTGCATGTTGATAGCAAGTAAACCCTTTCCCTGACTCCATTGCCCAATGGCCTTGATGTTCTCTGATTTTCCTCTCCTTTGCCTAAGATCTCTCTTGTTCATCCTTGTTCTTTATTGAACCCTTCTTTCCTGATTCCCAACAACCAAACTCCAAATTAAACAAACAAACCCTGCGCCTATAACTAGCCTAACACCTTAAACCTTGAGCTTCAAATTCATATACCTTTGACATATCATAGAGAGATCCCTCTCTTGACCCAGGAGGGCTAGATCCTGAGGTCTGAAAGTGGTTTTATGTTGTCTCATCTTTTGGTATTCCCAACCTTGCCAAAACATGGGAACCCCAACACGTTCTATGTGCATATTTTATAAATATTTTCTAGTAGATGTGTAACGATCAGTACTTATTATCACTCAAATTAGTTGATATTCGTAGATTATTTGTCACCACACACTAGGAGTCCATTTCTTGTAGCCTTTATTTTTATTGTTTTGCTTGGTCTATTAGCCTTCAATGAGATAAGTTGTCTATGAAACGACAATGTTATTCATATTTGTTGTATCTTATTCACATTTACACATATAGTTTTGGTGTTTAGTTGCATCATTATTTTCTACTAATTCTAATTTCCTATACATATGTGTGTTGCTTTTACAGCCTCATATTTTACTTGGTTTAATATATGAAATTATTAAGGTATGATCTCATCAATCCCCTCCAGCCAAAAATATCACTTACCCGTAGTCACACGCCCAATATTAAATACTTCACCTAAATTATAATTTGAGTCCCTGGTGGCCCTCTAGTCTGCATGGGAAATTATTTTAGGTCATTGCTTGATTTGAGATATTCATGGAAATAAATTAAAGTACCATAATAATATCCAATTAAAGCAACCATATCACAAAAAAAAATGTTTTTTTTTTTAATATATATGGATATTCGCAGGTTACTGAGGTCGATGTACAATGCGATGGACACCGTATGATATAAGTTTGAGGCAATCGTTTAGTTTGGTTCTCTCAGAGAACCAAAATTATTTGTCGTTTCACGTGTATGAGGGTGATGGAAGTTGAAGCAAAGACAACAACTTGTTGGGAAGATTTTATTTCTGTGGAATTCCTGGAGCTCCAAGAAAATTTCCGTGGATCGATGTGCACTTTGATGTTGATGACGATGGTATTATCAATGTATCTACAATGGATAGGACCTCTCATGAGAAGAGAAAGATCACAATCATAAGTGACTAGGGTATATTAAGGAGGATATTGAGAAAATGTTTCATGATGCTGAGAAATAAAAGTACGAGGACATAATGCACAGAAATAAAGTGGATTCCTGGAATTCCATGGAGAATTACGCTTATAAAATTAGGAACATTGTCAGAGTGGTCGAGGATGCTCTCAAATGGACTATCCATTGGCTCAACCAAAATGATAATTCCAAATATGACAAGTTTGATGACAAGATAAAGGATCTGGAGAGTATTTTCAATTGACTACATCATGAAGATGTGCATATGTGCTAATATGGTTTTTTTTTTTGTGCTAAGAAGTGCATCTCGATCCCAATCCAAAAATGGAACTGCTGGATATGAGTCTTGATCTCAAGACTCAAAACTTTTAACTCATTCACTAAGGTGTTCTGATCAACTAGTCTTGTTATTCCCCTGAGCTTATGTCAATTTTTGATTCCACAAATATTCGACAATCAGAAAAACATGGGTGTGGTCAAATAATTTACCACACCCATGGATAATTAGCAATTGAAATAAGGATTCCCCTGTTATTCGTGATGCTTGGTCTCGGTATCACTGGTGGATCAAATTTAGGTAGAAAAATTGTCTGCACTTGGCTTCGTTTCTTATGGTGTTGTATAAGCATCTTTGTAAGCGAACCAACTGATGATCTACCGACTAATCTACCTATTGCTTCATTCTATTTGAGCTAAAACCCAATTTTTAAAAGGTACAACTAAATTTCTTTAGTCCCAACTTTACACACAAACATGTAGCATTAATGACAATGCATTTCTCTCTTTAAGTGTGTCTGTATTTTTTAGATAGATATTTTGGGTTTATGTGGGGTAGATGGAGAAGCACGTCATAAGTTTTAACTATTTCCATATTTTTTCATCTCGATTCCTTATATTGTAATTCTAAATCGATTTTACTGCTAAGGAAGCATTGTAAATTATGCAGAGAATTATTTTATGGTAGAATTAATACAACTTGTCATCATCACATCAGAAGTAGCGAATCACATGGTTTTGTAAGGGTGAACATGGACTATTGTAACAAAGAGTTAGTTATTTTTTCTGTTATCTGGGCCCATTTGTCCATTGGGATTCTAGTATTTGAAATTTAGGATCCCACAATGAGTTGTGAGCTATCATAGTCGATCATTAATGATCATGAGCATACTAGTAGCAACAAATGGAATCCTGTATGAAATTCTGTTTAGGTAATTGACAATTTTTAAAAGTATATTTCTCCCTTAAGGTGTGTTTGTGTTTATGTATTTTTTTAGATAGATAATTTGGGTTTAAGAAATGTATAAATTTTATAACTTATGTGTTATATGTCCAAGATTATCCTAATCTCACACTATTTTAACTTCATGCAAAATACAGAATCTATTCCACCATTGATCATTTGCGAAAATTAAATCAAGATTGCAATGCACACATGAAACAATAAAAATTCACACACATTAACACAGTTTTTTAATGGGAAATCTTGAAGCTGAAAACCCAAACTATATGTATATAATATATGTCATAGATATCATCTAACAATCCTCATACAAAGCTAATCATATCAAGTTCTCAGTACAATACAATCGCTACACACTAATGAGGCCCAATCTTGCAAATCATGCATCTATCTTTGCCACCTGCTAGCCTGCCTCTACTGCACAATCCCTACTGAAGAATGGCTCTGAATGAGTTCAAATTACTCCAGAATTGCTCACACAATCCTCATTGGCATCTCCACTGAGTGTTGGATGCAATCAATGCATCATTATAGTCACAACAGATAGTCACACTTGCCCTTTCATCTATCTCTCCACTAGTATCCACTGAAAATTCCATGCACTGTAGTTAACTGATGTATTCTTCAGTTTATTAATGAGTTATTATTTAGTGAATTAATTAACTAATTAATTCACTCCACTCTCACTATTGTATCAATCAGTTAGACTAGATATAGCTAGCTCAACTGATTCTAACTGAGTTAAACTAAATACAACTCCACCAACTACTTCTCCAACTCCACCAAACTCTGTTACATGAGTTCTAACTAAAGTCATCCATGCATTAGCTCTAGTAAACCCTCAATAATAGCATATTTCCTTCTGTCAGCTACTGTGCCACATCTGTGCACTTAACTAAAGTGCTCCAAGAGAATAAGATAATGTTTAGAGTCCAAATATTATTAAGAGCTAATAATATTCAACATATCTATTTTTAAACTAGCAGTCTAAAAATAGACTCTGCCCAATATGTCTAAAAATAGAAGTCCATCTATTTTTCCAACTTGACCAACCATCCACAAATAGCATCTTGCAACTCATAGAATATGATCGACATGTCTAAAAATAGACATAGTCTAAAAATAGACTTTGCGCCAAAATAGTCGGCGGGCCCACTTAGTGAAGGCGTACTCTTCTACTAAGCTCATCATCTCAAGGACCCTAACATTCTCTCAATAAAGATAGGATTATCTCAGCACCCTGATAATGTCTCTATGGTATTCAAATTTGCCCTAGTGAGTGCCTTCCTTTAATATCTCCGCATCCCGATCCTCCGTAGGAATGCAGCAACATGATCTTTTGTCGCACACAATCTCTCGACATATGTGATGGTACCGGATGTCAATATGTTTAGATCTATCATGAAATACTGGATTAACCAAGAGTTTAATGCAACTATGATTATCACATTATATCAGAGTAGGATCTAAATGAAAACCAAACAAATCGACCAGGATCTTCCTCATCCATATAGCCTCGCATGCAGCCAAAATTGCTGCCATGTACTCGGCCTCCGATGAACTGAGTGCCATAGATCTTTGTTTCCTATTGTATCAAGAAACTGTTGTGGATATGATACTGAAAATCCCTCCAGATGTGCTCTTTCTGTCCATTGGGCTTCCTTCCCAATCTGCATCCATGAAGCCATATAACTTCACCTCATCTGACTGTCTGTACCACAATCCATACCTAGATATGCCCCTGAGATACCTCAGGACATGCTCGCATGCCTTCCAAAATATCTTGGTAGGCTTAACGATCGCTTGTGAAAGTTGGTTCATAGCATAGCATATGTCTGGTCTTGTATTGACTAAATACATGAGCGAACCAACCAACTGTCGATAAACAGTGGCATCCACTACCTTTGCCGATGTAGCATCCTCCTTCCTCCAACCACCAGGAAGAGGAGTGTCGATAGGCTTGCAGCCTTGCATGTGAAACTTCTCCAGTATCTCCCGGGTGTACTTTCTTGAGACACAAACAGTTCACCTTTCCGCTACCAAATTTCCAATCCCAGGAAATAATGAAGGAGGCCGAAGTCCTTCATCTCGAACTCCTTTGCAATATCTGCCTTGCATGAGTGTATCAACAGTTCACCTGTTAGTATTAAATCATCTACATAAAGCAAAATGATCAAAATCTTACCCTCCACACAATCTGTTATAGGTTTGGATCTGCGTCACTCTTGGCGAAACCAAGTCCGGTGAAATAACTATCTATCTGTGTGTACCAAGCACGAGGTGCTTGTTTCAGCCCATACAACGCTCTTTTGAGCCTGCACACATGCGACTCACTGTTGAAGATTTTGAATCCTTCAGGTTGCTCAATGTACACCTCCTCCTCAATGATTCCATTGAGGAACGCAGTCTTCACATCCATCTGATGAATGTGCCAACCCATCTGCGCTGAGAGAGCAAGGATGGTCCGTATGGAAGAATACCTTGCGACAGGTGCAAAGGTTTCTTCATAGTCGATCCCCTCGATCTGTGAGAAGCCCCGGGAAAAAAATCTTGCCTTATACTTCTCAGCCTCCCATCGTTAGCCTGCTTCACTTTGTAGATCCATCTCTAACTACCATCGATTTTCCTTCCAAATTGGGACAATCTCCTATGCACTGTTTCTAACAATCGAGTCATACTCTTCCACCATGGCATCTACCCATGCAGGATCCTCCACAGCTTCCTTGAAATAGGATGGCTCCCTCATGATACACTTTCTCATCAGAGCCATGTATCTAGTAAATCGGTCAGGTGACTGTCTCTATCTACGTTGTGATGTAGGAAATCCTACATTGTACACTGCATCAAGATTCAGTCGCTCAACTTCTGTAGTGCGCTTCTACCCTCTGATGTTTGACATTGCATGAGTGGTTTCTTCCACTCCATGAACCTCCTCTTGTGGCTAATCCACATCTTGAGGCTCATCTTTAGGAACAAGTAGCTCCTCCTCTACATGCAAGTGTAGCTCCCTCTCAAGCGACAACTTCATGGCTTTCTCCTCATGAAATTTGATATCCCGTCACACGACAGTCATCTGACTATCTGGAAAATACACACGATAATTGTGGGGTGTTTCTATCTACCCACAAATATCCCTACCTCTGTGGTTGGCTCCAGCTTCTTCCTGGCATCCTTCGTCACATGAATGTAAACAAGTGAGCCAAAAATCTTCAAATGAGAAATATCAGGCTTCTTACCAGAAAGCGCCTCTTCGGGTGTACTCATGCCAAGTACTCTATGAGGACAATGGTTTTGCACATAAACCGCAGTGTTGCATGCCTCAACCCGCAAGTGTATGGGAAGGCCCTGATTATGCAACATCGCTCGTGAAACACCCACAATCGTTTTGTTCTTTCTCTCTGCGACCCCATTTTGCTTTGGGTTATGAGGCGCTATGAGTTCTCTTCGAATTCCTTCTTTGCTACAGAAGTCTTTGAATTCGCCAAAGATGTATTCACCACCATTATCTCTCCTTAGAGCTTTCACCTGCTTCCCTAAATCTTTCTCAACCAGCGCCTTGAACTCACAGAACTTTGAGTGTGTCTCACTCTTCTTCTGTATGAAGAAGATCTAGCACTTACAAGAAAATTCATCAAAAAATATCACATAATACCTATGCTTTGCTATTGAAGCAACTGAGAAAGATCCACACACATCTGTGTGAATTCTCTCAAGGATCGTCGAGGCGTGACTCTCCTTCTCATGAAAAATGGTCTTCACAAATTTTACCAAAGTACATCCCTTGCACTCATCTGACTCCGCAAATGTACCTTTGGGAAGCCCAGTAGAAATTTGCTGCAAAATTTTCAAAGCACCATGGTGAAGATGGCCCAATCTCCTGTGCCACAATTTTCCCTCATCCCATCTCACCACTCCTTCTGCTTTGCCTGTCATTGTAGCGCAACCATCTACCTGCAATTGATAAAGATTCTTAACTCGAATCCGTATCCTCCTGGTTTGACCAGTTTTTTTATGCTGAAGGAAAGATTTTCCCTCACTGAAAACATCATAACCCTTGTCTTCCAACATCGCCACAAAGATCATATTCTTCTTCAATCCTGGAACATGCATGACATCCTTCAAGATGAAAGGTTTACCAGACTCCCTCTCAAAGGAAATGGTCCCGATACTAGTCGCATTGTATCTACCATCATCACCCATCTCGATGTGCACTCCAAGATCCTTTTCCTCCAGATCACTAAACAAATATTTTTCTCCGGTCATATGGAAAGACGCACCACTGTCAAGAAACCACACTGATCCCATCACACTTGAAACCAAGCATGCGATCAAAGAAAAATCTAGCTCAAACTGTGAGGCTAAGGCCTCTCCAGGTGCAGATCTAGCAACCTGCTTATTCTTCTTCTTCTATGGACAGTTAGTGGTGAAATGTCCATGCTGGTGATAGTGAAAACACTTCACCTTAGACAAATCCTGCTTCTTTCCTTTAGCACGGGATTGAGAAGGATTTTTCTTCCCCTTCCCTTTCCTTACTTTGGCAGCCAAAGCGCAATTTTTTTCATCTTCATTCTTCGATGAAGATCCATCCCTGGTACCCCACCTTATCTCCTCTTGCACAAGATCCTTTCAAAGTCACTCCCATCCTGGTAGTTTCTCCCGTCCATTGACAGAGTCTTCGTAGCTATGCCAACTCTTTGTAAGCCCAAGGAGAGCCAAGCTCACCAAGTCTTCTTCATCAACAGTAAACCCCACACTTCCCAGCTCATCCTTGCAGTGGAAAAACTTTGTGAGGTATTTTGGAATACTGTTGCCTTTCTCCATTTTTATTTTTCTGAGCTTGTCTTTAAGCACCAACTTCATCTGGTCACTTCTTCTTTGGAAAAAGTCTGTCAAAGCCTTCCACATTAATAATGGAGTGTCTTTCTCGTGAAGGCTGGACACAATGTGGTCCTTCACACCTTCCAACAAAATATTTCGACACTTTTCTACCCTCTTTTTCCATGCGTCAAGTGCAGCTGCATCGCTAGATCCCAGCTTAGGAACATCACTATCGATGAACTCCTTTAGCCCATTATCATCTAGCACCTCCTCCATCATGTCCTTCCATGCTATTTAATTCGAGCTCCCATCAAGGGCATACTCCAATTGCAATCCATTGAAAGACACTTCATTGAATGCTCAACTTCGACACCAAGAAAACATTGCAGCAAATTCGAATTCCACCAGCACAAAACTGAACTGCTTCAATAATTGCAATCTCCTCCAATGATCAACTTCTCTCATACCATGTAGAAATTATATAACTTATGTGTTATATGTCCAAAATTCTCCTGATCTCATACTATTTTCACATACAAAATCTATTCCACCATTGATCATTTGCGGAAATTAAATCAAGATTGCAATGCACACATGCAACAATAAAAATTCACACACATTAACACATTTGTTTAACGAGAAATCCTGAAGCTGAAAACCCCAACTATCTATATATAATATATGTCATAGATATCATGTAAAAATCCTCATACAAATCTGATCATATCAAGCTCTCAATACAATACAATCACTGCACACTAATCATGCCCAATATTGCAAATCCATGCACCGATCTTTGCCACCTGCTAGCCCGCCTCTACTGCGCAATCCCTGCTGAAGAATGGCTCTAAATGAGTTTGAATTACTCCAGCCTTGCTCATGCAATCCTCATTGGCATCTCCACTGAGTTTTGGATGCAATCAATGCATCACTATAGTCACAACTGATAGTCACACTTTCTCTTTCACCTATCTCTCCACTGGTCTCCACTGAAACTGCCATGCACTGTAGTTAACTGATGTATTCTTCAGTTGATTAATGATTTATTATTTAGTGAATTAATTAACTAATTAATTCAAACCACTCTCACTAGTGTATCAATCAGTTAGACTAGATACAACTAGCTCAACTGAGTCTAACTGAGTTAAACTAAATACAACTCCACCAACTACTTCTCCAACTCCACCAAACTCTGTCACATGAGTTCTAACTAAAGTCCTCCATGCAATAGCTCCAGTAAACCCTCAGGAATAGCGTAATTCCTTCTGTCAGCTCCTGTGCCACATCTGTGCACTTAACTGAAGTGCTCCAAGAGAATAAGATAATGTTTAGAGTCCAAACATTATTAAGAGCTAATAATATTCGACATATCTATTTTTAGACTGGCAATCTAAAAATAGATTCCGCCCAATATGTCTAAAAATAGAAGTCCATCTATTTTTTCCAACTTGACCAACCATCCACAATTAGCATCCTGCAACTCATAGAATATGATCGACATGTCTAAAAATATACATAGTCTAAAAATAGACTTTGCACCAAAAATAGTCTGCGAGCCCACTTAGTGAAGGCAACTATTTTCACTAAGCTCATCATCTTGTTGAATCCCAACAAGAAAATCATTCCTAGTCTTTGAGTGGATAAGAATGAACACCATGTTCATTTTTTTCATGGAAGCTAAGGGTATATTCTCAACATTTGTTAATAGATGGTACTATGACATGCCTAACAAAACCTTGGTATGTATATCTATATGAGTTCTCATTTTCACACTCTCTCACCGACACAATGTCTTTGTTTATTATGTTTTTTTCCCATTATTATAACCATATTCATAAAAATGAGAGGTATACTAACTCTCTTTGATAATTATACCCACACTTCCCTTGATTTAGTCTCACAACAAAAAAAAATTCCAAAACAAAAGTAATATATAGGATTTCTCTTGTTCCAAAAATACATTACAGTCCATATACATAAGTCTTTCATAAAAAAACTATTTGAATTTCAACAATTCTGGAAATTAGTAAAGCAAAATTTGAGCATCCTATTACTCAACAATTAGTAATGAACTTCAAACTCCAACTATTCTCTTAAAGCTTTCTAGTTAGTTGATTCCTTCTTCGACATCTAGGATCACACATGTTTGACTCCCTTAAGTAGCCATTTTGATAAATCATCTGCTCTTGTGTTAGGTTCTCTACTAGCATGATGATAGGATATGTTGGAGAAGAATGTCTCCATTTTTTTCATTTGAGCTACTATAAGGAGCAAATTGATATTCCCCATTTTGTAGTATCCCTTCATCTAGTGTATAACCACATCATAGTGACCAAAAATCAATAAATTTTTCACCTCCATGTCTGTTATTTTCATTAAGATCATTAGATCCATCAACTCAACATAGTTATTTGTGTTGCACCCAAGCTTGCATTGAAATTAAGGAGAACATAATAATTTAGAAATAAGGAACATATTTCCGTAGAAAGAATATGTTTCTCTTGGATAGCACCATAAAAGTCGCCCCAATTTATCAATTCATGGTTTCTTCCGCATCCTGGGTTTCTGTGTCTTTTGATGTATTTTTATGCTTCCAAACATTGACCTGATATTAGATGCACATTGAAATGGAGGAATGCATCTCTCCTGAAATATATCATCATTTCAAGCTAACAATATGCTCCAAGAAACCACAATAGGAAGAGCTATAAAACATTAATTTCTTTATTCTTGGTCTAGTTATTCAAATCCTCCTCCATATTATGCACTTGTCACCCTTCCTACAATTTTTCAATTATTTCATCTCTTCCCATAACTTACCTGCATATTTGGAATTGTTAATAAATGATCAACTGGTTCTCTTTCCTTTTTACATAGTGTACACCACCCTGGACCATTCTTATTTCATTTTAAAAGTATTTTCCAAGTTAGTTCTTTGTTCCAAAGACCTAATGGCATCTAAATCTTTGAATGTAGAGGAGCATAAGACTTACATGGAATCTTTCACCTCTAAGCCCCCTCTTCCTAGGTTGTATCTACAAACTTTTCTTTTGTTACACCATTTTTTGGTCATCTAACCCATTGCTATTAGATGGACCCAAGTACACCATGTAAGACCAATTTTACCCTAAGTAAAATTGCATTCACTATGAAAAATAACTTAGTAAACCACCTTTATTGAGTTGTTGATGGTCTAAACAGGAAACTCCATGAGGAAATATTAAATAAATCTACATTTGTTTGATTTTCCTCAAGGAATAATTAATTAAACAACAGTTTGATTAATATTCCTGGTTATATTTAACCCAAAACAAGGAAATTAATTAGATAAATCATTATTTATCTTATTATTTCCTAAAGAATAGTTATTTAAACCTTATTTAAATAATATTATTTGTTAAATATGACTAAATCACCCATAAATAATTAAATAAATCATTATTTATTTGATTATTACTCAACCACATCCTTAAAATGATAAATAAATCATTTATTTATTTATTATTTACAAATAAAGGGATTTAACCCAAGTCAAATTCCTTTTCCCTCCAACAAATATAATAAAATACTCCATAAAAGTTGGATCTTGATTTGGTTAATAATATTTTATTTGTAGAAACCGGATCATCCACAGTACCATAAAACAGTTGTCGACGTTTTGAATCCGCACGTGGATCCATCTTCAGGACGAGAAGTGAATTAAGGAAGAAAGAAGGTTGCAAGAAGTCAAGGTATAAATGGTGAAGGCTAATGAAGATGAAAAGAGGAGCCGACACTAAGTCATGCTAAAATTTTTAATTTTTTTTTTTAATTAATGTTTTAATAATTTAATTAATTTTTTTTTTAATTTTTTAAAATTTTTTTAAATGAAATTCATCTCTAACTCTCTAAAGATAAATAAGATAAATAATTAAAAATTTATTAATAAATAATTAAAAATTTTATTTAATTATTATTAATGAATTAATTCTAATTCTAACATAGAAACCTAAAATAATTTCACATTTATTATAGATTCAATTTTTTTCTAAGTTTATTAATGAGAGGAAACTAACAAGATTTTTAAATTTCTAACTATATGTTACAAAATACGTTTTAATCAATTCTTATTAATTAACCCTAATAAAACCAACCATTAAAAAAATTTATTTTTATTTAATTAATTCCTAATAAATTTTTACTAAATTTTAATCCTAAAACCTATAATATCCAACAAACCCTAGTAGGTGTTAATTTTAAAATTAATTATTATTCTATTATTAAATCAATTAATTCCTAATACATAGCACCTATTAATTTTTAGTTATCCTTTACTCATAATAAATAATAGTTAATTAATTTTTGTTGATAGAATAAAAAATAATTAATGAAATTAATTATTATGAGCAAGTGGCATAATTTACTAATAATTTACTAACAAGATTTTAATTATACTAAAAAAGAGCACCATTAATTTTTTAATTTTCTTTTACTCATAATAAATAATAATTAATTAATTTTTATTAATAGAATAAAAATTAATTAATGAAATCAATTATTATGAGTAAGTGGCATAATAAGAGTTTCTGAGCTACCGCGACCCTAAACTAGAAAACTAAAAGGAGGGAGAATAATACCTGCAACATTATACCTTAGATGAGGACGAACCTGGGGATCAAATCTGTCTAATAAGCAATCGCCAACTATCACAAATCTCGTAACCTCTGTCCATGTTGATGTTGTGCGGGTGTTTTATAATCTCCAGTGCTTCTCTAATCTTACGTCTCTGATAGTGTTCCTCCCTTGCAATAATTCTAGCATCCTCAAGGCACAAGTGATGTTTTGTTTTTGAGGAGTGATCAGCAAGAGCCGAGGTTCATGATAATTCATGTTTAATATCGACACCATGCTCTTTTGGACGCTTATGCAGAGAGCGCCCCGTTTCGCCAATATAACACTTCCCACAAGAACACTCAATCTTGTAAACACCTTTTAGCTGACCCTCACTAATGCTATCTTTAACTGAGCGCATCTTTTTTCTAATGGTGCCTGCTGCTGAGAATTGTGCAAAAATTTTGCTCTTCCCAAAAACCCTAGCAATCTTATCTGTCACACCCATAATATATGGCAGAAAAACCTTTCCACCCCTCTCTTGAGGGTCTTGGCGCTTCTTGGACACGACAACATTTTTCGCCCTGTTTATGACTTTGCTGATTTCTCTTTCCTTATAACCTAAACCTAGGAAAAAATGAGTTAGGTGAGAGATTTCTTCCTCCAAGTGCTCCTCGTCTGATATTCATTGGGCTCTTACAGCAAGAGTGTTGAGGACACCAAATTTTTGATCAGGGTGATGGTAAGAATCAGCGTGAAGGTAGATTTTAGTATGGGTTTTCTTCCTGAAAACATAATTCCCTAATGTTCCATCCTCTTTTCAGGTAACCAGAACATCCAAGAAAGGAATGCTCCTATTTTCTTCCATCTCCTTGGTAAACTTAATATCTGGGGAAACTGAGTTGATGTGATTGAATAATTTCTCGAGGTTCTCCCTACCATGCGACCACTTTATGTTAGTTTCATCTACAAATCGCTTCCACCAAGTTGGACTTAAGGGAAAGGACACAAGGGCTTTCTTCTCGAAGTTTTCCATGAATAAGTTGGCCACAATAGGTGAGAGTGGTGATCCCATTGTGACACCAGATACCTACTCATAGAATTCTCCTTGGAAGCTGAAGAAGGTGGATCGTAAACAAATCTCAGCAAGCTTCGTTGTTTCAGGGTCTGTGACCTCATTAATGACTTTCATTGCTTCATCTAAAGGGATTTTGGTAAATAACAACACCACATCAAAGCTTACAAGGATGTCATTCTCATCCACCTTCTCTTTTTCAATAAGCTTGAAAAAGTCACTTGAGTCCTTTATAAAGGAATCAATGTTCCCCATAAGAGGTTTGAGAATTTTTGCGACATATGTTGCCAGTTCATAGGTGGGGGATCTGATGGCATTGATAATTGGTCTAAGAGGAACCCCATCTTTGGGAATCTTAGGGAGCCCATAAATTCTCGGAGTGACCTCACCAGAGGGTTTTAGTTTCTTCTTCAACTTATCATCGAGATGGGAGTTCGAGATTGCCTTCCTAACCTTTCTTAACACCTTTGGCAGGGGGTTGGACTTCAACTTCTTATAGCTGCCGCAATCAAGATGTTCTTTCTTTTTTCTAATATAATCCTCCTTATCTAAAATGATAGTAGCCCCTTCCTTGTCAGCCTTAAGGACTACAATCTCATTGTTATTGCGAAGGTCTCTAAGAGCACCTATCTCCTCCTTGCTCAGGTTGCTCTTAGGGGGTTTAGCTCTCCTTAGAATCAGGGAGCATTCTTGTCTAAGAGCTTCTTTGTCATCCAAAGGTAAACTTTGAATGCCCTCCTCAATGCTACATAAAATGCTCTTATTGGGAATACCTTTAGGGGCAATGGCGAATCACAAACCTTTGCTGAGAATCCTACAAGTATCATTACTTAATTCAACTGAGGAGAGGTTAACAATTTTTTTGATAGAGGAATCATCACGAAAAAACTTCTTATTAATATATCCTTCCGCACCAAATGAGGGCCCCCTATTTTTATCCTCATCATGTAAGGGTATCATCTTAATACTTGCTTCATGCATGCTAATACCATTCTCACATTCCTCTAAAGGTTCCATATTAATATTTCTATCATCATTAAATCTGATCTTATTAGTGTCTCTCTTCTCTAAGCTCTTAGGTACGTTGCTTAATGTTGAACCTCCATGCAGCGAGTCACACGGTATGCGCTCCTTCATTTCATATAATTGTGAATTATTATTACCTTAATTGAAAAAATTTTAAATTTTTTTAGCATGACTTAGTGTCGGCTCCTCTTTTCATCTTCATTAGCCTTCTCCAATTATTCCTTGACTTCTTGTGACCTTCTTTCTTCCTTAATTCACTTCTCGTCATGAAGATGAATCCATGTGCAGATTTGAAATGTCGAAAACTGTTTTATGGTACTGTGGATGATCCGGTTTCTACAAATAACAACAACCACGAGAATTTAAGAACCATTAATAATATTTTAATTATGCACCAATATCTAGACTAACTCAATATTTTGTTATAAATAGAAGGGTTTTCCCATTCATTTAACACCTTTTTTTGCATAAATATCACTCTGGATCTATACTTTTGGTCTGACTATTGATCCACCATCATAATCATATTCTGCTACCATTTTTGTCTGGGTTTTCTCACCATCAAGAGAGAGGAATTCTAGATATAAAGTGCTGAGGACTTACAAGAACCCATCACATTGAGGATAACTAGGAACACCATCCTGTGTTTTCCTCCCAGGTGCCCTTAATACAAAATTCATTCAACATATTATTGTCTTGTCTATTGGATGCATGGAGTAAATCTTGTTGTTTCTACTGTTTAATGTCTTCTAATGCATAACTCTAGATTTTTGTAGCATTTATCTTGATCACCTAACTACCAATCTGAAGATATTGGCAGTCATATTTTCTGTTAGATCTATTTTTTATGCACAGCTAAAGTGGTATTTTTTCGTACGCTTGGAATTAACATTCATACTAACAGCTTTGTACCCTAACATAGGAGTATATCCCCTAGAGCAAGGTTCCGTGAGTACAATAGAACATCCTCCTTGCTTATTTTGATATGAATCTTTTTATGTTGATCCAAAAATACCTTCTAGTGGCATATTTTTATCTTTTTCAAACCAAAATCATTTCCTTTCTCCATTTTTTTTGCCAAATTGAGGCAGATATTGCGTCAGCGCCCTAACCTAAGGTATGAATTCCTTGACACTAAAAAGTAGCAATTAAATATAATGGTAATATGTAGGTTTCTCGACGTCAAATTTGTGGATTAGCCCCTATTATGATTTGATCCCCTTCTCCAACTGCCCATACTAACCATACACTACCAAAGTGAAAGTCATCTCCAGTGATTTCCAGACTATATACCCGTTATGGATAGTTTTTTTTTCCTTTATATCTCATTATTCCATGTTAAGGTGTTCAATGTTCTTTTGATATATCACCTACCTCCAAAGTCCCTATTTGGAAATAATATTCCTTGGAATTTTGGTAGCTAGAAATTTTCCAAAGAAGTGAATGTCTTTGAAATCCCAACCTCTAGTTTCTTTTGGTTCACACAAGGACTAGCATTTGACAAGTATAATACCCTCTTTCTTCCTCTTACTCGTCCACAAAAAAATTAAATAATTTATTTATAATTATTTCAATACCCATTAGGGATGTAGGTGTTATGAAAACAACTCCAAAAATATAAGAAAAGAGAGATCAACACCTTAGAAATCAACCACTTTGAGAAGGAAACCTCCAATACATTACATAAATGAACAATTCTTGGATGATACAAATGACCAAAACCTCCTTCTATATATAGGAGTCCATGGTGCCACATTATAATCCTAGCCGACCTAACAATAATAATGTAAGGGAAGAATAATAACATTATTGGGGTTACAGGGGTACAACAATAACAATAAGGGGGCTACACTAATAACCATAAGGGACTAAACTAGTAATATAGGGACCTAACATGCCCCTCTCCTTCAAAAATTGTTATCCTCAACGCTTGAGTATTTTTAGGTGCTTCAGTATAGAATTCTCATTCGCCCATGTAGAATCTTCAGTGGGTAATTTCTTCCACTTGATGAGATACTATGAAATTGATCAATTTTGTAGTTGTCGAGTTCTTGTTTCCGTGACTGCGTCAAGTTGCAATATGATTTTTCCTTCCTCATCAAGTTCTGGAAATATTGTTTGAACTGGAATATTTTCAACTATAACCTTCTTTAAGCATGAAACATGGAAAACTGGATGCACTCGCGAATAAGAATAAAGCTCCAATTTGTATGCCATAGTACTAATCTTTTTCAACACCTTGTAAAGACCATAGTACTTTGGCAATAATTTATTATCCTTCTTAGCTTTCTTGAGGGACATTTGTTTGTATGGTTGTAGCCGTAAAAATACCCACTATCCTATATCAAAACTTCTCTCATGTCCATGTTGATCTACCTGTTGTTTCATTCGATTTTGTGCCAAATTTAGGTTATCCTTTAAGAGTTTGAGAACTTCTTGTTGATGCTCAATGTCATCTTCCATTGCTTGAACCGTAGAATTTTATCTTAAATATGATGTAATGGATGGTGGATGATATCCATAAAGTTCCATAAATGTGGTAATTTTTTCTATAGTATGGAAGGAAGTGTTATACCACCATTCAACGAGAGGTAACCACTTGACCCATTATGTTTGTTTATTAGATACAAAACAACGAAGATACCCTTCCAAACATTTATTCACTATCTCAGTTTGACCATCAGATTGAGGATAATAAGATTAGTTATGAGCTAATTGAGTACCCAAAAAATAAAATAACTCCGTCCAAAAATTTCCAGTAAAATGGGATCTCTGTCTCTCACAATAATCTTTGGGTTTCCATGTAGCTTTTGAATTGTGTCCATAAATGTAGTAGCAACTGTACATTCTTTAAATGGATGAGATAATGCACAAAAGTGTGCATAATTGGTAAGTATATCAACTACCACCATGATGACACTCTTTCCTTCAGACTTAGGTAAACCTGTGATAAAATCCATTGAAATCTCCTCCCAATGTTGACTTGGAATGGATAAAGGTTGTGGAAGACCCAGAGTCTTAATTGTCTCAAGTTTATTTTGCTAGAAAACCAAACATTCTGCCACAAACTTTTGAATATCAGATTTAAGGCCATCCCAAAAAAACTCTTTCTTCACCCTGTGGTAAGTTTTTAAAAATCTTGAGTGTCCTCCTAAAGGAGAAGTGTGCAATTCCAAAAGAATCTTTTGTTTTAGTTGGGAATTCCTACAAAGATATAAGCAATATTTGTACCATAAGGAATAATTTTTCCAACTTAATGTATTAGATGTACTATGATCTTGTTGCAACTTTTGAATGAGTTTCCACACTTCTTCTTCCTTCTTCCATTCATCCCTTTCTTCGGTTATACAATATGGTTGGATAATAGAAATGGCACAAAGCAATGCTTCCACCTCTTCATTATTTCTTGAGAGTGCATCTGCAACAACATTTAGCTTCCATTTTTTGTAGATTATTTCAAATTCATAACCCAACATAATTGTGACCCATTTTTGCTGCTCTTCTGAAGGTAGCATTTGTTCCAAAAAGTTTTTAATACTACCATGATGAGTTTTTACCTTGAAGTGTCTTCCCATTAGGTAAGTTCACCATTTCTTTAGTGCATGTAGTATTACTAACATTTCCTTCTCATAAATAGATTTTTGTAAATACTTTCCTTTGTTGGATGACTTTCAAAAGCAATGGGTCTTCCTTCTTGCATCAAAACAACACCAATTCCATTTCCTAAGGCATCACATTCCACAATAAAGGTTTTTGTGAAGTCTAGCGTAGCTAAGACTAGTGCTAGGCACATTGCCTCTTTAATATGTTCAAAGGCCTTAGTTGCTTCATGAGTCCATGAAAATGCATCTTTCTTCAATAATGATATTAGAGGTGCTTCTATTCTCCCATAATTCTTAACAAACTTGTGATAATATGTTTTTAACCCGAGAAATCCTCGCTACCGCTTTATGGTTGTCGGGAATTTCCATTCCTTAATGGCTTTAATTTTTTTAGGGTCTACCTTAACACCCTCATGAGATACAATATGACCCGGACATTCCACCTCTTGTACTCCGAAGAAACATTTGGATGTTTTTTCATATAATTGTTTCTCCTGCAATAGTTTGAGCACCCTATCAACATGTTGAACATGATCCTTCCAAGACCTGTTGTAGATTAGTATATCATCAAAAATACTAGCACAAATTTTCTAAGGAAGGGTTTGAAAATGGAATTCATCAACCCTTGAAATGTAGAAGGTTCATTGGTAAGGCCAAAAGGCATGACCAATAATTCATAATGACCCTCATGAGTTTAGAATGATGTTTTCGGAATATATTCAATCTTCATTATAATTTGATGATATCCTGAATGAAGATCCAAATTGGTAAAATAAATTGCTCCATGTAATTCATCCAATAATTCATCAATCACAGGAATTGGAAATTTATCTTTAATGGTGAGCTTATTGAGCTCCCTATAATCCAGAAACATGCACCATGATCCATCCTTCTTGTGCACCAATACTACTGGAGCAGTGAAAGAACTTTGACTAGGTTGAATTATACCAGCCTCTAACATTTCTGCAATCATATGTACAATTTCGATCTTATGGACATAAATTATATCTACAAGGCCTGATGTTTGGAGGAACACTTCCTGGAATCAAATGAATAGCAGGATCATGATCATGAATAGGTGGGAGTTATTTGGGAGTTCCAAACACTTTGGAATGATTGTCCAAGAATTTTTGAAGATCTACAAAAATATATGATTTTGATGCTGGAACTTCTAGTGAGAATAATTGTGCAATTACACCTCATTGTTATTTATTCAGAAGCTTTGTCATGGCATTGGAGCTTATTATATTTCCAGGCTTCCCTGTGATACCCCATAATTCGACTTCCTTTCCTTCTGAAAAAAATTTCAAGAAAAGTTCATGAAAATTAAAAGCTACCGTCCCCAAAGATTGTCACCATTGTACTCCTAGTACAACATCAACACCTCCCATTGGAATGGAAAGAATTGGAGTATTCAATACATATTTGACAGCAGGTATAACCCATAGTCCCTGTTACTCTCTTTTTCAATATGTTGTGTGCTTTAAATGCCTCCAAAATTTCACCCAAATAAAATCCAACAATCGGGCAATCTCACTTTGCTCTTATCTCTTGAACTGGAAATTTAACTATACCTGTGTGCTTTTAATATCTCAATCTGAGATTGAGATATTAAATTAATTTCCTCTTATATTTATAAACCCACACATTGCAATAACCTAGATTCTAATCTCTTCTATGAAAGAAAACTTTGTTATAAACCCTCGAAGCATATAAAATACTCCTTTAATAATATCACCCTTGTTTCTTTTGAATAATGCGCCGAGACTATATCTCACTTTTCCTTCAAAGGTTATAAAACCCCTCCATGCATATAATATGCCACTTTACTAAAACCCAATTCCATAAAGGTATAACAGCTATGTCAAAGCTAATCCTCATTAAACCAAACGATCCTATATTAAAGGTTGGGTCCCACCTATTTTATTCAATTCCTTAACAACTCGACCCCCTTTAACCCTTACTTGTTCAAATATTAACATAATGGTGTCCAGCCCATAGCATATTTCGACTACAGTTGAAACCCCTTTTTTATAAACTTTCTCAAAGGTTCGTAAGCCGACTTCAAACCTTTGATCTACACACATTCCCGAACTTATAACCCCAACTCCGTTAATCCTATTACCGTGAAAATTTAGTATATATTGCACCATAGCCCCACACATCAAAATTATCAAATAAATGTTCAAAATGGAAAAAAATACTGGGCCATACCTTAGATTAAACCCCGAGCAAGTTGTTGTGCGATTACCATTCGATCAACCAGCCTCCATATCAAACGACGCTCATCAATATTGCATTATTTTGCTCGTCGGACCTTAAAACTCTAGAGTAACGCAAAATGGGTAGTTTCAGGCGAGTGACATGGCACAACAACATTGGATCGGTTTTTTTTGAGTGGGTTCACCTCCGCCCAAAAGCGGTGCGAAATAAGCTGTTTTGGTTCACAAAACCGCTCCTGGATTTGGTACAGTGTCTACCAAAGCTCCACACGAATTCACTTATTTCTTTGTTAATGTCGTGTCTCGCCTTTAACAAGGAAATCCTTCTCATTCAAAAAATACCTTCAGTTCAATAGACAAAGGTTAGCACTTCATTTAAACAGGGCATGAAAATAATTTCGCCCCTCCACGGAGCCCTTATTCGGCCTTCTCCAATATAAAATGGGCACGTTCAACTCAACCACCGAAACATGAACTCGAAGACAGGCAGGGAAACTACGAGAATTTCACATCGTGTTTATCCACATTATACACAGAAATTGAAAGTTCAAAATCCCTCTGATTTAAGCACCTTCACACAGAGACTGGGTATATTAACTACAACACACAGAGATTCAATGAGCATATACTTTTATTCAACATGAAACAAATGCGAAAAAATTCAATATTTACTGTGAAAATCCCCTTTCACACAGACCGCGGAGACATACATTCAATGTCCTGTCAATATCCTACTCCAGTGCTTATTTAGGTTTAAGATACTCTCTACATAGAGTCGAGCCAAACAATACCCATACAATGCTTAATCCCATAATCAACCTTTCAATGGTAACAGAACACAAGGCCATTCTATCGCAGGGTCTTATTCACACCTATTTAACTGAACCTCGACATTCTTCTCACAGGATTAATCAATCAACACAAAGACATTTAGGAACACTTTATTTCATAATATGCACATGAATTTACTTACAAAACTCTTAATTGGCCAGGTCTTCAAGTCAAGTGGCCCTCCTATAACATTGCTCTGTACAACTCTACAGGTTTTCCAAGTCTGCAGCTCTATGCAGCTCTATGCAGGACTGCCTATTTTTGCCTCTGAAACTTATTTTTATACAACTACCACCAATGAATTGATTCAGATTCTTTTATGACTCAACAAACTCTCCAATTTACTACAGTTCTAAAATTAGACTAAGTCCTAAACTGAAACTGACTATCTCTTCATATGCCCACTAATAATTCGGGTAGTTCCATTTTCTCCACAATTAACTAAAAATAACTCAAATATGAATAATTTCATAGGGAAACAAAAACATAAGACCCCCCTTATGTTTATTTATGTACAAATATTGTCTTGAGCCTAATACCCCTGCATCAATATTCCCCCATGGTTAGCTCAATATTATGGCATTTTCCAGAGCAATTTATAGTTCCTCCATTTGTGACCATCACTTGACATTCTGGTGCTAGGTATAGGAAACAATTCAATTCCTTGGCTACCTTACAATGAGTAAAATTATGGTTACTACCCGAATCAGTCAACATTATTACATTTTTCTTCTTGATATGTCCTTCTATCTTGAGAGTTTGAGGAGTGGTAATTCCTGCCAATGCATTACACGATATGGTCGGACTCATTTCTTCCTCTTCTAGGGTTGGTTCCTGGTGTATATCCTCTTCTTTTGAAGATTCTTGTTCATTTTATTCTTCCTCTTCACAATCTATGTAAAATAATTTATTCTCAGCACACTTATGACCTTTAGTGTATTTTCTATCATAAGTGTAACAAAGCCCTTTTGCTCTTTTTTCTTCCAATTGTTGTGGTGGCAACCTTGTAGGTTGTGGAAGTCTAGGAGTAGCAACACTTCCATCTTTATATATGTGAGTGGTAGGCTTCCTTGTCACCATAATTTTACATTAATTTTTTCTTGCCAACTTGAATGAATTTTCCAATGGATGAAGTTCCCGAACGCTAACTTCATGTAGGATGTTATCCTTTAAAGTCCCTTTGAAGACATCAATCATGTGTTCCTCTGGAATATCAGCTACCCTTATATTAAATTTTTGGAAGTCCTCAATGTTCTCCACCACTAAACCCTTTTGTTTGAGATTTATCAATTGGCTAAACAAGGTGTTTATTTTTGTATCCTCATAATGTGCTATCATTTCCTCCATAAAAATTGACCAAGTGACAAATTTTTTATGGGAGTAAAGACATATATACCATACAAATGTATTTTTTTTTAAATGTAATGTTTCAATGCATACCTTTTGTGTGTTTTGCACATTATTAAGATCAAAATATTGCTCCATTTGTAGTATCCATGTTACGGGATCCTTGCCATCAAACTTCCTCATATCCATATTTGGAATATGGTGGTTCTTCTATCCAACATTAGAGTTTATGAAATCACGATTAACATTTATTTTATTTTTATCATGTGTTTCCTCTACTATATTTTCACCATTAGGAAATATTTCTTGTATCATCTTTTCCAAACCTTCGATGTCTACTTTTAGATCATTCTTCATGTTTTCCATGTTGTCTTTCATTTTCTCATCGATCTTAGCTTCCATGTCATCCATCTTGGCTTCCATGCCAACTTTCATGCCATCCATCTTATCTTCCAAAACATTCATCTTAGCTTCCACACCTTTCTTCAAACCATCCATCCTAGTTTCCATGCCTTTCTTCAAAACTTCCATTTCATTTTTTTTTGCTCTTTGCGATAGCGAAATTTGATGCACTTTCTCTTGTAATTTTGATATCTCATGTTGCATTTCTTCATCTTCATGAGTCATAGTAGAGCCTTTTTAAGGCTTAATGGGTGTTGAATTATTTTTAGGGGGAATTTTAGAACCCAATAATGATATCTATTCTTCAATATGCCTTTGGAATAAATTCGAACTAATTTTTTCAAACGAGACTGATGTAATTCAAAAAAAATACACACCTTTTTCTTTCTTTTGAGGAGCTCGATATTGAAACTGAATTATCTCTATGATTTTGGATCTTAAATATCTGAAATTGGGCCCTGTAGTATCTCTCTGAATATTCTTTCAAATTCCAGAGGTCTAACTTTATTTGAATTCTTCAAGAAAAAGTTATGCCAAATCTCCCACAATGACATAATTATGGACTACTTCAGTAGAGAGACATTGTACGACATACCACATGTCACTGTTTCCTCATTTGGCTCTGAAATTGATATCAAGGAAACCAAATTTTGTTTACTTGCGATCACTTTTTACATAAATACAATCCAATGCTTAGAGAGAGAGTTATGAATATTTTCCCACGGTCACCTCTTTGATATGAAATTGTTGTGTAACCAGCTCCAAAAATAGAAGAAAAGAGATATCAACGCCTTAGAAATGAGCCACTTCGAGGGGGCAACCTCCAATACATTACATAAATGAACAATTCTTGGATGATACAATTTACAAAACCTCCTTTTCTATATATAGGAGTCCATGGGGCCATAATGTAATCCTAGTGGGCCACAATGTAATCCTAGCCGACCTAACAATAATAATTTAAGGGCACAATAATAACAAAATGGGGGTTACAAGGGTACAATAATAATAATAAGGGGGTTACACTAACAATAATAACGGACTATACTAGTGATATAGGGACCTAACATGCCCCTCTCCTTCAAAAAAGTGTTGTCCTCAATTCTTGAGTAGCTCCGGGTGCTTCTGTATAAAATTCTCATCCTCCCATGTAGAATCTTCAGTGGGTAAGTTCTTCCACTTGATGAGATACTCTGAAATTGATCGATTCCGTAGTTGTCGAGTTCTTTTTTCCATGACTGCTTCAGGTTCCAATATGATTTTCCCTTTCCCATCAAGTTCTGGCAATACTGTTTGAACTGGAAGATTTTCACCTATAACCTTCTTTAAGCATGAAACATGGAAAACTGGATGTACTCGCGAAGAAGCAGGAAGCTCCAATTTGTATGCCATAGTACCAATCTTTTGCAACACCTTGTAAGGACCATAGTACTTTGGCGATAATTTATTATCCTTCTTAGCTTGTTTGAGGGACATTTTTTTATATGGTTGTAGCCGTAAAAATACCCAATCTCCTATATCAAAACTTCTCTCGCTGCGATGTTGATCTGCCTGTTGTTTCATTCGATTTTGTGCCAAATTCAGGTTATCCTTTAAGAGTTGGAGAACTTCTTGCCGATGCTCGATGTGATCTTCCACTGCTTGAACCTTCAAATTTTCCCTTAAAGATGATGTGATGGATGGTGGATGAGGATTCATAAAGTTACAAATGGGGTCATTTTAAAATCCAATATTGATATCTATTCTACAAGTTGCCCTTGGAATCAATTCAACTTGATTCTTCAAACAAGACTTATGTAATTCGGAAAAAAAAAAATACACACCTTTTACTAGCTTTTAGGAGCTCGATATTGAAATTGAATTATCTCTGTAATTGAAAATCTTCGATATCTCAAATTCAGCCCTGTAGTAGCCCTCTGAAGCTTCTTTCAAATGCCACAGGTCTGACCCGATTTGGATTCTCCAAGACAAATTTGTGTCCAATCTCCCACAATGACCTAATTTTGGACTGGTTCAGTAGAGCGAACTTGTACGACTTGCCACGTGTCACTGTTTTGTTCTTTGTCTCTGAAATTGATAGCCAAGAAACTAAAGGCCGTGTACTTGCGGCCACTTTTGACGGCACTCCAATCCAATCTCCAGAGAGAGTTATTGAACTTTTCCCACGATCACCTCTTTGAGATGAAATTCAGGAGCCTGAAAAAGCACTACCTTCCACAGATCATATCTCCAAAAATATTGCGAACCAAGCTCTGAAATTTTTGACGAATTTCCTCAGGATTTCAGCTTCGCACCATATGAATTTCAGATTCTGAACCTTCGTAGAAATTTTTTTACAGCGCAAATGCCACGATGACCTGTTTAGGAGCCTGAAAAAATACCTAACTTCCACAGATCATATCTCCGAAAATATTGCGAACCAAGCTCTGAAATTTTTAGAAAATCATTCCTCAGATTTCAGTCATGACCTCAAAATTTCAGCTTCGAAACTTCGTAGAAAAAAAGTTATAAAGGAAAATGCCACGATGACCTGTTTGGAGCAGCGAGTCCCTAGAATCCAAACTCGATTCCAAATGTTGTGTAACCAGCTCCAAAAAATAAAGTGATATAGATATGAACGTCTAGAAATAGGCAGAGTCGAGGGGGCAACCTCCAATACATTACATAAATGAACAATTCTTGGATGATACAGTTTACAAAACCTCCTTTCTATATATAGGAGTCCATGTGGCCATAATGTAATCCTAAAGGGCCACAATGTAATCCTAGCCGACCTAACAATAATAATTTAAGGGCACAATAATAACAAAATGGGGGTTACAAGGGTACAATAATAACAATAAGGGGTTTACACTAATAATAACAAGGGGCTATACTAGTGATATAGACTCATAAATTCGGGACCTTGAAAAATCCCTAACTTCCATAGACCCTGTCTCCGAAAATATTGCGAATGAAGCTCTAAAATTTTTCCATGACGTTCTTCAGGATTGCGGCTTCGCTCTATAAAAATTTCAGCTTCTGAACCCTTGTAGGAAAATCATTATAGCGAGAGTTCCACAATGACCTATTTAGGTTAAATTTAGGAGCCTGCAAATATCCCTTACTTGCACAGATCATATCTTCGAAAATATTTCCAACCAGGAACTGAAATCTTTCCACAACATTCCTCAGGATTTCGACTTCACTCTGTAAAAATATCAACTTCTAAACCTTCATAGAAAATAAGTTATAGCAAAAATTCCACGATTATCTGTTTGGAGTAGTGAAACCTTAGAATCCAAAGCTCTGATACCAAATGTTATGAAACCAACTCCAAAAATAGAAGAAAAGAGAGATCAACACCTTATAAATCAGCCACTTCGAGGGGTAATCCTCCAATACATTACATAAATGAACAATTCTTGGATGATACAAATGACCAAAACCTACTTCTATATATAGGAGTCCATGGGGCCACAATATAATCCTAGCCGACCTAACAATAATAATGTAAGGGAAGAATAATAACATTATTGGGGTTACAGGGGTACAACAATAACAATAAGGGGGCTGCACTAATAACAATAAGGGACTAAACTATTAATATAGGGACATAATAGTATGACATTATATGCCAATAGATTGGACTTTATTCCAACAATGCCTTGGTCAATGACAATCTGTCTCCTAAGAAAGCCATTGATTACACAACTAGTTAGTTTTTTTTCCTATATTCTTTATCAACCACTTCTAGTGATTCTTGAAATGTGGATACTTAAAGCCTTCTTGCAAATTTGAGCTCTAAAATGAGAAGACATACAAGATCATTCTAAGTTATTCCTCCTCTACCAAATTAAAACCAAGTGAAGATTTCTACATATTGATCTCCATCCCAAAAACTCTACAATATAGGTGAAGGGTTCTATTAACTTATTTAAATATGGTCAAAGTGAAATTATTCAATGGTCTGATTAAATCTCATTGATGAGGACATGATTCTGCCAATCGATGTTGCATCTTTCCATTAACAATGTTTACTTGTGTAATACAGTGTTGTCTCTTATTTTGTGTTATTTTGAATTTTCTCTCAGTGTTGCAATTGGAATATATGATATTAATTTATGGCTTGAAATTATACTTGCTGAGATACTATTATTTTTCTCTATTGTATTGTTATTTTTGGTCCTTTGGGTGCTTTCTTCTTGTTTTTATTTACTAGTTGAAGAGATTGGTAATTTTAGATTTTACCATATTTCTTATTGGTTCTATGTAGATTTAATTGACAAATAATAGGTTGTTTCTATTTTTGGTACATCTGTGAAGTTTTTGGTACATGAGATTGTGATCTAGGTGGATATTGGTGGCCACCCACCTATTCCATTTGGACCCCCACCATCGGTTCTTTCGGTTTTGCACTTTCATCACAACTTACTATTTTTAGCAGGTTTTCAATTCTTAAACTTTCGGAGCCGTTTTGGGGCCTAATGATGCATGTGGATATTGGTGGTCACCCACCTATTCTATTTGAACCCCCACCATCAGTTATTTTAGTTTTTTAGTTACAACACCACTTACTATTTTTAGCATTTTTTCAGGTCCTGAACTTCTGGAGCCTTTTTGAGGCCCTAAATGAATTTTTTTGGAAAACCAAGAGCAACATCAATCGATGGACCTATGTTGCTCACACTGAAATTTTTACTCCTCAAATAGATATTTCTAACGAGGTATGATGCATGGGAAACAAATATCGCATGCCAAAGTTATGTCCCTGGGAAGTTGAAACACCAATTTACCCAAATGGGGCCCATAGTTTTGGTGCTTCATCTCCTAGGGTTAGGTTTTTGGACATTTAGAGTTTTCCGTTGTTTCTAAATAATAAACAGGCCCTCGAGACTCATTGTAACATAGTTAAGAGGCCTATAGCCGCCACATCTCTTCTCAGATAAGTTACCAATGCCCTAAATATTTTATTTCCATTATGTCTGTAAGCATATTTATGTTATTTGATATTAATGAAATGAAGCATTATTTCAGTTGCATATCATTTTTTATGTCTATTTATATATTTTATTGCATTCCTGCAAAAATTCGGATTAGTGATATCAGAGTGGTCTGCTCTTTCTTTGTTTTTCTTTGCATGTCCCCAATGCGGTTAGGGTATAAGGAGTTAGGGCTCGATCTAGTTGAACCCTTGCAAGATCAGCCTCACAAAACCTGACGACCTCCCATGGTGGAAGAAAAGAAAGATGAGGGAGCAGGAGATCCTATCAAAATATTTCTCAAGGAGACCCTCGAGAAACAAAGGAACATGATGATGGATAAATTTTCTCAAATCCTTCAATGACATGCCACCTACGACACATCTACATCCAACAGTCACTCTGGATGTGCCACTCCCTTAAAGGTACAGGTAAACTTTGACATTCCTGCATTTGAAGGCCAGGTAGCTATAGACGCCGTAGATATATGGTTGAATTTAATGGAAGGGTATTTCTCGGTCCATGATTTCTTTGATTGAGAAAATATTATTTTTGCACTCCTCAAAGCTGCCCCCCATGTCAAAGACTAGTGGGAAACCTACTGTGAGCAAAAGGACAGGACATAACCCTCTCTGTTCTCAAACGTACCCACTTCTAATTTGTTCCGAGATGGCATCAAGGAACAATATTACCCCGTGGGTAGCTATGAGGACAAGTACATCCAATGGAGCACGATGTGGCAACAAAGGGATCAAGATGTGCACGAACTGACGAATTTGTTCCATACCCTATGCAAAAAGTTGGGTATTAAAGATTCAGAGAGAAATTTGGTGCTCAAGTACCATAGCTGTCTTCACAGACATATTCAGGAGGAAATGGAGTTCCTTGAAATTACATCGCTTGGCATGACATTTCTCTTTGCCGCCAAGATCGAGCAGAAATTTAAGCAGAAGAAGCGAGACTTTAGATCCGCAAATCTGAATCTACTGAAAGGCGCCACTGAACCACAAAACAAGGGGTAAGGCCAAAGCAGGGTGACTCAGAAAAACACCAAAAATCCAAATAAGGACATGGGGAAGCGGTGTGAATTTCATAACAGTCCCACTCACAACAAAAACGAGTGTCGGGCCAAAAAATCGTTGGCGGCCAAACTTAAGGCACCCAAATTAGATGCATGCTCTGATCCCGAGTCAGAACCAGAAAAATGAAATCACAAAGGGAAGCATATCATTGAAGTGGATCCCAGTTCCATTGTTACGACCACCAAGATCTAGAGGGAGAATCCCGAGGATGCATGGGAGAGGGAGTGCCTCTTCCATTGACAGATGTGGGTGAAGGGTTCTCCACTACAATTCCTTGTCGATAGCGGAAGTCACCTCATTTTAGTAGAGGTTTTGAAGAAGCTCAAACTAATGACCATAGCACACCCACAGTTGTATACCATCAGGTGGCTTCACCTAGGGAGAGATCTCCATGTCTTCTAGCAGTGCCGCCTTCTGTACAGTATCAAGCCATTCACGGATGAGGTATTGTGTGATGTTGCTCCTCTTGATGTAGTTGATGTATTATTGGGCCAACCATACTTGTGGAGGTGACATATTGTGTATGAGTGTAGGCCCCGTGCTGGTATTATTACTTTGGGAAATAAATTGTACAAGATACCGGAGGTAGTACCGCCTCCTGTCATCTCTTTAACTACTGCTAAACAACGCAGTAAGATTGTTTCCAAAACCAAGAAATTTATTTTCCTTACAACTCGCTCACAAGGAAAGAAGAATATTGTGGCCACAATCTCAAAATAGGGCTCCCCTGCACAGCTGCAGCATATGGACAAAGTCTTGGAGGAATATAAGGACATTTTCTCCTCACTCGCAGAGGTTCCTCTACACTGTCTGGACAAGCACTCCATTGATCTGACTCCCGACGCACCGCCGCTTGATATTTCCATAACTCATGCAACTACACAGGTAGAATCCACACATGTAATATCTAAGGCTGATAGAGAAACCAATTTTACTAAATGCATCCAACATGTTTTCCCGCAGGTCCATGACATCTTCGACAAATATAATACCCAGTTCAACAGAATTTTCCTCATCTCATGGAGGATCTCAACGCAATGGGGACCATTGCTTCCTAAGGGGGGATGAATGATCCAAGTGGATATTGGTGTCCACCCACCTATTCCATTTGGACCCCCACCATCGGTTGTTTCAGTTTTTCACTTTCAGCACAACTTATTATTTTTAGCAGGCTTTTGGTTCCTGAACTTCTGAAGCCGTTTTGGGGCCTAATGATCCAGGTGGATATTATTGGTCACCAAACTATTCCATTTGAACCCCCACCATCAGTTCTTTTAGTTTTTCAAATTCAACAACACTTACTATTTTTAGCATTTTTTCGGGTCCTGAACTTTCGAAGCCATTTTGAGGCCCTAAATGACAGTTTTTGGAAAAACACGAGCAACATGGGTTCATGGATCAACGTTTCTCACACTGAAAGTTTTACTCTTTGGATAGATTGTTCTAATGAGGTATGATGTGTGTGAAATGGAGATCATATGCCAAAGTTACGTCCCCGTGAAGTTGAAACACCAATTTACCCAAACGGGGCCCATAGTTTGGCGCTTCATCTCCTAGGGTTAGGTTTTTGGATGTTTAGAGTTTTCCATTGTTTCTTAATAATAAATAGGCCCTCAAGCCTCATTTTAACACAGTTCAGAGGCCTGTAGCCACCACATATTTTCTCAGAGATAAGATACTAGCACCCTAGCTTTTTTATTTCCATTATGCTATAAGCATATTTCTGTTATTTGATATTAATGAAATGGAGCATTATTTCCATTGCATATGTGTGTTTATGTCTATTTATGTATTTTATTGCATTTCTGCATAAATTCGGATCAAATTGACTTTCTATAATGTGTAGCTCCATAAGATTCAGATAGAACCTTCATTGAAAACTATCAGGGGGGTTTCAAATTCACATTGGATAACACCCTCCTTTGGGATGAAAATTTTAACAAAATCAATAATAGAGAAACCATGAGTGACGTCACCAAAATTTGTAGCCTCATCAAGATCTTCCATCCCCTCATCAAGCTCAAGAATCTATGCACCAAAGACGTCCTATGGAAATGATCATTTATGAAACACAACCACATTAAAACCTTTAGTGAGAACAACCAAATATAAAGCTTATTCAAGGTCTTCAATCCCCTTATCAAGGTTAACTATGCCTGGATCAAAGCCAACAACACAAAAAATTTCAATGACAACACCAAACTCTGCAGCTTCTTCAAGGTCTTCTAACCCATATTCAAAGTCAACATTGTCTGCATCAAAGTCCTCACCATTGTCATCCATGCAGTCATCAAAACCATTGTTTCAATATTCCATCTCAAAACTAAGTCATAAGAATTCAATACAATTTGTCTTTTTATAATTCCTTGTTGTTGAACATATATAGATTTATCCGAACAATGAAAAGAGTGAAAGTCAACAACATATTTACTCTATACTAATCATGTTTATGTGGCTTTCTAAAATTTAAGCTTTCCATTTGTTCTTTAAAGGACGATCTAATACTAGAGATATTTTTTTCTAGTTCGGAAAAATAACCCATGCCTCAGGGGTCCTAAATTGCAAGGGGGGGGAACATATGATTCATGATGCTGATGGAAGCAAGAAGGATGCAAGTAAAGTTTTGTGGAGATGTCATTTTGTAAACAAGGATAAATTCCAATGTCTCATATATATTTTCCATGTTTGAATGAAAAGAAAGTTCTATGGTTAATGTTCCTTTGTCTGCAACTACATGTAGAAAATTCCCACCAACTTCTAGATTTTCCCTATTGGTCTATGAAAATTTGTAATTGAACCAGATAAGAGCTTTACTAAGAAATCATAGAAAATATTTCAAAATGTTATGCCTAAGGAATACTATTTCTTTGCCATATAACTAGTAGAAAATGATGAAATTAGTGACTAGGTGACTAAAAAAGTTAGTCACCACAGTTATTTCAAGTGAATTACTACTAAATTTGAGCAATTTTAAGTGACTGAACTAAAAATGACTAACTTAAACGACTAATTTAGTGTAGGGATAAAATATACGACTAAATAATAAGTGACTAAACTAAAAACGACTAACATAAATGACTAATTTAGTCTAGGATTAGAATATATGACTAGATAATAAGTGACCAAATTAATAATGATCAACATAAATGACTATTATAGTCCAAGAATAAAAATATGAGCAAATAATAAGTACAACAAGTATATGAATTAGTCATTTATGTTAGTAATTTTTAATTGTCTCACTCTAGAAATGGAAAATTGAAATTTTGATATTGAAATGTTACATTTCACTACAGGGGTCTTTCAATCCAGCTGCACTGTTAAAATTTAGAGACAAATGGGTCTATGAATCCATCTACAGTGTTAAAATTATGAATACTCTTTTGTCTCTAAACTTTAACATTGCAAATGGATTCAAAGACCCCCTTCTTTGAATCCATATGTAGTGTTAAATTTAGAGACAAAGGGGTCTCCAAGTCCATCTGAAGTGCTAAAATTTAGAGACCCTCGTCCGCAATGTTAAAATTTAGGTAGATGGATTCAATGACCCCCTTAAAGGGGTCCATGAATCCATCTATAATGCTAAAATTAGAACACTTTTATACAGTCACTACTAAACCAACATAGAAGTTGTTATTAAAATGATTAACCACAACACATATTAACATAATCAATATCACTGTCATAAATAGAAAAAATAATATATAGTTATCATTAGAGTAACTTTAGCTACATTTGAGATGAATTGAAATGACTTCCACTCTAACCCAAGAGTATATTCAATATGTTGCAAGTCTATAATAATAACATATGATTTAGAAAGGGTCAAGGCATCTCTAAATACACATGTGGGGTGGTCGCACTCCTTGGGGAAACTGCCCTTCTAAATTGAAAGTCATGTTCTTTTTTACTTCTAGGAAAAGTTTATAGAGAAATCCAACACTGGTAATTAATCAAAGTGATTTGAGCTATACTTGAGATGAAATGGAATGATTGCCACTATAACCCAAAAGTATATCCAATATGTTGCTAGTATATACTAATAATACGTGATTTAGTAAGAAAGGTCAAGACATTTGGAAATACACTTGCGAGGTGGTCCTACTCTTTAGAGGCTTCTACTTTTCCAGTGTTATAAAGATAGGGCAAATGTCTCATCAAAAATTTGAACTTAACCAGGGGAAATAAAGAACTAAACAAATACTACAACATTAATAATAATCAATTAAACTAACCAACCAACCAACTAATTACTCTTTTTCCCTTGATAATATTTTTTACCCTAATTTATTATTGCTTTTGTCAAAATTTCTCCACAAATAAATATTACCCCTTCATGATATCTAACATAATTGTCTCTTTTACACATAAAAGTTTTATTTTTCCAACCCTTAATAAAATATTATTTTTATTTTGTTCACTCAAATATAAAATACATATTCAAATTTTGTTATAAAAATCACTAAATGAAAACCAGATTTGAAAACAATGCATATAAAAACCGTGAACATTATTTGTCAAAGGCACTAGAGAATCCCACCACACAGAGAGTTTAATAGCGTTCAAAAATCGCGCCTAATTTGTGGAAGCAGCAATGACATTAAAATTTTTGAAGACGACCTCTATGGAGCGTGGTGGGAAGTAGCAATCACATTAAAAAACGATTTGAGGAGGAAGGCCTCTATGGAGCGTGGCCGGAAGAATGAGGGAAATGGCATGCGGACGATGCACAGCTTAGCAGGAAGCAGCGATCAAATTAAAAAAACCGAGGAAGGCCTCTATGGAGCGTGGCAGGAAGAATGAGGGTAATGGGATGCCGACGATGCACAGTGTGGTGGGAAGAATGAGGGAAATGGCATGTTGATGATGCACAGAGTGGCCGGAAGAATGAGGGCAATGGCATGTTGATGATGCACAATCCGTGAGGACAAGGTAGTGGTATTTGAGAAGACTATTTTGCTTTAGCTATAACTCGACGAGACTAAATGGCACAAATCTAAATGACCCATTTCAAATCATTTTGGCGAGTCATATTAAGAGCAATGACCATTAGGGCTTTCAGAGCAGGATCAGCTTGAAGAAGAACTTAGACCTTATTGGAAAAAAATCGAGCCCATTTTTCCACACTTTTCGAGGCATCAATGGTTGATTCGAGTCTAGAGGTGTTAAATGAAACTCGGTCTTTACCTCTCGCTCTTGCTATGGTTCTACTCCTGGCTGTGAATAGAGGAACTCGGTATGAACAATGAAACTAAATGTAAATTGTGGGTGATTACTGCTGTTACCGATTTTTATGTATAAGATGATCATTCCTAACAATTTTAATTGGTAAATTGTGGGTGATTTCTGCTGTTACTGATTGTTTTTATGTATAAGATGATCATTCCTAACAATTTTAATTGGTGCAGGTTTCGTTGGGATGACCTTCGCTTATGGTCTATCATTGAACAAATTGTTTGTTAAAAGTATACAAAACCTAGAACACATCAAATAGTACATGCACATTCCTAGTGAGGCCCTAGCTATTATAGAAGATCACAGACCACCAGATAATGGATAAATTCGTGGCAATATGGAGTACCTAGCACAAACTGCCCCATACCACCAGGAAATAACTTTATGTACAAGTTCCAAGTGAAGGATCAGATAGGTAGATACTATTAATTTCCATCATTGTATCTGCAGAAAGCTGCATGGGGCTTTGAAAGGCTAAATGTAGCTAGCAGGGCCCTGATCCTTGTTCTATTCCCTCCGCCTAATGGTGATATAACTCTGCTTATAGGTGACTGGTACAAAACCAAAGTTTCAGTAAGTTATTAATCCATCCTTGAAACATGTACATATCTTGAAATTAAAAATGCTGGCTATGTTCAACTTCAGCCTGTCCACCATAATGCTCTCTTGCAACGTATCAATATCTGACTATATTCTATCTTTGGGCAGATCCTTGGAAGAACACTTGATGTGGGCAGATCTATTGGTAATCGTGATGTTGTTCACATTAATGGTCGTGGGCTACCAAATGAAATAGCAAATATACTGGAACAAGGTACTTATCGCTGATCTCTATCACAAGGCAATTTGTTAGATTTAGTATAGGTGTGTCTATCATTTCAACGATTCACAAGATCTTGTTTATTTTGATTTTATCTTATGGCTATTAAATACATTGCTTCTTCTCTTAAGATGTATCTAAAATGACCCATCTGTTCATTAAGTGTTTTGTGCCAATCTTTCAAAGTGATAATAAATGAATTCGTGATAATGACTATGCACCCATTTAGTTGGGATGCATTTATTTGATTAAACAGAGTTGGAGAAATCATTTTTAGGAATATTAGGATGTGAGAAGTAAATACTATGTTCAAAGCTACAATCGTGCAAAGAAATTCAAAACAAAACATGCAACAAGTTTTCAACAACATGGTAATAGCTCATCCTCTTACAATGATCATAATCGTGCAGAGACATTTCATACATGCTAAATATTTCCCAATCCATTTGAATATATGTAAGAAAATATAATGAATCAAGCACAATAGGGCAGAAAATACTAGCATGAGTTGAATTTGGCCAATGCAAGGATTCCAATAGAATCCTTTAGCGCAGGCTCAAATTATTTCATGAATCCAACACAATGAACAACCCAAACCCAAAAACCGACTCAAGAAAGTTAGTGCATAAATAAATACAGAAATCATCTCCTTACAATGCTATTCCTCCATCGAACCTAAAACTACCAAGGCATATGCATCCAACTCTCCTTCTAGATAGAATTACCAAACATCCAAAATTCTAGAAGCACTTCCTGTGAATAATTGAAGGGCCACACTCATCATATTCTAATTTTTAAATCCACATCTGCAATACACATAACAAGTGCAGATTTTTAGGCGAATCCAAAATTTTTTCCCTGATAAAATTAAAAAGCAATATTTATCAAAACTTAATTTTATCAAATTTGTATCAAATTGGCTTCGATGTCATTCTTATTATGTTGGGCCAACTATTGGGGATCTTGCGGTGGTGGAATTGTGTTTTTGATAAAATCTCCCACCCCATTATCCTCTAATACTATCGTGATCCTCCCTTTCCAAGAGACGATGTTAGAGGATCCCTCTCAATAGTGACCTACTCCCAATACTTGGTAGGCCATCCTTCTTCCCACAAAAACCTTGTAGTCCTTCACAATAGGCTGAAATGTACATATATTAATTTAAATCTAAGGATTCCATTTGTAGGTGAGGAAGAGAGTGGAGAAAGAAAAGAGACTTGGATAACTGATATAGGTCCACAAACAAATAAATCAATCACTCTGAACTCAAAAATAATACCTTCTGTATTGATACATATAGTGGTAAACCCAACTACGCTTGATTGGATCTATATTAATGAAGTTACCCCTCCTGATTTTATTTAGAAAAAATTTCGCTAGGGAATTTGTTTGGGCGTGAGGCCCCCAAGGCTCAGACAAACCCAAAGAGACATTAAAATCCCTCCCAGGATTATTATAAAGTTGTTTATGAGAGACTTTGAGAAGAAATAGTTCTAGAAGCTTACCCTATCTTGGTAGGGGTCATAGATATTTATAATGGAGAATTGTAACCCGAGATCAGAAGAAAAGACCTCGTCCCCGAGAGCCAGATCAGACCCCCAGGAATTTAGAAGTTTGATGCTCCAATCTCTGAATCCCAAATCCAATCCTCTCGATTTCCCAGATGCATCAAGGGCCAAAAAAGACCACCTAGGAAGAATTTGGGTTAAAAAATTCATCACCATGTCCCCTTCACCCATGTTTCTTTAAGCAAGATAATATCGCAATGCACTAAACTGAAGAGACTTTTTAGAGCCAGTTTTTTGTGGGCACTGGCCAACCCTCTACAGTTATAGGACATCAAAATCATCAAGAAACCATGATAGGGGACATCGTTGTTCTAAGCGCCCCTTTAAGGGATAATTTCTTGCCATCATCAATATCGAGATTTTCTTTCAACTTTGCTTTGGAGATGTTTGATTTTTTGCCTCTCGTTTTATTAGGAATAGAGGGTTCCAAGTGGATCCCAAGACCTCCAATAGGGATAACAATACCATATTTTTTGTCTCTCGGCTTGAGGTTATAATGAGGAATTTCAGTAGGGCACATAGTGCCCGAGGGATGCTCTTCAGGTAATAGGGGAATGTCGGATAAAGATAGCTCAGGAATGGCAGAGATGATACTTTCAAGAGCTATAAGATCAGAAACAAGGGAACATGACTCAAAAGGTTTATTGCTGGAGGGACTAAGCTTGAGACAAACAGACCAAGGAAATAAATTAACAGACATAGGAGTAGTAGGGGGAGTATTAGTACCCGCGGGAAGAGGTACCGGTTGCGTGAGTTCTGCTAGCGCTCAAATCTACCTAAGGCTGAAATAAGGTAAAACTCAAGGCTACATCAAACCACGCTCAGCCTCGTAGCTAGCCCTACGAGGACAGGAGAGGGCTCTCTCCGAGTCTATCTCGGCAAAGGATCTTCAAAGGGGCTGAGATGACTTATAATGAAAAATGAATACTGATTTTAGGCTAGTAAAGAGATAGGAATGTTTGATTTTGATTTTTTGGGTTTTCGCTGGAGAAATGGGGAAAACAAATTTTGGGTCCAGGGATAAGGTCAGACCTTTGCAGATTTCGAGTTGGGGCGAGGTAGGTGATTGTCTTGATGCTTTTGATTGGATATACGGACAGATTAGACCGACGAGGAGCTGAAGAGGGCAAAGAAGAACTTGGATCCTCTCCAAACAATCGAAAACATATAGAACTAAATGAATTCAAAGGCAGAGCACGGTAAACAATGGATTCAACCTCATCTACTCATTCAATTTAGTTCAGAAGCATATGAAAGGAATGGCATACATTAAACATGAAGAACTTACAGTAAACAGAGAGAAAACACCATCAAGAACAAAACACCACAAGGATCCCAACAAGTGCCGCAAAACCTCTGATCTTTCCTTAGCCAAAATATGAAAAATATGTACAATGGTGCCAAAAGTTTCCCAAGAGTCCAACCTATCCAACCTCTGAAAATGATTGAGAAATTACATCATATAGAGCATCCTAACCCCTTCCCATGCCTCTAGGGGTCGAATTCCTCCTTCTAGGAGCAGTTCCAACTAATTCTAAACAAGGAGCTAGAATCTAGGCAGCTAACAACTTGCCTCTAAAAGAGTGGAAACTGATTCATTTACATGATTTTCACTTTTTTGAGAGTGAATCTTCTAGAATAGGTAAAAATGAACCAAATTTACATGCCAAACATAAATTTACATCATAATAACTCAAAAATTTCATCCCCAAGCAAAACTGGTCCAAACTGGCCGAAACTCTGAGCTGGAAGTTGAAAATTCAGCCAAAAATTTAAGTGGGTCTCACCCCTGAAACAAGTGGGTCGCGCGCCTTTCAACCTGATTTTGAGGTACTTCCCAGCATCCAAATTGAGCTCATGATAGCTCGTTGGAAATATCTGGATGTTTTCTATCCAACCCAAGTGTAATTTCCCAATTTGGAGCTCATTTTCCCTGTCAAAAATCAAATCGCCCAACACTACTCCCAGCAGGTGCATCAATTCTCTTAAGACAACGGTATTTTTGACATTTCTCTAAAACCATGACACCTGTGTAAAAAGTGAAGGAGGTTTTTCTTCCTTGGCATGTTCTGGACAAAAACCGCTCTCAGTTTTCCAAAATTCATCTTTTATTGCTCTGAAACATCTTTTGAGTGAAACTTATCCCGATGTGTGAAACAAGGAATTTTGTCGAAATGAAGCGAAATGAAGGGGATAAGGGGCTTATAAATTCTTGGGGAAATTTTGGGAAGTAAGGAGGGATGTTAGGAAGCAGGGGAAAGTGGAATCTCAGAGATTGAGTGAGGGGAAGGGGTCCAAAAGGGCAAAACACAGGCCTAGCCTAGAAAATTGCCAAGTTGTGGCAAGAAACTAGGGTTTGTGCAAAAATGAGGAATTTGAGGGATATCAGTGATGGGAAGTGTTTAATAAGGTATATTAAGGATAGGGGAAGGTGTGTGAACATCAGGATACAAGTTTTTCCGATGATTTGACCATCCAAGAGAAATTACCTCCAAAACCCTAGGAGAGGGAAATGGACCTTACCTAGGCACAACTGAAGCATGAACAAGGTGTAAAATGACTCAATGGAACTTGAAATGATGATGAAAACCCTCTGAATGATGGCACACTCAGCTGAATGGTGACATGGACCGACATTTGGACAACTTTGACAGGAGTAAAAGCAACCCCTAGACCTAATGCCTAGTGACCAAATTTTGCTTGAAAACTCTTTGAAATGACAAAATTTGACCTTGACACCTTAAAATCACTTTGTAAGAGCACGTTTGATCACTGAAGGAAAGCTGCAAAGGATGACTCTAACATTGGCTCCAATGGGGATGGTAGCTCCTTGGAGGTGCCAAGAACGGCAGATCTTTGGGAGAGCAGACCAGTGCCTTCATCCATTGGGCGATGGAATCATTATTTGAACAGATAACACAAAACCTTTGACACATTTATTGAATGAAAACTTGACTGAAAACTGACTGAAACTTGACTCAAACCGACTCGATGGCAAACTGAAATAACTTGAAAAAACTGACTCAACAGACTTTACACCAAAGCTGCAATGAAACTGGAACAAGATGCTGCCCTTTGGCTGCTTATTTATTTACAAAATCTACCCTACTTTGCTGCAAAAATAATAGATCAGGTAATACTGAAATGCCAGATCAACCATTCAAGTAAACCGAAGAAGAATGCTGCTTGAGAGTGCTTCAACCAGGACACAGATGTAATTGCTGGCAGCCCTACATGCACGTAATGAGCCTGGTCATGTAAAAGACAGTTTGATTTGTCAGTCAAACTGAAAAAAATTTCCATGTACATCGCAATAGGATCACGAAAGCCAGACTCCGTTTGCTGCCCCAACTCTGCAATACATACCTCCAGCTGCACACTGTCAATGCAAACATCTGTAGGCAACTCTATTGTTTCTTGTTTTGAAGGAGGAAGAGTTTCCAAGAACTTTTTGGGATCTTGGAAATCATAAGACTGGATCTGATCATTTAAATCCTGAATTTCCTTCTCAATTCTTTCAACAACTAACTCACAGAAACTAGTTTTAGCTTCAAGAGGAAACTTCAGAGATTTCAAACATTGAAACAAGGCACTGAAAAAATCTTCATTAATTTCAAAATCTGCTAACTGATCTCTAACCTCTTTTACAACTTCAGAAAGAGTAGGGTTTGCCACATACCCTACCATTGCATGAGTGGATCAGCAAGCACTGGAATCTCTCCATCAAGCTGGAGTCGCCAGGTGAATGATTTCAGCCTTACGATTTCTGATCGTTGTTCACCATCAACCATCAGATCTAAACTTGATACATATACTGGGACAATTTACAAGTTAAATGCTACGATTACAAGTTAAACCGGAGATCGACTGAAGCAGTGTTTATCTACTTCGTTGATGCATAGCAACAGCGTTTCGAAGGCTACCTGGCGTGACTTCAGACTCCGTCTATATGAGCAAACGTTTTGCTGAGTTTCTCCCCCGGTGTAGTCGCCACTGTGTTAGCGCTCCGTCTACCCTTGGGGTACGAATTAAGGTAAAACTCAAGGCTACATCAAACCACGCTCAGCCTCGTAGCTAGCCCTACGAGGACAGGAGAGGGCTCTCTCCGGGTCTATCTCGGCAAAGGATCTATCTCGGCAAAGGATCTTGAAAGAGGACGAGATGACTTACGATAGGAGCTGATTTTAGGCTAGTAAAGAGATAGGTAAGTTTGATTTTAATTTTTTGGGTTTTCGCTGGAGAAATGGGAAAACAAATTTTGGGTCCGGGGATAAGGTCAGATCTTTGCAGATTTCGAGTTGGGGCGAGGTAGGTGACTGTCTTGATGCTTTTGATTGGATATACGGACAGATTAGACTGACGAGGAGCTGAAGAGGGCAAAGAAGAACTTGGATCCTCTCCAAACAGTCGAAAACATATAGAACTAAATGAATTCAAAGGCAGAGCACGGTAAACAATGGATTCAACCTCATCTACTCATTCAATTTAGTTCAAAAGAATATGAAAGGAATGGCATACATTAAACATGAAGAAGTTACAGTAAAAAGAGAGAAAACACCATCAAGAGAAAAACACCACAAGAATCCCAACAGGTGCCACAAAACCTCTGATCTTTCCTTAGCCAAAATATGAAAAAATATGTACAATGGTGCCAAAAGTCTACCAAGAGTCCAACCTCTCCAACCTCTGAAAATGATTGATAAATTGCATCATATGGTTATCCTAACCCTTCATGCCTCTTAGGTAGAATTCCTCATACAGGAGAAGCCGGTTCAACTAATTCTAAGCAGTAGCTAGAATCTGGGCATTGTTTCTTGCCTGCAAGAGTGGAAACTGATTCATTCACTTGATTTTTACTTTTTTAAGAGTGAATCTTCTAGAATAGGTAAAAATGAACCAAATTTACATGTCAAACATAAATTTACATCATAATAACTCAAAAATTTCATCCCCAAGCAAAACTGGTCCAAACTGGCCGAAACTCTGAGCTGGAAGTTGAAAATTCAGCCAAAAATTTAAGTGGGTCTCACCCCTGAAACAAGTGGGTCGCGCGCCTTTCAACCTGATTTTTAGGTACTTCCCAGCATCCAAATTGAGCTCATGATAGCTCGTTGGAAATCTCTGGATGTTTTCTATCCAAACCAAGTGGGATTTCCCAATTTGGAGCTCATTTTCCCTGTCAAAAATCAAATCTCCCAACACTACTCCCAGCAGGTGCATCAATTCTCTTGAGACAACGGTATTTTTGACATTTCTCTAAAACCATGACACCTGTGTAAAACGTGAAGGAGGTTTTTCTTCCTTGGAATGTTTTGGACAAAAACCTCTCTCCGTTTTCCAAAATTCATCTTTTATTGCTTAGAAACACCTTTTGAGTGAAACTTATCCCGATGTGTGAAACAAGGAATTTTGTCGAAATGAAGCGAAATGAAGGGGATAAGGGGCTTCTAAATTCTTGGGGAAATTTTGGGAAGTAGGGAGGGATGTTAGAAAGCAGGGGAAAGTAGAATCGCAGAGATTGAGTGAGGGGAAGGGGTCCAAAAGGGCAAAACACAGGCCTAGCCTAGAAAATTGCCAAGTTGTGGCAAGAAACTAGGGTTTGTGCAAAAATGAGGAATTTGAGGGATCTCAGTGATGGGAAGTGTTTAATAAGGTACATTAATGATAGGGGAAGGTGTATGAACATCAGGATACAAGTTTTTCGATGATTTGACCATCCAAGAGAAATTACCTCCAAAACCCTAGGAGAGGGAAATGGACCTTACCTAGGCACAACTGAAGCATGAACAAGGTGTAAAATGACTCAATGGAACTTGAAATGATGATGAAAACCCTCTAAATGATGGCACACTCAACTGAATGGTGACATGGACCGACATTTGGACAAATTTGAAAAGAGTGAAGACAAACCCTAGACCTAATGCCTAGTGACCAAATTTTGCTTGAAGACTCATTGAAATGACAAAATTTGACCTTGACACCTTAAAATCACTTTGTAAGAGCATGTTTGATCACTGAAGGAAAGCTGCAAAAGCTGACTCTAACATTGGCTCCAAAGGGGGATGGTAGCTCCAGCTCCGTGGAGGTGCCAAGAAAGGCAGATCTTTGGGAGAGCAGACCAGTGCATTCATCCATTGGGTGATGGAATCATTATTTGAACGGATAACACAAAACCTTTGACACATTTATTGAATGAAAACTTGACTGAAAACTGACTAAAACTTGACTCAAACCGACTCGATGGCAAACTGAAATAACTTGAAAAAACTGACTTAACAAACTTCACACCAAAGCTGCAATGAAACTGGAACAAGATGCTTCCCTTTGGCTGCTTATTTATTTACAAAATCTACCCTACTCTGTTGCAAAAACAATAGATCAGGTAATACTGTAATGCCAGATCAACCATTCAAGTAAATCTGAGAAGAATGCTGCTTGAGAGTGCTTCAACCAGATCACAGATGCAATTGCTGGCAGCCCTACATGCACATAATGAGTCTGATCATGTAAAAGACAGTTTGATTTGTCAGTCAAACTGAAAAACATTTCCATGTACATCGCAATAGGATCGCAAAAGTCAGACTCCGTTTGCTGCCCCAACTCTGCAATACATACCTCCAGCTGCACACTGTCAATGCAAACATCTGTAGGCAACTCTATTGTTTCTTGTTTTGAAGGAGGAAGAGTTTCCATGAACATTCTGGGATCTCGGAAATCATATGACTGGATCTGATCATTTAAACACTCAATCTCCTTCTCAATTCTTTCAACAACTAACTCACAGACACCATTTTTAGCTTCAAGAGAAAACTTCAGAGATTTCAAACATTGAAGCAAGCCACTGAAAAATTCTTCATTAATTTCAAAATCTGCTAACTGATTTCTTACTTCTTTTACAGCTTCACACAGTGTAGGGTTTTCCACATACCCTACCATTGTATGAGTGGATCAGCGAGCACTGGAATCTCTGGATCGAGCTGGAGTCACCGGGTGAATGTTTTAGCCTTCATATGTGTCTGACTACTGTCCACCATCAACATCAGATCTGCAACTTGATTTCATGTACTGGGGCAATTTACAAGTTAAATGCTACGATTACAAGTTAAACCGGAGATCGACTGAAGCAGCGTTTATCTACTTCGCTGATGCATAGCAACAACGTTTCGAAGGCTACCTGGCGTGACTTCAGACTCCGTCTATAACAAGCAAACGTTTTGAGTTTCTCCCCAGTATGGTCGCCACTATGTTAGCGCTCAAATCTACCTCAGGATGAAATGAGGTAAAACTCAAGGCTACATCAAACCACGCTCAGCCTCGTAGCTAGCCCTACGAGGACAGGAGAGGGCTCTCTCCGTCAATCTCGATAAAATGAGCAATAGGGTGCGAGATGACTTAAGATAGGAGCTGATTTTAGGCTAGTAAAGAGATAGGTAAGTTTGATTTTGATTTTTGGGTTTTCGTTGGAGAAATGGGGAAAACAAATTTTGGGTCCGGGGATAAGGTCAGACCTTTGCAGATTTCGAGTTGGGGCGAGGTAGGTGAATGTCTTGATGCTTTTGATTGAATATATGGACAGATCAGACCGACGAGGAGTTGAAGAGGGCAAAGAAGAACTTGGATCCTCTCCAAACAGTCGAAAACATATAGAACTAAATGAATTCAAAGGCAGAGCACGGTAAACAATGGATTCAACCTCATCTACTCATTCAATTTAGTTCAGAAGCATATGAAAGGAATGGCATACATTAAACATGAAGAACTTATAGTAAACAGAGAGAAAACACCATCAAGAACAAAACACCACAAGGATCCCAACAAGTGCCGCAAAACCTCTGATCTTTCCTTAGCCAAAATATGAAAAAATATGTACAATGGTGCCAAAAGTCTCCCAAGAGTCCAACCTATCCAACCTCTGAAAATGATTGAGAAATTACATCATATAGAGCATCCTAACCCCTTCCCATGCCTCTAGGGGTCGAATTCCTCCTTCTAGGAGCAGTTCCAACTAATTCTAAACAAGGAGCTAGAATCTAGGCAGCTAACAACTTGCCTCTAAAAGAGTGGAAACTGATTCATTTACATGATTTTCACTTTTTTAAGAGTGAATCTTCTAGAATAGGTAAAAATGAACCAAATTTACATGCCAAATATAAATTTACATCATAATAACTCAAAAATTTCATCCCCAAGCAAAACTGGTCCAAACTGGCCGAAACTCTGAGCTGGAAGTTGAAAATTCAGCCAAAAATTTAAGTGGGTCTCACCCCTGAAACAAGTGGGTCGCGCGCCTTTCAACCTGATTTTGAGGTACTTACCAGCATCCAAATTGATCTCATGATAGCTCTTTGGAAAGTTCTGGATGTTGGCTATCCAAACCAAGTGGAATTTCCCAATTTGGAGCTCATTTTCCCTGTCAAAAATCAAATCTCCCAACACTACTCCCAGCAGGTGCATCAATTCTCTTGAGACAACGGTATTTTTGACATTTCTCTAAAACCATGACACCTGTGTAAAAAGTGAAGGATTTTTTTCTTCCTTGGCATGTTTTGGACAAAAACCTCTCTCAGTTTTCCAAAATTCATCTTTTATTGCTCTGAAACATCTTTTGAGTGAAACTTATCCCGATGTGTGAAACAAGGAATTTTGTCGAAATGAAGCGAAATGAAGGGGATAAAGGACTTCTAAATTCTTGGGGAAATTTTGGGAAGTAGGGAGGGATGTTAGGAAGCAGGGGAAAGTGGAATCTCAGAGATTGAGTGAGGGGAAGGGGTCCAAAAGGGCAAAACACAGGCCTAGCCTAGAAAATTGCCAAGTTGTGGCAAGAAACTAGGGTTTGTGGAAAAATGAGGAATTTGGGGGATCTCGGTGATGGGAAGTGTTTAATGAGGTATATTAAGGATAGGGGAAGGTGTGTGAACATCAGGATACAAGTTTTTTCGATGATTTGACCATCCAAGAGAAATTACCTCCAAAACCCTAGGAGAGGGAAATGGACCTTACCAAGGCACAACTGAAGCATGAACAAGCTGTAAAATGACCCAATGGAACTTGACATGATGATGAAAACCCTCCGAATGATGGTACACTCAGCTGAATGGTGACATGGACCGACATTTGGACAAATTTGAAAAGAGTGAACACAAACCCTAGACCTAATGCCTAGTGACCAAATTTTGCTTGAAGACTCATTGAAATGACAAAATTTGAACTTGACACCTTAAAATCACTTTGTAAGAGCATGTTTGATCACTGAAGGAAAGCTGCAAAGGCTGACTCTAACAATTTCGAATTTTTGTAGTTCATCCTTGCTCTTGCTTGAGGACAAGCAAGTTTTGGGAGGGGAGGACTGTAATGTTCCAAATTTTGCAATAAAGTATTTGGAACAGACCTAGTTAAACCAGTCGAAGCCACCACACCAAACGGAAAAGGAGCTGCTTTAAGGTCCGGACCGGGTGGTTATCCCCCAATGTTGTTGCAGCGATTTTCGAGGCTTCAACAGGAAGATGATATGGTCACCATGTGCAGCCATGTGTTTTTCCATGAGGTGAACCATATGATTGTTTGGATTCCATATGTTGATGAATTCCAACTCATCACATATGAGATGATTTGGGCCAGCTTGATTTGCAGCATTGGAGGAGAGGTCCTTGGAGATCTAGACTTCATCTTGCCTCTTAAAGGCAACACTATTGCAGCCCAAGTTCAGCTTTCACTCCACATTCATCATAAGTGGAGAAGAGGATGGTGTGGGGTAGGCTATGAAGCTTAACAAGTTTAGAAATTCAGCCCACCTATTTCTCATGAGCACAAGGTGGAGGAGTACTTTCAGGAGTTGCCTAGTTGGAGGGTGACTCATTTTGCTTGGTTGATTACTTGAGGATGGAGGATCTACATGAGGATATTTCAGACTCCATGCCTTGAGTGAAGGACTTTTTGCAGTTCATCCTTGCTCTTGCTTGAGGACAAGCAAGTTTTGGGAGGGGAGGACTGTAATGTTCCAAATTTTGCAATAAATTATTTGGAACATTAATTTTTCTTTTATTTTAATAAAAGGAATAAAATGGGTGAGGGAGCCCATGTGGCAACTTAATAAACACTCCTAAGGTGCAAAAATTCACTTAAGCGGCTTAAGTTAGCAGCCCAAGTGTGAAAAGGGGCCAAAAGAAAGTGAGCTAACCATGGTTGACCAAAGTCATCAGCATACCCTAAGAGGGGAAGCTTGCACAAGAAGATTGCATAGTTGGATGGAGGGAAATTTGAAATGGGAGAAACCCTAATGTGAGTGGGGTCCATGGAAAGGAAGAATGCCATGCATAAAAGATGAAGGAGAGCCATTGTTGGGGTTTCATCTTTGGAGAAATAATTCGAAGTTGAAGCTTCCTTCAACTGAAGGATCTTGTGCTGCTTAGCACAAGAGGGATTCCTATTTAGCAATGCCCTTCTCTTCCATGGGAGGCCATGGAGAGATTGTTCTTCATCTTCCTCACATCATGGCTTGAGGCCAAAGCAGTCAATTGCAGCGACTGTGTTATTATTGCAACAATAGAACACTGGAGTTGTTGGTGTTGCAGCGAGGGACCTTCATCATCTCACTTCCAGAGTTGTTCTGTAGAGGAGGGGCCATCTCTTTCTCTAGGAGATCAGTAAAGGAGATCCTGGAGCTTCTATTGTAGATTTTGGCATTGGGCCATATGTTTTCTCTCATGCCCAGCGCAGTCTCCTTCCCTTACAGCGTTATCTTCAGAGGTGGCTTGCACAAGGGGTTCATTTTGTGCACTAGTGAGTGCAATTTTCAGTAAGGGGTTCATCCCCTTTACTTTGGAGATCATTGGAAAAGGTATCCTGGTTTATTGCAGCATCTACTTCCTTCTCCTATGTTGTATTATATGTGAGTTGCAGCAGCTACACTTCTTCTGTTTTATGTATTTTAGCCAATCCCTTGGAGGATTGTTGTAATAATATTTTCTGGGGTTGAGATCTTGATCCCCCTTCTTCATTTGAGCACATAACATTATATCATCTCATATATATCAGTTTTCAATCATTATCCCTTATAGACTATGCAGTCATTGAGTTGTTGGGTTATGTAGCATTGCATTCTCTTGTTTTATGTACATTTCCCCTTGAGGTTGATTTAAGCTCACCTTGAGAAGCATTTTCCTCAAGGAATTTGTATTATATTTGCTGCTACATATTATACATCACATTTTCACTCTTCTTACATTATATGAGGCATTATTTCACTGCTATTACATATTGAATTTTTAATACTGCTAAAGACTCTCTCATTGAGCACTATTTCGGTATACTTGTTGGTGGGAGATCTGAATAACCCCCTTAGGGTTATTTCCTTGGGCTTATATTCTGCAGGGAGTTTGTATCAGATATATTCCAAGACATCCCCGCATTGGATTGCCTTATTTTCACATGGGCTTCCTTATACAGCGTCCTCATGGACAGCTATTGCAGAAATTCCTTGAAGGGAAATATTAGCTCTTGAGAAGTTCCATTGGCAGAGTCTGCTAGTGGGCCAGGTAGCCTCTGGATCTCATCCTTCCTTGTGAAGGTGACACATCCAGTAAATGCCCCAGCAGTCAATCTTTGAAATAGTTCAGTGTTGATTGTTAATACTCTTGGACTTGGAATATCGGAATATCTTAAGATATTCCCGATGGAGCAGAATTTCCCCCATTTGGGATATTACATTCGTCGAAATCAATTCCTTCCACTTGTGCATAGCCTTTGCAAATCAATCTTGCTTTGTTTATGGTAACATGTCCATCTTCATTTAATTTGTTCTTGAACGCCCATTTTGTCCCAATGACATTTTTATCTTTTGGTCGTGGAACTAATTCCCAGGTGTTATTATTCTCAATTTGATCCAATTCTTCATTCATAGCTGCTACCCAATGTTCATTCTGGCTGGCTTCCTCAAAACTACTAGGCTCAAAGGTTGCTAGAAAAGCAATGTGAGCATGTTATGATGAACGAAGTTGTCGACCTTCATTTATGTCACTAATGATTTGATTTGATGGATGGTTCTTTTGAATCCATTCTTTTGTTCTCTTTGGAGGAGCTTCTTGTTGTTATTCTGGTATATCTTGATGATCATTATTTACTTCTTCCTGGTTGATAGTTGCTTCTTGTTCTATAATTTTCTTAGTGTATTTTTCAGCCTCTGTCTCAAGTTTCAAATATTCTAGATCCTCATCATTATTCGTTAGAACACCACCTTCGTTAAATGTAACATTTATGCTCTCCACTATCTGTTTTCTCCTTAGATTATAACATTTATAGGCCTTTCTTTTGCATGAGTAACCAAAAAAGATACCTTCATCAACACGTGATTCAAACTTACCCAAATTTTGATCTTCTCTTTTGATATAACATTTGCTTCCAAAGATTCTGACATATTTTACATTAGATGGTTTTCCTTTCCATAATTCATATGGGGTCTTGTTGCAATTATTTCTGAGAAGACTTCGGTTGATAATGAAGACTGTCATATCAATTGCTTGAACACAAAAATTTTCATCCAATTTTGAGTCCTTCAACATTGTTCTACCCATTTCCTATACGGTTATGTTATTTCTTTTGCAACTCCATTTTGCTAAGGTGTTCGTGATGTTGAAAATTATCTTTTTATTCCATTTTCATCACAGTATTGCTGAAATAATTTGGGAGTGAATTCTCTGCCATTATCTGATCTTAGACATTTTATTTTCAAATCAGTTTCATTTTCGACCAACTCCTTGTAGATCTTAAAGCACTCAAACGCTTCAGATTTTTTCTTTAGGAAACTGACGGCTGTCATCCTGGTATAGTCATCTATCATTAACATGAAATATAATTCTCCATCTAAGCCTTTTGTTCTCACAGGACCACATAGATTCCATTGGATGTGATGCAAAGTTTTCTTTTTTTTTAAATGGACTTTTGTCTGCTTGTCATGCCGACAGACCTCACATAGTGCGTTGGAAGGTTTTGAGATTTTCGGCATTTCTCGTACTGCTTCCTTTTTACTTATCTTGACAAGATTGTCAAAGTTTATGTGACCCATTCGTTTGTGCCATAACCAGCTTTCATCTTCTTTAGCTAGTAGACATTCTTTAGTTGCTTCATCTAGAACATATATTTCGTTTGGAGCTTGACTTGTTGTAGCCACAATTTTACCGTACCTGCCTTTCCTGATTTCACATTTTGTGGAGTTGAATAGAATTGTGTGTCCTTGATCACACATTTGTCCAACACTGAGAAGATTGTGATTCATGTTTTCAACCAATAGAACATTATTGGCTATAAAATATTTCCTTCCAAGAGTGATGGTACCTGATCCTATAACATTTGATGATCCATCATTTCCAAAGGATACGGTTCCATCCTTCTTCTCTTTCAGAGATACAAATTTCCTTCTATCTCCAGTCATATGCCTTGAGCAACCGCTGTCAACATACCACACATCTTTGTTGTTTTGAGCCTTGAGAGAAAGAGCTCAATTATCAGTCTTCTTCTTCTTCCATGTTCGTTCATTCTGTGGCTTTGAAGATTATTCTGGAGGATTTTCAAGTTTGTAGTCTCTGGCTATGTGTCCAAAGTTATGACATTTGTAACATTCCATATTATTTCTTAAATTTTCAAATCTATTGTTATTTCGTTGAGCCCTGGGAGGTTCATATTTGAAGGATCTCCTGGAATTGTATTGGTTCCTAGGGTATGTGTGACATTCTATAGCTTTATGACCAAATTTTCCACATGAATAACAATAGCCATGAAAAATATGTTGGTACCTGGATGGAAATCTTCGTCGAGGAATCGTTTTCCAAGGATGTGCTTGCGAATCTTATCCAATGAAGTCTACATGCATTTCAGATTTCATAGGTTCATTGTATTTTTTTTTAGAAGGTCCTTCTTCTTCTTCTTCTTTGTAACCGAGGCTAGTTCTGTCATTGTAAGATCATTGATTGTTGATGATTTCTTCCAATGCCCTTGAGCTATTGGCATAGTTTTGGACAGTTTTTCCCTTCTTCACTTCCTTACACATCGAGATTACTTCAGCTTCTAATGCTTCCCTTTCTTGGTTTCTTTCTTCCAACTTCTTTTGAAGTGACTCTTCAATACATTTGTGTTCTTCAAATTTAATTTTGAGACCTTGAACTTGTTCTTCAAGAGTATCGAAATGGATTTTCTCAGCCTTGAGCTCTTTTATAAGTCTGATTTCCTCCTTAGAAAATTCTTCTATGGTCAACCCTTCTTTTTCATTCTTTGATACCTCTTGTATATTGTGCTTGGCCATAAACAATACTCTCTCATTGGCTTCTTCTTCTCTATTATTGTCTTCATGGGATGATGAGCTATCTTCTTTAGAGAGAAAGTTCCTTTTGGATCCTTTCCTTTTTTCTTGCTTGTTGAATTTCTTAAAGCCTTTCTTTCCTTTTGAGTTGCCATCACTTCTGTTCGGACATTTTGCTGCAAAATTCCCAACCTCACCACAGCCAAAACATATCAATGGAAGTTTACCTTTTAATTTCCCCTTACCAATTTTTAGTTTTCTCGTAAAGTAAGCATATTCTTCATCTGAAAGACCTTCTCCATCATCTCCCTTTTCTTCACACTTGCAGGTGCATGTCATTTCAATTGAAGCTTGTTTGTCCTTATTGTTTTTCTTAGATACAACGAATTCAGTTTCTAGATGCGAAGTACCCTCTTCTTCATCGAGTCTCATTTCATATGCTATGAGAACTCCTTGTAATTCCTCTTTGCTGAATTTTTCCATATTTGCACTATATTCTAAGACCGATACCTTTCGGTTGAATCTCCCTGGTAACATTCTAAGAATCTTTCGTATAATAGTCTTCTCATCAAACAGCTCTCGATTTCCTTCCAGAGTATTGGTTATTTCATCAACGTATTGGAAGTATGTATAAATGTAGCAATCTTCTTTCATTTTGAGTTGCTCAAATTTTTCTCTATAGATTTGAAGCTTTGCTTCATTGAAATTTGAGTCACCTGCATATATATTCTCAAGCTTGTCCCATACATTTTTGGCGGTTTTACAACCCAACACCTTATGATAAGCAGATTCAATAAGTCCATTGATGATAATATTCTTTGCTTTTGCATCATTTACCAGATACTTCTTACCTTGTTCATCCGATGTTGATGTAAATCCATTTTGAACAATGTCCCATACTTTGTAACCTTGCTCCAAGAGATAAACCTCCATTATTCCTTTCCAGAGTGCATAATTATTTTCGTTGAACAGAGGTACACCATTCTCGGTATGCTCCATGACCTCCTTCCAGTTGTTAAACTATTATTGAAGGAACCAAGCTCTGATTCCAATTGTTGGAAATAATGAGAGGAGGGGTGAATCAGTATTCCTTTCAATTAAAGCATTAGCTAATCTTCAATTATTATCAATTTTTGTACAATGATAGCAGTAAACAAAAGGAACACAAATGCGCACAGTTTTTAAGGTGGAAACCCACTCCGGGACAAAAACCACCTAATGTTTTTCTAATAATTTTTTAATATTCAACTCCAATTGAAAATAAAGCTCCAACTTCCTAGAATATAGAAAAGAATTCTACTCCAGCTCCCACTAGATGGACGCTCCAACGCCTGAGATTATTTAGTAGTCAACTGAATGGATGCCCCAACACCCAATGAGCTACAGCTCACCCTAGCACCACCCTACCACCCTGTAGAAGAATAAAAGAAGAATGGACTCCCATACCAAGGAAAATGGTCCACTTTACAATGATATAGAATGATGTAGAAGAATAAAACACACTAGACCATAACTCCAACTATGACACACCCACCTAATGATGATCCTAGACCTCCCGACACTACCTCTTCAACTCTTGGCAGATAGACACTAGTACAATTTTTACAATAATGTATTTACAATGACTTAGTACAATGATGCCTTTACAGTGACCGTATGCAGTGCTGCCCAGTTGAAGACTTCATGTGATGAACTTCTTAGTGATGTTCTAAGCCTTGGTTGCTTCTCTTGTCATGCTACCCTCTATTGTACCTTACTTTTCTTTGCTGCCCTAGAAAGTCTGGTCCTTTGCAGCCCTTGACAACACATGATCTAGCTTTTTCTTGCCTTCTAGGAGCTCGATATTTAATCTGGTGTATCTCTGTTATTTCAGATCCCCAATATGTGATTTTCGGTCTTGTAGTAGTCCTCTGAGTCTTCTTTCTAATGCCATAGGTTTGACCCAATTTGGATTCTTCAAGGGAGAGTTATGCCCAATTTCTCACAATGCCCTAATTATGGACTGTTTCAATAGAGAAAACTTATACGACATGCCACGTGTCATTGTTTTTTCATTCAGCTCTAAAATTGATAGAAAAAAAACCACAATATGTGCACTATCTTCCAATTTTTACATAATTCCAATCCGATACTCAGAGAGAGAGTTATGACGATTTTCCCAAGGTCACTTCTTTGAGATGAATTTCATGAGCCTGCAAAAACACTGGCTTCCACAGATCATATCTCTGAAAATATTGTGCACCTTGATCTGAAATTTTTATAGGTGATTCCTCAGGATTTCGGCTTCGCCTCATAAAAATTTCAGTTTCTTAACCTTCGTGGAAAAAAAGTTAGAGCGGAAATTCCACGATGACCTGTTTCAGATAGCGAAATCCCTTGCATAAGGAGGATATGAGGATCACAATTTATATAAATGCTTAGGTTGAGAGGGGCTTCAACAAGTTAATGTGGAAGGGATTTTAGGAGCTTAAAAAATATTAAATATGACTTTTCAATGACCCATGCCACAACCCCATGGGGTTTTAGCCCACTAACTGGGGGTACAAACTTCAAACATGAATATCTCTCAAACCATGAAGAATTACGTGGCATGCCATATATCAACAGAAACATCTCGACAAGAAGAAACCATCAAAAGCATTCTTGGCCCAGAATATATTAATTTGGTAGGTCAAAATTCCCATGAAATATTTGGGTAGCCCCTAGTGCTACTTGAGTTAACATCAATGACAACCACTGATCAACAGATATATGGTTTTGTGGACAAATATATGGTGGATAGCGGTCGTACTTGCATGAAATTTTATAGCATTAAATTTTGATCATGTTTGTATAAATCAAATGGATCTTGTGATTGGATAAATATTTGAATGGTGGGTGACATGTCAAAATTATCAATGATTAACGTGGGGGTCACCCTTGCATGTTGGCTCTCGTCATCACATGTGGAAAAAATTAGTTAATGTGGACCATTGATAACATGGCATTGACAAATCATAGGTGGGAAAATGACGAGAGTGACATGTAGCCTCCAATGGTTAGGCCTATATGATGAGACAACACTACTTGTTGACATGGCATGTAAGGATAATGTGGAATGTGGTCATAATTCCATGTGGCATGTCGACATTGCTTTTTCAAACAAGCAATAAGCATTATTTTTGGTGACATGTGCACCATTGAAAGTGAGCCATGTGGTAGGAATGATGCCATGATGATGTCAATGAGTGATTAAACAATGGCCCTTAACCCTCAAGTCATGTGGCATGGTTTCATGAGAAAGGGGAAGGGATAAAATCCTAATGAGTTCTTATTTTTAAGGAGATGCCAGATGATGATTGAGATGTCGGACCCATTGGTAGGCTCCCCATAAATAAGGGCTACATTTGAAACTATATACACCCCACAAGAGCTTGAAATGAGGGATGTGTATTCGCGTTGAGAAGCCACCTAATAAAGAATGAGAGTGGTCGTCGTGTCCAGGCCAAGGTATTTTTTATCTGGAAGGTGACAGGGTTGAAACCCTGTGTATTTTATTGGTTGGTCATAGACATTGGAATCTGGTGTGAAAAGGCTTGAGTCACTCTAATTGATTATGACATAGCAATAAATATTTTTTAATCTAACGTGGAAGGCTAGAGTTTCTCTGATCGGTCTTGAATTAGAATCAAAGTTTTTTGAATTTGACGTGGAAGATCAGAATTTCTCTGATTGTTTTTAACGAAACAACAAGGCATATGATTAATTGGTCATATAATTAAACTCTAGCGTGGAAGGCCATAATAGCCTAGTTTGGTCCTAACGTAGCAGTGAAGAGTTTTGAATCTGACATGGTCACTCGGATTGACTATAATGTAGCATGAAGCAAGTGGAATCTTACATGGAAGACAAGAGTTGCCATGATTGTTCCTGACGTAGCAAGGAATAGTTTTGACTCTAACACGGTCACTCTAATTAGTTCTAGTGTAGAAATAAACCATTGGATTCGTATGTGGAATGCCTAAGTCGTTTTATTTGCCCTATATTTCTCAATCCTTCCATCATCTCCATGCCTGATCTTAAATATCCATTTTGAAGTCACGAAATATTTCCCCTTTGGTCTCAGCACAACATCCCATACATCATTATTCATAATTTATTTGTATTCTTCGACCACAACATCCTTCTAGACTTGTTCTTTCATAGCTTCTTCAAAGGTGGGAGGATCAACTTGAATCATATTGCTCATCGTTATAACATATCCTTGGTACTTTCATGGCTTCTTACTTTCTCTAAAAGTCCCTCTAGCGGGAGTGTGTCTCTTGGTATCTTGTAATGTTTCATAGAGCCAAAGTGGCCTCTTCCTGGCAAGGGTATCACATGGAGGAGGATCCAAGGGATCCATGGGCTCCATGGGATCATCAACAATATATCTCTTGGATTTAGGCATGGGAGGACCTTCTAAAATATCCATATCATCACTTTTCTTCTCAGGAGGAGGAGGTGGAGGAAGTTCCCTTGCTTTCCCAAGGGAAAAATCTTCATCAAACATTACATCCCTACTAATTTCAACCTTTCTTTGACCAAAAATTTATATTCCAAATGCTTTGGAATCTTCACAATACCCAAAAAACATACCTTTTCTTCTAGTGGCTTCCATCTTGTTTCTTTTATCTTTCGGAACATGAAAATATGCAAGGCTATATACGGAGGTGACCAATGTCAGGCGGACACCTGTGAATACTTATTTGGGAGTCTTGTTGTCCAATTTTTGTTGAGGCACCCTACTTTGAATGTATACCATTATATTTGTTGCTTCTTCCCAAAGGAACTTCAACAACTTTTGATCATGGAGCATGGTTGGGGCAACTTCTACAATAGACATATTCTTTATTTCAACCACTCCATTTTGTTCAGGAGTATAGGGAACAATCATCTCATGCCTTCCTTCTTGCAAAAATTTATGAATTCATTTGAAATGTACTCTCCACTATTGTCAGACCTGAAAATCTTAATTTGCTTCCCTGTTTTATTTTTCACCAAAACCTTGAAGTCCTTAAACAAATTGAAGGCCTCATCCTTGTGCTTCAAGTAATATATCCACGTCTTCCTTGAGAAATCATCGATGAAGGTAATGTACTAGATATGGCCATCAAGTGAATGCACTTGCATTGTACCACATATGTCGAAATGAATGAGTTGGAGGATGCCATTAGTCCTGTTCTTGCTAGAGGGGAATGGTCCCCTTGTCTTCTTTCCTCTGGAACATCCTAGACATACTCCATCATGATGGGCTTGTACATCAATAATCCCCAAGACCAAATTATTTAATTTCAAAAGGGCTTCATAATGAAAGTGTGTCAATATTCAGTGCCAAAACTTGCTTTGTTGATTGGTATCATGGACCATTGCTAGAAGGGTTCTTCAAATATAGATCCCAATATGAAAGCATCTCTCATAGGGGATACCAATGGCCAAGTAAGTGATTTTCCTTTGATAAAGGAGACTCTCATTCCTTTGTCCTCCAAATTAGATATAGATACCAAATTCTTCTTCAACCTCAGCACATACATCACATCATGAAACAAAAAATATTCCCCAGATTCCAAGTGGAATTTAACAGAACCAAATCCCTTGACAGGATGAGTGGAGTTGTCTCCAAGAATAATTTTCAAATTTGACTCCCTCTCTACAAAATTAGAGAGAACCTCCTTATATCCATAGAAATGAATAATTTTCAAATTTGACTCCCTCTCTACAAAATTAGAGAGAACCTCCTTATATCCATAGAAATGATGAGAGGCCCAATTACCAGCCAACCAACTATCCCAAGTATCTGGAGGAGAGGAACAAGAAAGTGAAGAAATAAGGATATATTCAGATTGATTAGCAACATTACTTTCATACCTGGAATTCCTTGACTTCTTTTGAGTGACAATCTTCTTCATGATCATGTGGATAATCTCTTCTTCTTCTTTCATATGTAGCATTACGATCATTCCTTAGATCAACTCCTCTTATTCAATTATTGAACCTGTTATCGTTTCTTCTAATATTGTATCATGGATAATTGTTCTTCTCAAGGAAATCTCGAGAATAATGACCTTTCTTGTGACAATTGTAGAATTAAATGTGCGATTATTCCTTTTTTTTTCCATTCCTTCTATTAGAATTTCAATTAGGAATCTTCATTGAACCTAATGAACCTCCTTTTCCTCTTTTTTTCTTGTTATGAGTGACTAAAGTAGCGAGCTCTCCTTCTTCATTCTTTTGCATCCTGCCTCTTGAGATCATCCTTGATTCTTCTTGAGTGAGCTTTACAACAAGCTCATCAAATGATGGGAAAACATTGTTATTTCTTATAGTGGTAATGAAGGTTTCCCAAATAGGAGGGAGACCTCTAAGGGTTACCACTGCCAACTCCCTATCAGGCATAATTTCCACAACTCTTTGTAATTGATCTCGAAGACGAGATATCCTCATAATGAAGGATTGCACAAAATCTCCTTTATTTATCTTCATATCTTTAAGTTCATCTTTCAAGGAGATTATTTCATTCAAATTATTGACTTCATACATTCCAACTAGATTATGATACATGTCCTTATAATTTTTCATATTTGCAACATATGCAAGTAAATGATCTTGTAAACCATCAGCTATAATCTTCTTTTCTTTTAAATCACCTTTCTGGTACTTGTTCTTAGTAGCAGCAGGAGAATTTTTTGGAGGCTTAAGGACTTTTCCTTGTATGTATTCCTAGACATCATTGTCATCTGCTATGATTTCCAACTTGATCTTCCAAGCAGCAAAGTTAGCTGAGTCACCCAAATTCTCATTTTCTTTGAAGTAAGAGGTAGACATATTTACTTCATTTAGATAGGCTCCTTAACTTTTCCAAAGACAATTTATTCAAGTTTTTTCTCCTTTAGGCTTGTCCTTCACCTTACCGCTGATACCATGTTAATTTTTTCACTACTCTATGTTATATCAATTACTTTAGCCCAATTCATTTCTTCAATTAGAAATATTTTCAATAATTAATTCTTCCAATAAACAATAGTAACTGAATATAGAAAAATAAATGCAATGACAATAGGAGACAATCAATACATCAAAAAGAGACATTGATTTGGTCAAAGACCAGGGAAAAACCCCACAAGGAGGAAAACCCTTTGAAATTATTCTTCTATTAGATTGTCATAAAATGTTCAACGGAGAGTACAATGAGAAATATCCATCAACAAGATTCAAATTCAAAGGCTTTGGCTATAAACCAAGTCAACCAGCCATAAATCTAATATACCGGTGATGAAAAGTCAAATATGGTCAACCATCATAAATATGTATTTATGTCCAAGTAAGTAGTAGTCAACGTGCCCTAACCAACCCACAAAATTCAACATTCAACCCTCCAAACAAATCGGTCAAAGAAACAATAAATGCGACCTTGAATTTTAGTCAAAATCAACCCAAAACAATCAATGATCTCCCGGTCGAATTCGGTCAAAAGAGAGATATTTTCTAAAATCAAAGTCTGCAATTTATCTCTACAGTCAGCCTAAGCCAAAGTGTGATCACCCAATTTTTTGTGCCAAAAAGTGTGGCCTGATCAAACATAAATTCCCTCAAAATATTGAACCAAAATTCATCCCATAAATTCAAAGTCAAATCTAGTCAACATTGGCCAAAGTTGCAGTCAACTTCAGATTTCGGCCACGTGTAATTTTGGCATTCTCTTTTTCGCACGTGTGAATAAGATCCCTGCAATTTTGTACGAACCAATGAGGAGAGGAGAGAGAATATGTGAGTCATGAATGGTGTCCATAAGAATTGGAGGTGTCCTTAATTTATAGGCATTGGAGTAGGGCTAATTAGCCTCTAGGCCGACCTGATAAAATGTCATATTTTGGGCTTCACATCAAAAATATACTTTCCCTTATCCAAATCCAATGCTTCAAAAGTCAAAATTGGTCCTCTCGGAAAGAGGAATATAGTCCAATTATTAGAATTTGTCATTGAGCTTCAAAATTAACATATCTTGGCTTCCCTCTCCCATCCTCAATTGCATTAAAATTTGTGCTCTTCAAGCCATTCTACCCCCCACCCCTTTCTTAGCTTCCACCAACCTATCAACTCTAGATCTTGTAGGGGATTTGGAATTTTTGGTGGAACATCTTGTTCAAACTATTATAGAGGATGTAAATCCTTTATATCCAAGGCTCAAGGCCATGCCTCCAATGTCACTCTTTTAGATATGGACTATCAACTAATATGGACTCTCAGCCCTTGGGTGGTGTTTATGCTCAAAAATATGGATATCGCTCACAAGCAACACATTTAGACAACCCCCCATGGTTGGGGAAATAATTTTCGAAACTTTGTTTTCCTCCAAAAGTTAAGATATTCATGTGGCTAGTGCTCAAGAAAAAGGTCCCTACCTTGGACAACCTTCAGAAAAGATCATTCCAAGGTCCTAGAATCTACCCTCCATGTGAGAATGACTTTGAATCAGTCTCTTCCCTCTTCATTATGTGCCCTTTCACATTGGCAATATGGGCTAACACCATAAAAATGGGAAAATTCTCCATCCGATGGGAAGAAGAAGACACAAACCTCTACTTACAATCTCATGTCTCTCATCCTATCCCTAATCATTTGAAAGTGCTCCCGCTATGCATTTTTTGGGGTATTTGGATGGATCCTAGGCATGGAGGTTCGCAAATGACCTTATATTTGCAAGAACATCAATGGAAGCATGGGATTGCTAAATTTATGCTCTCAAAATCTCCAATGTCACTCGCTTAGATATGGATGATCAACTAATATGGACTCTCAGCCCTTGTGCGGTGTTTATGCTCCAAAATATGGATATCTCTTGCAAGCATCACATTTAGACAACCCCCCATGGTCGGGGAAAGAACTATGGAAACTTTTTTGTCCTCCAAAATTTAAGTTATTCGTGTGGCTAGTGCTCAACAAAAAGGTCCCTACCTGGGACAACCTTCAGAAAATATCATTCTAGGGTCCTAGCATCTACCCTCTATGTGGAAAGGACTTTGAATTAGTCTCTTCCCTCTTCATTATTTGACCTTTCACATTGGAAATATGGGATAACACCATAAAAATGGGAAAATTCTCCATCCGATTGGAAGCAAAACACATGAACCTATACTTACAATCTTGTGTCTCTCATCATATCCCTAATCATCTGAAAGTGCTCCCGCTATGCATTTGTTGTGGTATTTACAAAGTATCCTCAACTTGTTTTGGCATTGCAAATTCTTTCGCACATACCTACACCACCAGACCTGCCACTTATTATAAAAATACAATCCTTACAGACACATCATGGACTTTCTTTGATGGAGCAGCAATGGGAACCCTTTCTAAGAGAGGGGTGGGGAAAATTCTACACATCTCAGCCACACACAGTCTCTCTTTTTCTACAAATATTGGCCATGCTTCAAATAATTATGCAAAACTCTTTGCTTTATATGTCACTCTACTTTTGGCTCGAAATTATGATGTACAATCTCTTCACGTATATGGTGATTCCTGTTGGGTGTGTATTATATTCTTTCCATGACTAGCCCCATGGGTTTTTGGCATGGGTTTTGTACATGGTTTTAGGGATGATGTTTTTTTTCCCATGGTATTTTGTAGATCTAGTCAAGGCAACTATGGTTATGTTCTAATCCAGGGTTAATGGATTGGGGTTTATGAATGCTTTGGCATGTATATATTTGTATTATAACATTGAAAGGAATATAATGAAAAATAAAGCTGGTAGTCTCAGTTTTGGGATCTAGGGGAAAATATTTGTGTATGTATGTTTCATGTTTATGTTCTCGCCATTGTTTATTTTCTATTTTTAAGAATTCATTTGCAGATAATTTTTGTACAGGGTTAAAACCTACAATTGGTATCAGAGTTGTTTCGGCTTTAAGGGGACGCCTTTGTTGCTGAGGGGCCTTTCTTGGGCCTATGGTAGACCTTGTTCAGTGGGAGATCTACGGGATCAATTCTTGCGATGAAAGAAGACGAAAAGTAGTGGAAATATAGAGATCGAGAAATTTAATGATCAGAGTTTTGAGTTGTGGAAGATCAAGATGGAGGATCTATTTTTGGATAAAGATCAGTGGATAGAGGTATATCCAGGTACTAAACTAATGAAAATGTCAAATGAAGATTGGGTGAAGTTGGATCAGAAAGAAAAGAGCACAATATGGTTGTGTATCTCAAATTTGATATTGTTGAATGTATCTGGGGAAGCTACAGTGAAGGCTTTGTGGGACATGTTAGGGACTTTGTATCAATCTATGTCTCTAGTGAACAAATTGTTCCTATGGAAAAAGTTGTATAACCTAAGGATGAAGGACGGAGACTCGGTGACAGAGCATCTGAATGCCTTTAATATTGTGGTAAGTCAGTTGCTATTTGTTGATATTAAAATTTTAGATGAAGATAAGTGCATCAGTTTGTTGTGTTCTCTACCATATTCATGAGATAGTCTGGTTGTTGCAATAGGTAGCAATACAAATACCTTGAAGTTTGATGAAATTTTCTCATCCTTACTGTCAAAGGAAATGAGACAGAAAAATATGGAGGGCTAGAATGGAGATGCCTTGTCTGTATGAGGACGATCCCATAATAGAAACAAAAATAATTCCTCTAGTGGGAGATATAAATCTAGAGGGAGATCAAAATATCCAGTAAAACATGTAAAGGTGTGTTGGAAATGAGGAAAGGAAGGGCACTTCAAAAAGGACTGTAGATCTAAAGCTCTCAAGAAAGGAAAGGGATCTGATGATGCTCCTTCTACAAAGGTGAAAACCACCTCATATGAAGGTGGGGATGTGTACTTGGCTTCTTATTTTGGCACATACGTAGATCATGAGGCATGGTTTATTGAATCATGTGCATCCTTTCACTTCACTCCCCATAGGGAGTGGTTCTGCGAGTATGATAAATATGATGGTGGTGATGTCTTCCTATGGGATGACAGGAAGGCCAAAATCATCGGACGCAGAAAATTAAATTTGAAGATGCAAGGTGGAAGGATTAGAAAACTTCCTAGTGTTTTGCATATTTATGCATTGGACAAAAATTTGATTTATGTGAGCAAAATGGATGATGCAGGTGTAAAAAAAGTGTTCGAGAAATATACTTGCAAGATGGTTTGCGAAGCACTGGTATTAATGCGGGGACTTTAGATTTGAACTATGTACAAGATTTTGGGTACCATTGTTATTGATGGGTCTCTGGAGAAAAGACCATGTTATGGTATCAAAGGCTTGGACATATTCGAGAGAAGTGACTTTGAATACTGCATGGTAATGGTATGATAGAAGGTATGTCTAATTACTCTCCGAATTTTGATTTATGTGAGCATTGTGTATATGGGAAGTAGAATCAGGTGAGTTTCCCTTCTGGTGCTAAGAGGGCGAACAAGATATTAGAGCTTATGCACATTGATGTGTTTGGAGATGTGTCGGTTCCATCACTAGGTAATTTTGTGTACTATGTTTCATTTATAGATGACTTCTCGAGGAATACATGGATATATTTCCTCAGGAAGAAATTTGAAGTTTTTGAAAAGTTTAAAGCATTTAAGGCTCTGGTAGAAAATCAGACAAAGAAGAAGATCAAGGTGTTAAGGAAAGATAACGGTGGAGATTTCTCCAAGAATGAATTTGAAGAGTTATGTAAGAAGTGTGGTATAGCATGGCAGAATACTACTCCCTACAAACCTCAGAAAAATGGAGTTGTAGTAAGAATGAAAAGGACATTGATGGAAAAGGCAAGAAGCATGCTCAGTGGTGTCAGGTTAGGACATGTATTCTGGGAAGAGGCAGTGGAGACTACATGTTACCTTGTTAACATATCACCTTCATCAGCCTTGTAATATTCCAAAATTAGCATGCAGCTAATTGGAATATTGATTTTTGTCTTTTACACCTAGGAGATGAATAAATGGGTAAGGAGGCCCATACATTTCAGAAATAGGAATAAAATCCGTCATAATGTGAAAAGGGATCATTGTAGGAGATGGATTTCACACCCACATGTGTGAAAAGGGACATTTGCATGTGGACAAGGTCAAGTTTGACCAAGTCAACAATGCTGGGATAAGAGGTGGAGATCATCTTTGGAGATAGCGCAGAGATAGTGGGAGGAATATTCCTTGGTGGAGGAAACCCTAATGAGTGGGACCCAAGGTGAGAGGGCTTCCATTTGTATAAAAGGAGGGCAAGGCAGCCATAGCAAGACATGATATGGATTATTGATTTTGTGGTCTAAATGACTATTGTGCTTTCTTCAACTATTTAGTTGAGATTACTGTGCTGCATAGCACAAGAAATTCTTGTTTAGGAATTCCTACTCCTTTCTTGAAAGACCTCTTGACGGAGTTTTCACTCCATTTCTCCACATCCAGGCTTTAGGCCAAGCCACTTCCTTCAGCTACAGTGTTATTTCTGCTGAAGTATAACGTTGTGTTGCAGGGTGTTGCAGTGGAGGTTTCACAACACCACTTCCGGAGCTTATTTTTCAGAGGAGGGAGCTTCTATTCCTTTGAGAGATCAGTAAGGAATATTCCAGAGTATATTTCAAATCTTAGCACTTGGCCTACACATTTTCTTTCTCCTACAGCATAGTCCCTCTCCTTGACTGCGTTATTTTCAGTGGGCATTTGCAGTGAATGTTAGAGGGTGAGATCTTCAGTGATTGGATCATCATTTCACCTGAAGGATCCATTGGATGAGATTCTTTCATCACTTTTTCTATCTATAGCTATCTCCATACAGATCTTGAGTTGTAGCTGCTACTCAATCCTAGGACTGCAACTCTGGCTTTTTTTCACTTTTTCATATTTCAGCCAATCCTTCCAGGATTGTCTTGAAATTGTGTTTGGTGGCTTAGATCTTCACTCCCAACATTGTATGAGCCATCTATTTGTAGATTTATGTTATTTTACATTCCCATGTAGCAGTGTACCATCTATGACTGCATTGTACATGTTCATGAACATTCTGCAATATAGCAACATTTCACTTTTGGCATATGTATTCATGGGAGGCTTGTTTGCCTTGATTATTTGAGTTATGCTCACTTCTATTGCAATCATTTGTTGCTGATTTACATAATAAAATGGCTCCATGGTTTCCATAAATTTTGGTATGATGTTATTCACTGCTATTTCCAGTTTTGTGTTCATGTATTGGTGCATCCCCCTTTTGGGATATTACATTGGTATCAGAGCATAATCTTGGCTCAGCCTGTGGATTTCAGCCATTATGCAATCAAGAAGATAAGAATAAGAAGAGAAAGATCAGAATTATGGAGAGAATGAGATTTATCTCATATCTTTTGAAAATCAGGAAGGACCTCAAGAAGGAGGTCAAGAAAAGAAGAGAAGAAAGAAGTTATGGGACTATACCCTTTCCTTTTGAAAAAGAAGACAAATTGCAGAAAGATGTAGGACACTTGGATCACAAGATTCTAATTGAATACCTTGTTGAGTACAAATCTCAACCTAGAGCCTTCAAGGAGACTCTAGCTTTCCCACAGTTCATTCAGCTGGAGGAAGAAAGGAGACCTTGCAGCAAAGAGGGAATCAAAGGCACTAGGTTTCTATTGTCTACTTTTGATGGATCATCTATAGCAAGGGCTTGGGCAAGGAAACTAGATGCATTTTTCCTACTACATCCAATGGTAGAAAGAGAGGTTGTAGAGATTGCAGCGCTGCACCTTGAGGGTGAAGAAAACAGTTGGTGGTTCAGCCATTTGAGCCATGCAAGAGTGACTACTCTTGCTAAGTTTACTCAAAGGTTGATCAGGAAATTTGGCAAAGAGAAATCAGTGGAGGAGAAGCCCTCACCACCATTGGAAGAGGCATGTACTAGCGTTGATACAACTATGCAGGAGAATCCATCATCTTCAGCAGTTGGGGGAGCCAACACATTGGAGGAAGTAACTCTTGCAGCCTTACAATATGTTTGCAAATTTCACCAAGGTATGCCTAAGTTTCCACTTCTTATTATTTTAGCAAATCTTACGGAGGGATATATACCATTGCATATTTCTAATCTAGAGCAAAAAAATTGCATTGTGTTGTGCAACCTTGAATTATTCAAGGAAGGGATGAACCATCATCCTCATGTGCCATTGTTGAGTTTCACACAACACTTGAGGTTGGGGTGTGAATTCTTGGAGGATAGGATGAACCTTGTCCAAAAAAATCTTATACAAAACCATATGTTCATCCTTGAGTTGGAGTATAAGACAGAAAAACACTATTGAGGAGATTAGTAGCGCTGTCATTAAGCAGCAAGGAGGAGGTTTTGCCTCCAACACACTTGGATCCCCATGGATTCAAGATGGTCATTGGTATGCGATCTTCTCTAGGAGGTCTTCAAGGAGTTTCTTTTCAACATCCCATGAAATGCAAGAACAGAAATCTGATTTGGGAGGATGGTAATCTTCATTGGAGGAGTACCAAGATGGAGCATGGTAGGAGGCACCCACATTTTGATGAATGGGTGTGGATGGTAGTCTTCATTGGAGGAGTACCAAGATGGATCATGGTAGGAGGCACCCATATTTTGATGAATGGGTGTGGATGGTGAGTAAGAGGCTGGAAAGCTACTTGCAAGTATATGACACTGGGCAATAGGAGGCTTGGCTGTGTTGGCTACTCTTGAAAGAGTTTGGCCATCATGTGACATATCCTCTTTCAAAGGGTATGTGGGTGGAAGAAGTCTGGTAGGATACTTGCATCATAGGGCAGCAAGGAGTATGGATGCATTGTGTTGATATGAAATTCTTCATATCAATCATTATGTCTTCATCACATGATTTGTATGATGGAGGTGTGAGGAGGCAGCAAAAGCTATTTTTGCTTTGGTTGTTCTTGGGAGAGCATGGGCAGATTTTCTCCCATGATTGGCATGATGTTGCAGGAGTAGGAGATGGCACTATCATGGTGCAAAGGGGCTACTCCATAGCCTTGGATAATCAAGAGGTACTTCCACCTTGGAATGAATTACCTATATGTATCAGCATTGTCGGAGATGTCTTTGACAATGGGCATGTCAAATGGAGCTATAAGTTGGCAGGAGCCTATTTACATAGGCCAACAGTGTTGTCACTTTTCAGCTTAGGCTTATTGATGGAGTGTCCCCAAAATCACTTCACATTTGATGCACTTGGTGGACAAGGAGGAGGTGAGAGTGATAGAGTAGTGGATGGAAACATCTATTATCGAGATATGATCTTCTTAACTTGGATTTCCAAGTATAAGAAGGAGGATCTTCATGTAGCACATGGTTCATTCCTCTTCATGGGAGTATGTCATGCCACTATGGAGGACTTATTCATGGACCCATACATCATCTTACTTCCAGTACATGGTAAGAATTTTGTTTTTGCATTTATTGATTATCTAACACAGTATTTGCATACTCTTACCATTTATATTCAGTGCATTGCTCCACAAGGGGGCAAGCTTCTCACTGGGCTCCATGATCAATTTTGGGCCAAATTATATGATGGAGAAAGCCATATTTTGTGTAGCCTTGGGAAAGTGTTTCATTATTCTTCTATGTATTCTCATTTCATTCACCAAACCATTTACTATTCACTAGTAGATGTGATGACATACACAACTAGCCATTTGTCAAGAAACAACTTGCCATGTTATTTTCTGAAGCAACAGTTAGGAAAATTGCGCTGTGACCACCTGGGAAACTGTTGGTATCTTTCAGCACTATATAAAACCTTCATTATTTTTCTCATTTGGATGCCTTGTGGTGATCATTTCCTATTCATCACATATGAGATGGTTTGGGCCAGCTTGATTCACCACGTTGGAGAAAGGATCTTTGGAGATCTAGTCTTCATCTTTCCACTTGAGGGAAACATTATTGCAGCCCAAGATCAGAAACTAATCTACACTTTTCATAAGTGGAGAGAGGGATAGCGTAGGGTAGGCTATTTTTTCTACCATGTTCAACTATTCAACCCAACTACATTATAGGAGCCAAAGCTGGAGGAGAATTTTCACGAGTTGCCATATTGGGAGGTAACTCATTTTGTATGGATGATATCTTGGGGATGGGAGATTCATATGGGGATGGTAGATCCCAATGTATATCAGACCTCATGCCTCAAGAAGGCCTTTAGATAGCCCACTGTTGCCTCCATGGATGCTTTACTTTTACATGATGATAGCTATTTGGGATGCTCACCAAAAGCTAGCTTGCATACTTGGGAGGGGCAACTTGGAGATGTATTGATGAGACAGCATCTTGATCCTTGGAGAATTTTATCATATGAGGATGCTACAGGGGGAGAAGAGGAGACTTCTCAGTTCTATCCTTACAGTTGCTTGAGGACAAGCAACATTTGGGTGGGGGGGACTGTAGTATTCCAAAATTAGCATGCAGCTAATTGGAATATTGATTTTTGTCTTTTACACCTAGGAGATGAATAAATGGGTAAGGAGGCACATACATTTCAGAAATAGGAATAAAATCCCTCATAATGTGAAAAGGGATCATTGTAGGAGCTGTATTTCACATGCACATGTGTGAAAAGGGACATTTGCATGTGGACAAGGTCAAGTTTGACCAAGTCAACAGCGTTGGGATAAGAGGTGGAGATCATCTTTGGAGATAGCGCAGAGATAGTGGGAGGAAGATTCCTTGGTGGAGGAAACCCTAACGAGTGGGACCCAAGGTGAGAGGGCTTCCATTTGTATAAAAGGAGGGCAAGGCAGCGATAGCAAGACATGATATGGATTATTGATTTTGTGATATGAATGACTATTATGCTTTCTTCAACTGTTTAGTTGAGATTTTTATGCTACTTAGCACAAGGCATTCCTGTTTAGGAATTCCTTCTCCTTTCTTGAGAGGCCTATTGAAGGATTTTTCACTTCATTTCTCCACATCTAGGCTTCAGGCCAAGCCACTTCCTTCAGCTACATCATTATTTCTGCTGAAGTATAACGTTGTGTTGCAAGGTGTTACAGTGGAGGTTTCACAACACCACTTCCGGAGCTTATTTTTCAGAGGAGGGAGCTTCTATTCCTTTGAGAGATCAGTAAGGAAGATACCAGAGAAGATTTCAGATCTTGGCACTTGGCCAACACATTTTCTTTATAGCGCAGTTCCTCTCCTTAACTGCATTATTTTCAGTGGGCATTTGCAGTAAGGGTTTGCAATGAATGTTGGAGGGTGAGCTCTTCAGTGATTGGATAATCCTTTCACCTGAAGGATCCATTGGATGAGATTCTTTCATCACATGTTATATCTACAACTATCTCCATCCAAATCTTGAGTTGCAGCTGCTACTCAGTCCTAGGACTGCAAGTCCGGCATTTTTTCACTTTTTCATATTTCAGCCAATCCTTCCGAGATTGTCTTGAAATTTTGTTTGGGAGCTTAGATCTTCACTCCCAACATTTTATGAGCCATTTATTTGCATATTTATGTTATTTTACATTCCCATGTAGCAGTGTACCATCTATGACTGCATTGTACATGTTCACGAACATTCTGCAATATAGCAGCATTTCACTTTTGGCATATGTATTCATGGGAGGCTTGTTTGCCTTGATTATTTGAGTTATGCTCACTTCTATTGGGCTCATTTGCTTCTTATTTACATAATATAATGGCTCCATGGTTTCCATACATTTTGGTATGATTTTATTCACTGCTATTTCCAGTTTTGTGTTCATGTATTGTTGCATCCCCCTTTTGGGATATTACAAGCGTTGGAGGATAAGACTCCACATGACATATGGAATGGTAAGAAGCCCTCTTTTTCACATTTTAGGGAATTTGGATGTGATGCATATTTACATGTTCCAAAGGAGAAAATAACCAAGTTGGATAGTAAATCTGAGAGGTGCATCTTTATTGGGTATAAGGATGGTTTAAAAGGTTATAAGCTTTGAAACCCAAAAACAAGGAAGGTTGTGTACAACCGAGATAGAGAGGTGAAATATGTTATTATACATGAATTCCTACCAAATGAACCTGATAATATAGAGTTTCAACTAAAGGAGGGAGAATCAGACTCTACAACAAAAAAAGATTCGGAAGAGGAAGAGCCACAAACTCCAACTTTGAGAAGATTGATTTGAGAAATAAGGAAGCCAAAAAGGTATAGTCCATCTAATTTTTGTTCATATTTTGATTTATGTGTCAATGATGATGATCCTAGAATTTTTAAGGAGGCAATGGATTTAGAGGATTGAAAAATTTGGAAGGAGGCCATGGTTGATGAAATGCTATCCTTGCACAAAAATGAGGCTTGGGATCTAGTGGAGTTTTCGGCTCGAAGGAAACCCATTGGTAGAAAATGGGTGTTTAAGAAGAAGATGAATGCAGAAGGAAAGGTGGAGAATACAAAGCTTAGTTGGTAGAAAAAATTTATTCCCAAGTGTCGAGAATTGATTTTGGTGATATTTTTTCTCGTGTTGCCAAGTTAAATTCTGTTATATTACTTTTATATGTTGTTGATTCTTTTGATTTTGAGATAGAACAAATGGATGTGTAGACAACATTCCTTCACAGGAATCTAGAAGAAGAGATCTACATGAAGCAACCTGAAGGTTTTGCAGTGAAGGGTAAGAAAGAACCGGTATTCAGATTAAAAAAGTCTTTGTATGGATTAAAACAATCACCAAGGATGTGATATCATAAATTTGATACATATATACTGGGACTTGGCTTCACCAGAAGCAAAGAATATCACTATGTGTATTTTAAATTAATTTGTGACTATGTTATTTATTTGGTCTTATATGTGGATGATATGTTGTTGATTGGAAATGACAAATAAAATCCAGGATTTGAAGACCCAATTGTCCTCCAAATTTGGAATGAAGGATATTGGTGCTGCAAATTATATTTTGGGCATGGAAATTAAATGAGATCGGGAAAAGAGGAAGATTTGGTTAAACCAGAGGTAGTATTTCGAGACAATATTTCAGAGGTTGAATATGTGGGATAGTAAATCGATGACAATTCCTATTCCTGTAGGTGTAAAGTTATTTGTTGAACAGTGTCCCAAGAAACAAGAAGAGGAAGAGGATATGTCCCGTGTTCCATATGCAAGTGTAGTGGGTAGCCTGATGTATGCAATGGTTTGTAATATACCAGACATTGCACATGCAGTGGGAGTATTGAGTAGGTTTATGTCAAAACTAGGGAAGGAGCATTGGACAGTAGTGAAGCGGGTTTTCATATATTTGTGTGGCACAAGTGATTATGGTCTGTGCTACCAAGGAATACCATCATTGGATAGGTTTTTGGATATCCTTGGCTTTTTTGGTGTAGACTGGGTTGGAGATCTAGATCAAAGAAAATCTACAAGTGGGTATGAGTTTAACCTATTTGGAGGAGCAGTTAGTTGGATGAGAAAAAGATAGTATGTAGTGGATATTTCAACTACAGAGGTAGAATACATGGCAACCACTCATGCAAGCAAGGAAGAAATTTGGTCACAAATATTGTGTTCATGTATGGGGTTGGTGCAGCAAGTTGTAAGGATAGACTGTGATAGCCAAAGTTCAATTTTCTTGGCTAAAAACCATGTTTATCATTCAAAGACAAAGCACATTGATGGTCAATATCACTTTTTGAGAGATATGGTTGATGACAAAAAGGTGTTGCTGGTAAAGGTGAACACTTTGAAGAATGTTGCAGATGCATTGACGAAGTCTTTGAGAACTAATAAGTTCTCTTGGTGTAGAGAAACAATGGGCGTTGCAGGTTTGCACCAATGACTAAGCTCTCATGTGGCCCCATGTGGAAATAAAACAACAAGTGGGAGAATTTTGGGTGTGTGTTATATTCTTTCCACGAGGGGGCAGTTCCCCGAGAAATTTTTTTTGGACCCTATATTAGGTGGGCAGACCTACCTATGGTTTTTTGCATGGGTTTTGCACATGTTTTTGGGCATGATGGTTTTCTGTCTGTGGTATTTTGTAGATCTGGTCAAGGGAACTATTGTTATGTTCTAATCCAGGGTTAATGGATTGGGTTTTATGAATGCTTCAACATCTATATATATGTATTTTAACATTGAAAAAAAACGTAAACTTTGAAACGGGAACTATAAACTGAAAACGAGAACTGTAACCAAAAAAACCCCAAAAAACATGAAAAACGACCCAAAAATGAAAAGGGGGTATTCTAGAACGAGGTTTTATTTTTTTCAGTGTAAATTTCCAACATTTTTAAAATATGGCAGTAAAACCAATTTTCATGTGCCAAAAAAATGGAAAAACAAGCAATGGTTGGTGCTAGAATACCATTTTTATTTTCCGAGTACAATTTCAACCTATTTTTAGTAATGGCGTTAAATATAAAATAATGAGATTTTAAACACATTAAAATTCTAATCATTTTTATACATGTCATTTAACATATAATATCATGACACTAACAATCCCTAAAATTCTAATTGTTTTCAACCATAATGTTAAAGATAGAATATATTTCACAATTTTTCACCCATAGAATTAAAAAATATTAACTTTTCAAAATATTTCAACCATGATATTATGAACAAATTATATGACTAAAATAACCCAATGAAACATAAATTATTTCTCCAAGTTATTGTTGCATTTTCAATATTTTAGACAAATGAATTCATCATAATTAAAACATATAATCCAAAAAACATAAAAATGACTCATAACTTAAAATATCATTTTCATTGCTCAATGAAAACATCATCTATGTCAATTGTCTTACACAATTATTCAAAATCACTAATATTTTCTTGCACACCATTAGATTTCACATCTTCGGATGAATGACTCGATGTAGATGGAGATGTTATGTATTCTTCTCTTTCATCAACTAGTGCCCCATCTGAGTCAACATGCCCACCACTTGAGGTTTCAAAATTCTTGTAGATCTACGACTAGGTTCAACAAACTATCATCTCAACATTATTTCTTGTGGTAGAAACCTCTTAAGAATCTCTATCGTCCTGGAGCGAAGAGTTCCTCTCTTTGTTAAATTGAAGTTATAAACAAGTATGTCAACTTCCTCCAATTTTAAGAGGTACGTGCGGCGACGATTTATATTTGTACCCTTTCTTTTTCTATTTCCGCCATTTTTTTTATCAAATACCATCTCTGGCTTGTACATACCATTGAATGGGTGTTTTTTGTGGCATACCAATGTACTTGAACACCAATAATATCCTCATTTTCTTTAATCACCTTTATAACCTTGGAAACCTAGAATGGATATCCATGTGGATCTTCATGTGCTAAGACTACGATCATGCAACCTTCCTTAATATCATGTACTGAACCTTTGTAAAGGTCTTCCATGGCTTCACGTTGTGCACGAGATCTGTTGGAACCAATATACATTTCTCTTTCCTCCACCTGTGTAGAATTAATAATATCATGTGATTGTTGTTGTTCAAGAATGTTTGTTTCCTCCTGTTCATTTGACACATTTTGTGGCCAAATAAATGGAATCTTCAAAATCATACCTTCATTTTTTGGTCTTGAAAGGATATCACTCTGATCATTGAAAAAGGACTCCCACCAAACTGAATCAGCAACATCAAAGTACTCATATGTATATCTAATGGTTTTTTTTAATTTCTTTCAGCCATTCAAAATAATCTATATCTCTCTTTTGCCTTCGTGCATTATGAACTTCACCAACTGATTGTAATAAAAATATATTTGATGCAGATATTGGATGATCTGGAATGAACTTCAAAAATTCCAAACTTGATGATGGCGCCCATTCTGCAATTTTTGAATACTTCTTGCCCCATATAAGTGTTTTCCCATCGATTTGTTTGATATGAAATTGATGTTGAAAGCCAATGTCATTAATTTGTTCAATGCATTTATCTTGACCATGCGATCCAAGAATAAACCTTCGCATGTCAACAGTTTCTTCTAACACATGAAAAATAGGCTCTGGCATATATGATTTCTTAAAACATTCAATTAATGATGGCAAGCTCCCAACATCCTTCCTCCTCAATGTTACTAAAAAATGATTGAACATATGATCAATATGGTTGTGAGTGTGCCTAACAAGAAGGAAACCAACCTTTACCTTATGAAAAATTCTCAATTCAACAAGCATGTTTAGATATCCAAAAACAATCAGATTTTTGTTTTCATGACAAGTGTTGTCTAATTGTGGATACAAAATTTCAGGAAGATTACCACCCCAATGAGAAAGCACATCATTAATTATGGTTATTTCCATATTTCCATCATTATGAATATTTGGAGCTGTGAAGTAAACTCTTAGCGACATTTTCCCATTGAAGACCGTACAGTCGACCAAGTGAAACTAGATAAAATTTTCCTCTTGCAAATTTTTTAGTGTGTGAAAAAATGTGGTAGAAGTGTTTTTTTCTAGTACATACCATCAAGTTTCAAACCCAAATATTTATTTGGACTATCATAACACTTCTTTCGATGCTTGTTAAACATTTCCTTTCACTTTTTTGTTGTTTGTGATGCTTTTGAAGGGTTTTAACAGTGGAATCTATACATAACATAAAATAAACATATTAATAAATGCATTTTCATAGTTGATCACTATACAATTTAAAATAATAATGTTATGAATGCTTACCTCTTTCTGCTCCTTGAAAATTATCCCTTTTTTATTTTAGAGAAGCACATGTACTGCAAACCCCCATCCTTGTCTTCTTAGGAATACGAACATTGTTGAATTCTCTCCTCCATATCTACACTAAATATGTAATGTTCCTACTTAGCCTTAGCTAAGAGGAAACATTCAATTTTGATTTAATTTATGTTTTATGAATAAATGAATAAAGGAGTACATGTAAAACTCCTAAAAAGTATAAATAAATCAATGCCCATGCGAACAAATACAAATCAGGGCTATGTAAATAATCACTTGCAGGTGTGAAAGAGGTTTGAGCCAAAGACTGGGTCCACCTTGACCAAATCAACAGTGCTATCTAGGTTCATTGCATCTCCAAAAGGGACAGCGCAGTTCATGAAGGGAGCCTCTAATGTGAAAAGGGCTAGCTCATCAAAGTGGTTTAGGGTTTGCAAGAGCTTTCTCATCTTATAAAAGGATAAGGAGAGCAGCAAAAAAAGGTTGTTGATATTTTTGAAGTATTTGTCTTCTTAGGCAAATACCATTCTTTGTTGTTGAGTGGAGGATTGTATCTGGAACTCCTATGCAGGAGTTTCACCTCTTCCTTTGATGATTCAAGGAGGAAATTTTGCTGAAGTGAACCACTATCAAGCTTGAGGCCAAGCTCCTACTTACATTGGTAGTGTTGATCCAGTGAGGGTTTTGCTGTCTCTGCAAGCTGCAGCAAGTGGCAATTTAGATCTGCATAGATCTAGTGTATTTTGAGAGTCTCTCTCAATGGAGTGGGTCCTTTGACCTCCTAGAAGAGAGTACCATTTCTTGTACTTTCAAATCTGCTATTATTTAGTAGTTTTCTGGTCTCTTGAGCTATAGCGTTGTCCCACTGGGAAAACTGCATTATTTATGTATGAGGGTTTGCAGGTTGATTTGCTCATTGTTTAGATCAGAGATCTCTTGTGTTGGGCTTGCCTTCCACTTGATGATCCATGGATTGGCTTGCTGATCTATGTTTTTTTTATATCTAATCCATTGTAATGTAATGTCATATTCATAAATTTACTGCAGCAATTTCTAGATCTGCAACTTGTTTCTCAGATCTACTCTTATTCATGCATGCTCTTGTCAAAATTCCAAGTGGATCTTGTAGAGAAAACTATAGAGTTTCTAGATCTGATATAGATCTGATATTTTATCCATAGATCTACTCTAGATCTAAGTTGTAACTCACATCTGCTGAACCTCCTGGAAAATAACGTTGTTGAAGCATTTCTACAAATTTACATGTGCATCTGCTCTCTTTTCTAAAGATTTATTGTTGTATTGGCTCATGCTTTCCACTATATAATGAAAAGGCTTTGTCATAATTGTTATTTGATGCTTTAATAACGAGTTATCAGTCCTCTTGCTAATCTCCACTGAACATTAGCTAAAACTGCGCAATTCCTGAAGCAGTGCTTGCATTTTACTGCAGCCTTCCCCTTTGGGTGCATTTTAGCTAGTCTACTTTTTGGGAGATCTATTTAATGTGCTTAAATTGATTTGCTTCTGATGAAATTCCATATATAAGTCACATAAATAAATGAGGGGAACACATCCCTGATTTTCATTATTCTTGCTCATTTTTACTTATACAGCGTTTTCCTTGAAAACCTTATTGAAATTCCTGAAAAGGGGTTATTCCAAGTTCTATAGACAGAGTCTACAGTTGGCCAGGTAGCCTCTAGATCTCACCCTTTCTTTGAAGGGTGATATATCCAGTAAATTCCTCTGTATTCCATCTCTGAAATAGAATGTTAAGAATCCCAAAAAAGGATCATTACAGTGGTATCTGAGCTCCACTCTTGGCACAGCCTGTGCTAGCATTGGAGCACCAGTCATGCTGCATTCCGAAGATGAAGATCCTCTTTCTGAGAGGGAGAGGAGATATCAGAATAGAAGTCATAGAAAGTATGACTATACTACTATTTACCTTGACAAGGTTCAAGACAAGGGGAAAGCCCCTGAATCTGTGAATGATAAAGATAAGGAAGTAGAGGATTTTGCAAAAAATCTCTTGGAAGCTATGCAAGATCTGTCCAAGGAAATAAAGGAGATGAGGATAGATAGAATGAGGGATTACCTTGGGAGATTCCATCAAGGAGAAAGTTCTGATATGTCTCAGTTTGGGACTGGTCAACCTGTGAGCTTGCCACAAGCTCCCCAGGCCTCACAACACTCTACAATGCCTACCTTCTTGGTTGTAGAGAATGAAGGGCTGAAAGATCCAACCTCTTTGGAAAGTTACTTTGTAGAATATGACTCACAAAGTCAGAGGTTCAAGGATAACTTAAGCTTTCAAGACTTATGCCATCCCAAGGACCGGAGGAGGCCATGGCAGCAGTACAGAGATGGAGGTTTCCTTCAAGGGAGACACCACACTATGGGCAGGTTCTTCTTGCTTAAGTTCGATGGCTCACCCTCTTGTTCTGCTAAAGCATGGGTGGAGAATTTGGACATCTATTTCCAGTTGAATAAGGTGCCCGAAGCAGAATCCATCAAGATTGTTGCGCTGCATTTTGAGGGAGAAGCCCACAACTAGTGGTTTCATGGACTATCTACATTGGGGCACAACAATGTGTCCACATATGCTGAGTTCACTAGGAGACTAGTGGATAGATTTGATCAAAAATATCCAGAGGCCCCTTTCATAAGCTTGGAAAAGCTTAAACAGACAGGAGATGCAGAGGCTTATATCTCTGAATTCCTGAGGTTGTCTGTAATGGTCCCTGATCTATCAGTAGCAAGGAGATTCTACATGTTCATTGATGGCCTAGAAGAACCTTTTCATGGGTTGGTTAAGTCTAACAAGCCCATCACTCTGCATGATGCCATTGAGAGAACTAGAGATCTCCAAGATGCCTTGCCAAGGGAAAAGGCAACCTTCCCAAGCAAAGCCACTCACTCTTCTAAGGGGAAGGAGGGGAAATCTGCTCCACCCAAGGAGAGATCACTGAAGAAACCTCTTGACATTGATCTTCGAAGGGAGTTGAGGAAAAATAAATTATGTTTCACTTGTCAAGAGCCATGGGTACCGGGACATAGATGTGTTGCTGGAAGAGCACACTATATCGAAGTCTTCTCTGATTTTGAGGAGGAAGAGGGAAATGATGGACCTATGAGAGGTCACAGCGCTGGTGATGATGAGGAGGGGGATCAATCATCATCCCAAGAAGAAGAAGGAGCCTTTGCTCCAACCAGTGGGACTCTTGCTTCTTTGAGAGGAGTGCCCAAGTATTTGACCCTTAGAGTGCAAGGTTTAGTTATGAACCAAAGAGTGTCTATTATGATTGACAGTGGGGCAACCCACAACTTTATTGATGCTCACCTTATGCAGAGGAGAGGGATCCCTACTGATACTTTTGATGGGTTCTCTGTTTTGCTTCCGGGAGATAGAACTATGCAGTGCATGCAGTATGTTCCATCACTTTCTGTGACTATGGGAACCTACACCTTGGAGGACCATTTCTTTGTAGTGGACATACCAGACACCAACATCATTTTGAGTGTCCAGTGGTTGATTACTTTGGGGAAAGTCACCACTAATTGGAAGGCCTTACAGATGGAATGGGTGGATTTGAAGAGTGGGAAACAACAAATCATTCAAGGCATGCACACCTACCCTTCACTTGATGATTCCACCCACACAACAAAGATGGAATTGCACAGTGGGGGCAGGGACCTCACAGTTCCTTCTCTCATGTTTATGAGAATGCTGCAAGGAACATTCCTACATCATGGCAAGCCACTTGGGGTGCCATTAGATTCTGTGGGGGAAGCCTCACCAAGTGTTGAAACAATGAAAGAGAGAGTCACAGTGCTGTGGGAGGAATCAAGGGGGAGGATCATCCTTCCCACAAACAATTTTGGCATGCATAATGCCAAAGAAACAAGCAGCAACAAGGAAAGCACCACGATATATGCATCAGCAGCGCTGTCTTTGTTGAGATGTGTAGATCCATATTGGAGGTCTCAACTCCTTGTGGAGTACTCCAAATATCTGCACACCGGGATGATATTAGATGGCATGAAGCAAGGAGGAGGCTATTTGGTCCATGAAGGGGTCATCTATCATCTTGGTAAAGTATTCTTGTCTCAAGCCTCCAGGCTTAAGCAAGAGATACTACAAAGAGCACACAAAGAGTTCCTTTCCAGCTATGTGCAGTCAGCAAAAATCTACTCCCTAATCTTGAAGAGTTTTGATTGGGAGGGTATGAAGGAAGAACTACATCAGCACTATGATTGGGAGGAACTACATCAGCACTTACAAGAGTGCAATAGTTATGAGGAGATGGGGTAGCCAAGGGATCCTATGCAGAGACATTTTAGCCATCTCTTTCTTCTCTTAAAAGGGGAGAAAATCCCATGCCTAACTCTATGTGTGTGGGAGACTTGAATGGTAAAGAATCTGATCTTATGGAGCATGTTTATTTTTCTGATTTGGCACATTATCTTACCACATGTATGGAGGCCATGGCTCCTACAAGGAGTGATATTACATGTAGATCTCATGGCATTGATGAGGCCAATAAAAATTCCAAAGCTGGCCACTCCCTTGAGGTGCAAAGGAAGATTATCTATCATGATGGGTGCTTCACAAAGGCACCTAATGACGGCTTCCCTTTCAGCCATGTCAAAGTGATCCATGCAGCAAAGATGTGGTGGGGGTACCACCTATCAAACTCAGATCTACTCAAAACAAGGAGTGCCCTACTTTGGTACCCTATGTGAGATTGTGACCCACCTCCTCAAGTGCAAATTTCAGTTTGCCTATATGTGATTTTGCTTCCATACATAGATGACATATTGGTATTTTTTATGGGTTTGTATGGACAAAAATTAGGTAGTGTATATGTACCACATGGGATGGAACTTTATCCTGTACTTCATGATACATGTTTTAGATGTGACATTGCTTCACCCATGTTTATTCTGTTGAGTTTTACACTCCTTAAGGGGTAGACTATGCCCCTATCATGTTAGCATTGGAGGAGCAGTTACTGATGTATCGGCTTGGTGAGCACTTAATCCATGATGAAATCTTGATTCTTGATGGTGCCATCAATGGAGAAGGAGAAGAACTATAGCTCTTACCCTGTCAGTTGCTTGAGGACAAGCAATATTTTGGAGGGGAGGACTATAATGTTCCTACTTAGCCTTAGCTAAGAGGAAACATTCAATTTTGATTTAATTTGTGTTTTATGAATAAATTAATAAAGGAGGACATGTAAAACTCCTAAAAAGTCTAAATAAATCAATGCCCATGTGAAAAAAGACAAATCAGGGCTATGTAAATAATCACTTGCAGGTGTGAAAGAGGTTTGAGCCAAAGACTGGGTCCACCTTAACCAAATCAACAGCGCTGTCTAGGTTCATTGCATCTCCAAAAGGGATAGCGCAGTTCATGAAGGGAGCCTCTAATGTGAAAAGGGCTAGCTCATCAAAGTGGTTTAGGGTTTGCAAGAGCTTTCTCATCTTATAAAAGGAGAAGGAGAGCAGTAAAAGAAGGTTTTTGATATTTCTGAAGTATTTTTCTGCTTAGGCAAATACCATTCTCTGTTGTTGAGTGGAGGATTGTATCTGGAATTCCTATGCAGGAGTTTCACCTCTTCCTTTGATGATTCAAGGAGGAAAGTTCGTTGAAGTGAACCACTATCAGGCTTGAGGCCAAGCTACTACTTACATTGGCAGTGCTGATCCAGTGAGGGTTTTGTTGTCTCTGCAAGCTACGGCAAGTGGTGATTTAGATCTACATAGATCTAGTGTATTTTGAGAGTCTCTCTCGATGGAGTGGGTTGGAAGACAGTACCATTTCTTGTACTTTCAAATCTACTATTATTCAGTAGTTTTCTGGTCTCTTGAGCTACAGCGTTGTCCCACTGGGAAAACTACATTATTTATGTATGAGGGTTTGCAGGTTGATTTTCTCATTGTTTAGATCAGAGATCTCTTGTGTTGGGCTTGCCTTCCACTTGGTGATCCATGGATTGGCTTTCTAATATATGTTCTGTTCATATCTGATCCATTTTAATGTAATGTCGTATTCAGAAATTTACTGCAGCATTTTCCAGATCTGCAACTTGTTTCTCAGATCTACTCTTATTCATGCATGCTCTTGTCAAAATTCCAAGTGGATCTTGTAGAGAAAACTATAGAGTTTCCAGATCTGATATAGATCTGATATTTTATCCATAGATCTACTCTAGATCTAAGTTGTAACTCACATCTGCTGAACCTCCTGGAAAATAATGCTGTTGAAGCATTTCTACAAATTTACATGTGCATCTGCTCTCTTTTCTGAAGATTTATTGTTGTATTGGCTCATGCTTTCCACTGTATAATGAAAGGGCTTTGTCATAATGATTATTTGCTGCTGTAATACTGATTTATCAGTCCACTTGCTGATCTCCACTGAAAATTAGCTAAAACTGCGCAATTCCTGAAGCAGTGCTTGCATTTTACTGCAACCTTCCCCTTTGGGTGCATTTTAGGTAGTCTACTTTTTGGGAAATTTATTTAATGTGCTTAAACTGATTTTTTTTTATGAAATTCCATATATAAGTGATCCGGATTTATGCAGGAATGCAAAATAATAAACATATAACCATAAATACAGAGATGCAGCCGAAATAACACTTCATTTCATTAATATCAAAGAACTGAAATTTGCTTACAGACAGAATGGAAATAAAACTAGCTAGGGCACTGGTAGCTATCTCTGAGAAGAGATGTGGCGGCTACAGGCCTCTGAACTCAGTTACAATGAGGCTCGAGGGCCTATTTATCATTTAGAAACAATGGGAAATCCTAAACAACCAAAACCCTAACCCTAGGAGATGAAGCGCCAAAACTATGGGCCCCGTTTGGGTAAATTGGTGTTTCAACTTCCCAGGGGCGTAACTTTGGCATATGATCTCTGTTTGACGCGTACCATACCTCGTTAGAAAGATCTATCCAAGGACTACAAATTTTGAATGAGCAACATTGGTCCTGTTGTGGATCATCTGCATATCCTTTCCTATTTTATTTTGAAAATCAAAAAATAACAAAAAAATCTGAAATTCAGAAAATGTATATGCTATAGTATAATGTTTTTATACTGTAACATAAAAAAAGAAACGTTTCTAAAAGCTCGATGCAAATTAAAGTTTATTTTTAAACTTTATTTGGATGTATATTATAGTTTCATGTTTAAGCGTCGAGCAAGTCTCCGAACGGAAGTAGCAAGTGTTGAAGATTGTAACCAGATGATCAAATGCGGAGGCGCAAAGAGCTCGTGAGTTATTGAATCAAGTGCCCCCGCAATTGACTTGTTTGACCGCGAGGTAAACAACGATCAACAGTGTGGATTCATTGCGGGGGGAACTAGCCGAAGTTTGCCGTCGTACTCCAGGAACCTCCGCGATGACATCATGAGGCAAAGTGGAAGACAGCTGTAATCCACGTTAAACTTTGTCAACGGCTTTTTACACATCATTTTAGGAATTTAATACGGGTTTGCGCAGCTGTTAAATTGATTTTTATCCCATTTTCAAATTATTTGTAATCATTTTCCCCTTTGAGTCGTGTCATCGCCACCTTTTCATTCCCCATTACCCTACGGATTGCTTCTGTTGTCTGTTCAGCCATGGCCAAGCGATTTTCACTACCTAGTTCGACTAGCCACATTTCCCTCATGGACAGTGAGAAATACATCCAAGACACCGTGTCTTCCGTAAACCATCCCCTCTTTTATCATCAAGTAACCCTAAATGCCGAGAATTCCCCAGTTTTTTCTGCCATGAAGAAATCTGGTGTCCTATTTTCATGTATCCCAAAAGCTCATTTCTTTCTCGAATTTATTTGTTGGCTGGTTTCTTCAATGTATCCTGGTAAGTACTTTATAATGAATTCGTAGGGGGAGAATGTTCTACAGGTGTCGATGCAGTTAATACACCAAGCGTTTTGCTTCCCCGAAGACGAGTCACCACTTCAATTCTCAGAAGACTCATTGGCAAGTTATTTTGAAAACCTTTCAAGAGAATAATTTAATCAGTGTATGTTCCATTTGAGATCAAATTCGAAATAATTTCAATTAGAAGGTGAAGAATTCAATTTGGAGATTTTTGATGCTGAGAATAGACCAGTTCTGAGTTGTATTGCAGAAATTCTGGGCAAAGATAATGACCTTACAGTTGATAAATTAATATTAGGAATGTACGCAATGATGATGAAACCAGGGACAGTTCTAGATATTCCATCTTTCTGGCAAGAGATTGTCAACTCTCAGTTGATGAGATTTTCTCTCACGGGTTCTTTTAAATTCCCCTCGTTGATTGTTTATTTATTCTTATATCAAAATGTTGAGGAGTTTATGAGTTTGGCGTTAAATATAGTGGATGTCAACAAACAGAAGTAGTCAATTATATTTTGGACTGACATAATTAGAAGAGAGGGAAATGAAGCAGGGTTGTTTGATTTTTCCAGTCAGTATATGTCAATTGCTTATAAAGTATTGAATGGGGTTTCTCCCCCTTGTTTTCTACCAAAATCCAGGGAATTTTTACAATTGGGACCTAGTTGCAGGTTTGGGGATTGGTTTATGTTTGAGGAATGTTCTGAGATAAGATTGTATGGAACTAATATTGAGCCTTACAGGCTCCCAAATTTTGTGCCTATGAGGCTTTTTGCCCTTGAATTCATCAGACAGAGTCAAAACGTAGATCAGGTGCATTTTGTTCCCATGAAGAAAGGTCTCATGTATAATTTGCCCATGAGTGTGGGACCCTTTGTGGTAAATAAGAGAGAAGCATTTGGTGAAGTGTCTAAGTTGTTGGAGGAGACATATCTGTTACTGGGTGAAAAATGGTCATATGATCCTTGTTGTGGATGATTTTGTCACCCTCCTAGAGACAGTCTAGAGTTGCCATAGACCAGTGCCTAGGACATCTTAATATAGCAAGGAGCCCTTTATAGTTTGGGTTGTCAGTCCAAGAACTCACTTACTATCTCTTGTTTTGAACAAGGAAATTAGTTTTGAAAGGGACCAATCTCTCTCAGAAGCTGGTACAAAGACAAGAACAATGTAGGGACATCAAGTAAAACTCCAATATAAAGGCATCAGACAGTTAAGAGACCGCTTACTGTAAAGAGGGCCAGTTCAGATAATATATCACAGAAATCAAATATCAGATGATGAGTGCAGTGAAGAAACATAAAGAAGATATTAGCTGACATGAGATTGATACCCAGATACACAACAAAACCATATAAGGGCATACCAATTTATGAATCCTTATATGACAATGGCATTTTAAAAGCACCCCCCTCAAACAACTAATATAGCAGAAAATATGGATGGAGTGAACATGAAACAGTATACCATGACTAGGCCTATTTAAAGCACTTGACTAATTCCAGAAAGAGCATCAACGAGGATGAATCCTTACTGCAAACTAGTGAGCCACTCGCATTCTAGAACATGATACAAGAAGATAATGAGCATGAAAGAGATATTTTATTAACACATGAGAGAAATTACATACTGTGAGATACCAAAGACCAGAATCCTCATTACAGTTATAACTCCTCCTCACTGAGACCCTACGGGCTCTGAACCTTCATACAGAAATATTACAGAATGTATGCAAAAGCCTTTTCGTTGCACATCTTGCTGATAGAAATCTGGAACCCTTACAATGTCTTCTTTTCGGGCCTTTATAGGAAAGACCGAGAATTCTAGAGGAGGCGGTAGACAGAAAGCATTTAATAACTTATTTTGAATCAAATGGCGGAAAACATTCGCGCCCATACTGTGAAACGACTGAACATAATTGTCTGTACTTTACAATTTATTTCTGGAATGAATGCTGGAAATGAAAATCTGCCTATACACAAGACATAAATAATAAAATATGTAAACATTCGGCCTTTTTCTGGAGGAGGAAGATCCGCGGCAATAAAACCTTGAGGCGCCCGTTTCCATGCATGGTACTTTCAATCTTCTGTTCTTGAATTCAAATTTGGAACCTCTTTCGAGCTGGACCCTGAATTCATTGCTTCTTCATTAATAATCTGTTGCTGCATTAATTTTTTCATCCGCCCAAATGCGTCCCTTTTGATTTTTCTCTGGAGAGTTCCATGGATCGAAGTACCCTTCTTTAATGGAGGTCACATCATAGTGACTTCCGGATATTTTCCACTAATTTTGTTCCCACCACAAGTTCCTGCAAAAACCAAAGCCTGTTGAATAAAACTAATGACAGAGATAGTGGACAAAGTGAGACTAACAGAAGTGGTGGCACAGATATGAGAGGATGATGGAATGACGCGGGGTGGAGACTTCAAATAAAAACGTTGAAGCGTGACACATAACCGGAATATGAGAACAGTGGAGGAACAGTGGATGACATGTAGGCAAATGATGAAAAATGGCAGAAGAACGCTGATGATACGAAAACTTCAAGGATTAAATTTTGGGGGAGTTACAAAGGGAAGACATAACAAAACAACGAAGCAAAGGCTTGAGAGGTGGGACCCGGAGTGCATATCGCAAAATCGCAAGAGGAGAAAATGCGATGGAAGAAGAATGGAATAGCCAAAATTCCGTGCTCTGCACTATGCGATGGGTGTGGTCAGTCGAGCGCGGATCGCAAAAATGAAAAATGCGATGGCGGGGGATAGCGCGCACGAGAAACTGTGCTTTTGCGATGGTGCGATTATGCGATCTGCGATAAACGCTCAAAGGGGCAGCGCTTGGTTACATGCAACAAAGGAGGCGCAGAGCTAGGAGGAAAAGGGGCTAAACCTTATATAACCCTTTAAAGTGGACTTTAGCCCTTTTTCAATGTATTTCCAATGCGGGAACGGGCAGTGGTAAAGGGGAAAGAAGAGACTATGACCAAGATTCAAATGGGGGGTTGATTTCTACAACATCATGGAGTGATTTCCCAAAGGAGAGTTGAAAATGGATATTCTGCTTTTACTCATGAAAGCAGACCTGAGTAGGAAAAGCTAGCAAACCCAAGAGAAGTAAATTCAGCAAAAACAAGCATTCAGACACCTATTATAACTGAAAATATAAATAAAAGAAGTAAGGATTCTGCTGTTGAGTTAGATGATGAAGAGCCAAGAGAGGAGAAAAGAACTAAGTTGGCTGAAGATCATTCTTCAAATTCACCAGGTTTTACCTTCCATATAAATGAAGAGCAAAATGCTCCCTCTTCTCCTGGAGGTCATGAGCTTTACCAAGAAAAGGTGCCCTCAGTCAAACAGGTGTTTACACAGATTGAAGAGAAGAATCAAAGAATAAAAGCTAATGTGGAGGCTCAGGAAGAGCATCACATAGCTACTAATCAGACTAGGTTGCTAACTGTGATGGATCTCGAGAAGGATCAGTTCAGAATGGCTTTAACACATCCAACAGGGATGTCTCTTGGATCCTCAAGCGGTTTCAATGCTGTAAATATAACTATGGATGTTAAGAAGATCCCACTGTTGGATAAGATGAATCTACATATGCAGACTGGACAATTAATTGTCAATGATCTAACTAAGACCAATGCCACGGCTGTTAAAGCTGAAAATATGCTAGCAAAAGTTATCAAGCAGTTCAAGTTGGAGAAGGCCAATTCAAGGGCCTTATCAGTTCAAAATGAGGAGTTGAAAAATATTATCATAAAGGTTGGTGTAGATCCTGGTGACAAATATGCAGTACAAAAGTTCATGGATAATGCTGAAATAGAGATATCCACCCTGAGGAAAAAGCTGAAGTTACCTGCTGCAGAGCATTCAATGGTTGCAGAAGTGGAAGGGGTGGAGAAAGAGAAAGAGGAACTCCATCAACAATTGTTGCATAAAGATGAAGAATTGTCTAAAATAAATTAGACTACCATCTCTTTACAAAATCACATTGAAAATCATACTTGTACCTTTGCTTTTCCTACAGGTGATACAGATCCCCAAGCACAGATTGCTCAACTCAACACAGAAATGAAGATGGCAGAAAGAGATCGCAAGCAAGCTCAAGCAGAATTAGAAACGACCACAAAGATCATACGGTCACTAGAAAATGAAGCTGATCAGAATAAACTGAATTTACAAAAGGCTGAATCTAAGATTAAAGATCTCAAAGAGAAATTAAAAGGAAATATCTCACTTATAAAGGCTAAAGATATCATTTGGGGTGAAATTATCTCAGAAATGAAGTCCAATTGGAACTTCTTGAATATAGTTGCAAAGGAGAAAAGCCTTATCTCAAAATATGAAGAAGAGATCCTATCTGATAAGCAAACAACAATTAAGAGAGCCAATTGGGCTAGAAAGTTCATAAACTTTATTAATTCCAAGTCAGATGAGGAATTAGAAGACATTGGAATAAAGGATAGATATTTTTATGCTGTGGAGGTTAATAAGATGATAATTAGGAATGATCTCCGAAAAGTTACAGAAAAGAGACTACTGGGAATCAAAGAGACAATGAAAAAGTTTGATATATCATTTGATAAATTGACAAGAATAGGTTTACCTTCATGTTGGACAGAGAAAGGAAACATTCTGTCATGGAAATTTTATGAAGATTCATTAATACTGGCAAAAAGCAAGATGGATAACAGGCATGAAAAGACACAGATTTTAAAAGGAGAAACAATGTTTAATTTCTTGCAAAGGCATTTCAAATTGTTATGGATGGTGAAGACTCTCTTTACAGAAATACCTACACACATTCAGATTGTTGCATTCAAGTTGGAATATCATAGTTTCAAGAATTCATCAACAACCCAAAGTGAGATATGGAAAAAGTGCAAAACATTCTCAATGGACTCAGCAAAAGGAATCCCAGCATCTCAACAAAAAGTAGCCGTTGACTCAGCAACTGTATCAGAAGCGACTGTTCTTATAGATTAGGAATTTTCAATTTCACGTTATGTTATTTTCTCAAAATCATGTAAATTGTAATAGGACCTTTTTGAGGCATGTACCTCTGTAACTGTAAGTAGTTAAAGCAGTTAGAATTAGTTTCATCGCTGGAAACTGTTTTGTTATTTTGTATTTAAAGAAGATTCCAAGAACGGAAAAGGTTCCGAGTTTTTTGAACCTTGAAGCCAAATTTTTGTACTCAAGAATGGAAAATCAATGAAAGAGTATGCAAGTTTCTATCATTCTGTTTATGCTGAAAAGTTATCCAGTTTACACAATGTTTTTGTATCTGTGAATAAAATAGAGTAATTTGAGCAGCGGCTCTCTTTATACATGTGTATTTAAGAGTTAAACAAACCTTAATGTGCGCTCCTCTGTTTTAACTTTATCTTTACTTAATTCTTCAGGGTTTTAAAATGATAGATTATGTTTGAAACATCATATCAGATTGAAATCCTCTTCTCTTTTTCTTTCGTTCATTCATTTCAGAATAAGTGGAATATAGCATTGCAGAACATGCATGGATTTGATATTTAAGGGTTACATAATCAATTTTTAAGGGTTTATAAGACAGAGACAAATATATATTCATTTGTGACATAATCAGATAATGTCTTAAGCACTGATTCCTTATCACAGCTAAGGAATTGTCTCTTAA